>CM049386.1:24066546-24211546 GCA_026937815.1 Etheostoma perlongum | reverse complement strand
GATTAAGCATTAAGAAATTTTATAGCACATTGACCTGCTTTATGATAAAAGAAGACATGGAAATCTCCCTTTTTACAATATGGGACCTTGGTTGCACTTTACAATGTGTCTTCATTAGTATGTCACAGTGATGAGGGCCGAGAAGAACGAATTCAACATAATAACTTTGATGATAATATAGCATTTGTGTTTTCAGATTGCCTATAAGTGCTCAAATGTATTGCTGCCTTATACATGCACTTGATTACATTATGTTGCTGTGTGTTGGACGCCTCCACTGACAATCTCTGTCTGCCCTCCATTTTTCTCTAGTAGCAGCATGATGTATGCCAGAATACAAATGCTAGAGCTTCGGAAAAGTCACATGAACTCAGATGTACTGCTGCCTCAAATCAGATATGTTGCAGATATAGACCCATGAATCATTTCAACATTTCACACTGAGTCTCTCATTTTAAAGGAAAAGGTCTGAGTTAAACATAACCTAGAAATCTCAGTTTGAACATGGAAAGAGAGAAAAGGAAAATAAACTACAAGACAAAAAGAGAAATAAACAGATGCAGAAGAAAACTAAGAGAGAGAAGGAGAAAGAGAGACAGTGTGTTTTCTGAAATGAAGCCAACTGATAATTAATGCCTCTGACATCATGGTGCTCTAATTAAGCCTGGCATTCATTAAGCCAAGTGAGGGGGGTGTTCGTTAGTGGGTTTTTTTGTGTGGGGGATTTGTTAAATGTTCATTGTTACTCTTCTTGCACAATAGAGAAAGAGATGGAACAACTTTTGTGTTCTATCCAGAGAGGTGAGGTGAGATATGGTCTTTATTACAGGACTTCCATGAGATGTGAGACACCTTCTGGCTAAGGTGACCAGATTTCAGACAAAATCCGGGGACATTTTCAGCTCAGAAGCGCATACCTCCAAAACACGTCATGTTTTCATTTTTGTAAAACTTAAAACGGGGACACTAGACTTAGAATTGTTCTCATTAGGGGCTAATATTTAAAGATACAAAGTCCTAATATTTCAAGATAAAAAGTCCTAATATTTCAAGATAGAAAGTCACAATATTTCAAGATAGAAAGTCCTTATATTTCATAATGTTGTAATGTTGACTGAACTACATTTATCTGACAGCTTTGGCTTTATTGCTTCAGGCTTGTTTCTGCAACAGCTCATTGAGTATTGGATACAATATAAACTATTGAGGAAATATTTTCCTTTGACATGATGCAGTATTAAGCAGCGGTGAAACAAGCTACAATGGAAGTTAATGGGATAATTGTCCAACTTGTATTACGTTCATAAAAGTGCTTGTTTTGCTACTGACAGACTCAGATTAATATAAAAAGTGTCTGACAACATTATGGAAAGGATTTCAAAGGCGGTCGACCTTTCTGTTAAAGATTGAGATCCTTTTTAAAACATAAAAGTCCTGGAAATTGCATTCGCTAAACCCACCAGACTCCATGTAAATAATCAGCGATTTTTAGCATCGTAAAATACGGCTTTCTGAATCATCTCTGAGCTCTGAGCAGCGCTGGTTCTGGCTGTCTTGAACCTGCGTGTGTTGGGTGTGCGACTATCGGCTCCGTTTGGTCAGTGTTTTCTTTCTTTCATTCCAATATCAGGTTTGTCAGTCACAGTGAAAACCGGGGACAATTCCGGGGACAGATCCAGCCGGGGACAGGTCAGCAAAACCGGGGACTGTCCCCGGAAACCGGAGACGTCTGGTCACCCTACTTCTGGCAGCAATATAGGATATCTTCTGCTGTTATGCAACAGTAGCTGTGATTAGCTGATTGTCCAAGTTTCAGAGTTTTCCATCTCAACGGAACTTAAAAGAGGAAGTTAATTTCTGACTAGAAACGGATCAGTTACTCATTGATCCATCTTATTGGTTTTCTCTCAGCACGGCGCTCAAAATATGAACAGAATAGTGTTATTACAAACATGTCTGATGAGCTAACTGCAATTTTGACATAACTAGTTGCTAAACAAGAAGCTAGCCAATACTTTGTACAGGTTGAGCTTGTATTTGTTGAGACAATCGTCTAGTTACAACACAGACTTATGAGTAGATGCCAGTAAGCACTTAAAACAGGCAGGTTTCACTGCATACATTGTGTTCTGAAGCAGCTAATGGACCGCAAGCTAGCACGCTAGAGCTAGCAAGCTAGAGCTAGCTAAGAATTGAGGGCAGAATCTACAGGAAAACTGAAGCTATGACTAAAAGACCGAATGTTTAAGTTAATAGATCCAAGACTACATAATAAGGACTAAACGTGCTACAAGAAATGGAGCTATAACCCAATGATCTAGGCTAAATGAGACAGAATTAGAGTAGCCTACCCAGTGCTAAGTCTTTAGGGTAAAAATGGCACAACAAAGGAGCTAAGCTTTAGCTAAATTAACAGGACTGATGAACCTGAGACTAAGTTACTGGGATGAGGGAATCGGCCTGGAGCAAAAGCACTGAAATTAAAAGACTACTTCTTAAGAATGTATAGCAGTAAAGCTGTATAGCTCTAGGATTAAATTAGCTGGAATAGATCCAAAAAAGCATACGACAAAATACATTTTAGGAAGCTTTAACAAAATGAGCTAGCTTTGACTAAAAAACTACAACTAAAGGGGCTACAAGGGACATGGATTAGGTTTCCTGACTTAAAGGGCAAGAACAAACAAACTTAGATATAAGGTAGGGTTAAAGGTTAATTATAAACAGCCAGTACTTAACAATTTACAATAAACAGATATGGATCTAAGGTGGAAAGTTTAGAGAAAGAATAAAGTGGAAGTGGAAGGCTGCTCCTTCCCAAGTGTGGGACCAACAGACTCAAGTACTCCTTTGTCCCTCATGCCATTACACTCCTCACCCGGGGGAGGAGGAAATAGGTCAAAGAAGACAGTACCTACACACCTGGACTCACATATCTGGACACTTTAACACCTTAACACTTGACTCGACACTTTATGATAATTTATGGGAAATGTCTTTTTTTATAGCCAAAGGTTTTTTTTATTGTTATTATTATTACTGTTATATTTATACTGACTTCCTCTTTTTTCTCTCTATACTGTATTCTTCTTGCTAAAAACAGTTGCAGGAAATTTCAATTTCCTTGAGGGTGTTATCCCAAAAGGAGAAGAGAAGTATAAGTCTCTCTAAGTCTAGAGCTAAAAGAACAAAACTGGGTCTAAAAAGGCTAGATCTGAAAAGAAATTGAGGAGTAAAGGTAGCTCTAGAACTGACTAGTGGGGAAAGGGTGAAACTGCAGAGGGTAAACAGTTAAGGGACAGGGATTAACAGGACAAGGACTCAAGAGTTATGTCTGAATGCACTGTACACTGGGATTTTGGAGACAAAAGTTGCCAATGGTGAAAGGAACTTGGTGAAACCTTTGGTCATCAATCCAAAACATTGGTCCTAGATTGCAATGTTTGACAAGTCCTCCACGAAAAATAAATGGAAATAGGGAGGAGCATAATGAGCATTGATGGAAGGAAGCATTGTTGCGTGCTAGTTATAGTGCTGTGCTGAGAAAAGAAAGACATATACAAAAGTCATTGACAACAAAAATAGCAAGTGAAAGAGTTGTAAAATTAAAAGTAAAGTTCTGGGATCCATATCCAATTTTTTGATCGGAGGATTTTCTGATAGCTAATTAGGCATGGAGGGCCAGCCATCGACAGCTGCATTCATCATCATAAAACGTAATAATTAATGACATTCCAACAAAGACAAATATGCAAATGAGTTCCCCTCATTAGCATTTTCATATTCAGCTCCCATAATGCTTTTGCTGACAAGGTTGTAATTAATGAAAATTCATGTCTCTTAGCCGAGGTCTAGATTGGATCGCATTCATTCGCAATCCCCTAAACGAGGAGTAAAGGGAAAAAAAACAACAGGGATCTCTGCCAAGTTTTTAGGGAGATGAGAGGGAGGGGTGAGAGACATAGAATGAGAAGACAAGAAGAGTTAGAGAGAAAGAGAGAGAGAGAGATAGAGAGAGAGGGAGGGGAAAATTGAGATGGAGGAAGGCAGATGGCGAGAGATGAAAGGAAGACAGGCAGAGAGAGAGACAGATAAACCAAGAGGAGTAGAGGAGAGAGAGGGAGACAAAGCGAGAGATCAGTATTGATGCAGATAGTTGTAGAAGAAAATGCAATGATATGAAAAGAGAGACAGGTAAATAAAGAACTGATATGATATAAATTATGAATGGAGAGAGACAGAGGGATGAAAAGAAAGAGGAGAAAATAAAAACATTGGGCTGCTGGGATTTTACTATATTACAACAAAGAATTTTCCTTTGGGGATCAATAAAGTATTTCTGATCCTGATTCTAAATTCAAATGGGTTTAGCATTGTACGTTAAAGAAACAGCCAGCCAATGGCAGTTAAGGCAGGATAAAGAATGGATTTAAACAGACTGTCCTCCTGAAAAACACTTCCCTGGTCATTGGTTCTAGCAGCATTTACAACTCATGTGACAAAGTATTAGCGCCCCACATGTCTGATTATAACCAAACCACAATGTTTTTTCTAAATTTCGCTTAGTACTTTAGGCACATAAACAGAACCAAATAGGTTTTGTGCCTAAACCTAACCGCAACAATTACGTTCTCTGGTTTTGATATGAGGACGGAAAACACGTCTTTCAGTCGTATTAGAGGGTAGCAATAAACAACCTATATTGTTGTATGGTTCGGAGGATGTGTTGCTTCACGCACACACTTACTGCCCAACGCTCCATGTGAAAAAGCTTTGATCCTTGCAGTGCTAGTTCATTGGGGTAAGAGTAAAATAATGTGTCCATAGAAAGGCCAAAAAGACCTATATCGTCGTATGGTTTGGAGGACTTGTTGGGTTATAATGGGAATGTGAGCTTCTGACGTACTGTGGCTATCTAGCTAGCTAGCTAGCTAGCTAAATTCGCAAACAAGTAGTGATAGAGAAATCGTGACATGCGTGAAAAAAGAAGAAGTCGACAAGTGACTGCTCCTAGCATGTAGTCTTCCTTGATGCATGGATTTTTTTGTCCACACTGTGGGCTTACCTGTTTTGGCACAGCTTTCGTCACTGCTTCGCGCCAAGGAAAACCTTTATTTTAATTTAATGAATTAGATTATGCTTATCTTCTTTCCACACACACAGTAAATGTGTGTGTGTGTGTGAATTTTGTCAGGTGCTGTTTGTAGTTTTCCTTGTTTTGTATACCTGGTTGAATGTTACAGTGGGTGGCAGCATTACTCTGCATCTGCACTGCAGTAATGAAAACAAAAAGCATGTCTCGCAATGTCTTTAATTCTGAATAACAGACTTCATTTTCAACTTTCTTTCTTTTGTTTTGTTATGTAAAGCCATGTAAAAGTCAGTAAGTGTGTGTGTGTGACAGGGAGAAAAGAGAGAGAGAGAGAGAGAGAGAGAGAAAGAGATAAAGAGATAGTGAGAGTGATACTCTTTTGGGGAATGCTGCTGTGCACCTGTGAAAACGTAGTCAGAGCTTCTCTAAAAGCTTATCATTGTGTGTGTGGGTGTGGTGTGTGTGTGTGTGTGCAGTGTGTGTTTCTTCTTTATGATACTGGCAGATAGCAGTCTCTGTGGTTTGGCACCTGAACACAGCTAATAGTGATGTTTTGCTCCTCACTCTGCAGAAGCTTGTAATTGCAGCTTCTGTAATAATAATTCTGTAATAACAATATTCATAAACATGATGACGCGGTTGTTGTGTCCATCAATTTGGAGAACTTCTCCATACATGGTCTAATTCGCCTATACAAGTCATTAAATGTTCTTTTCTTTTTTTAAATGATGATTATATAAAATTACTGTATTTCATGGTTGTAATGGTCACACACTTTAATGAATACTTTTACTTCTACTTGAGTTATTTTTGTCTGTACCTTTCTATGAGTACAGGTTTTGTCGCCTCTGCCAATCAAATTCGGTGTATAAATCTTGTTTTTTGAAGGGGGCAGTGCCACGTTGGCAAAGCCCACGGGGGCAACTGCGGTGTTTGAAGCATTTTAAAGAGTAGTATAACACTATATCTACTTTTTTAGGACTGTATTACAGTAACTGTTCACAATAACAACTGTGTCTCCTTTTTATGTTCCCATGCAGCGTAACTGCATTCTCAATGTCCCTTTGACAGAAATATATTTTTACCTGGATTACACATCCAAGCACACATTGTCTTAAAGTGAAAAAAAACAAATTTTCTGGGATTTGGGGTGTTATTTTGTGTCTCTGGTGCTTCCACACATACACACATAAAAAACTATCCATGGTGTTTTGAGTGAGATCCGGTTTCTGAATGTCCTCTGCCTTCAGTCTCCGGGTGAGCTGTTCAACATCTGCATGGCTTTCTACGTCACTAGCCGAGACGAAGTGGCTAACCGTAGCACATGCTAGTGCTACCATGCTAGTTCGTTCTCAATGGCAAAACACTGCTACAACACACACTAGTTGACCATAATCTCCAAAAGAACTACTTCCTGTCCCTGTTCTGCAGGTATTCCACAAGTGGTCCTCGTCTAGAAGAAGTCTCCCAGCTAATCCTGCCTTGGACTGACCAAAGCTGGAGAAAGAGTTATCTAGCTGATGGGATCTTACCTTAGCTACTGCGCATGTGCAACTCCCAACAAAGATAGTATAGAAGTGGGATGTCTCACTCTGGAGCTAAAACAGAGACCCAAACACACAGGGTGAAAACAAGATCTGCAGCAATGTGCAATACAACAAAAACATGGTGTTTTTTGAAAATGAAACCATGTAAACCTATTCTGCAGTTCAGGTTCATAACTGCTCTAAAATGCAGTTATGAACCTGATAATGAGCAGAATATGGGCGTTTTAGAATTAGTCATAATACTTTCAAAACAAACGTAATGCGGGACAACATGAGTTTCCTTGGAAACGTAAGTTGAGTTGGCGATGTAGATGTAGGGGAACGCCATTTTGGGGAGACAGGGCTGGACAGTGGACACGCTATAGTGTCCATTGTAGCAAGGGTTGCACCTGCTATGGATTTGAATGCACATTAATCCATATGAACAATAAAACTACAGACTAGAAGGTTTTGTTCAGGTTAAAGTAGGATAATCTCTGTAAAGTGCTGTTTGTATGTCTGCTTTAACCTTGTGATAATGTCTGATACAAGTTCAGGAAATAGTCCAAAATACATGTAAAACTAATGCCGTGCATAACATAACTACTGCTATTATAAAGCTGCAAATCTCGCGTGTTGTTTTCTGTATGTGTGTGTTTTTGTTTGGGTTTGTCCATCTGTCTGCAGCTACACTCATATACTACTAGACCCATCATCCTAATATATAATAATAATAATAATAATAATAAGGATAATAATGTATACTTTATTAATCCTGCAAGGGGAAATTACAAAGTTTTCACTTTGCTGTTATTACACACAGGCCTGAATTACACATACATGCTCAGTACCTATACATGCACTAAATGGAGAGATGTCAGAGCGGGGGGGGGTCTGCCAATGGAAGTCAGCCCGAGCAGTTGGGGGTTCAGTGCCTTGCTCAAGAGCACCTTGGCACTGTCCAGGAGGTGAACTGGCACCTCTCCAGCTACCAGTCCACCACCTTACTTTGGTCGGTATGGGGACTTGAACCAGATTCGACACAAGGCCCATTGATGCATGTAACTTCCCCTTTTTCTTCCCCCTTTCCTGTCTTCAGCTGTCCTCTTAAATAAAGGTAATCTTTAAAAAGAAATCAAAGAAAATAACTCAGCCATAATTATTGACCTAATGTACCAATACAATTAGACTCACCATTGTTTCTATATCTGTCCAAGCATCTTCTGTTATTAGCTAGTTAGTGGCATTCTCTTCATAAACACTTTGTTTTGGAAGCTGAGTCTCCCGTGCTGCAGTACCATTCTCTGCCTAAACTGTGACCGATGCGCTGGCAGGGGCGCTGTTTTACCAAAACCCAAATATCACTTAAACCATTGCAGACAGATGCCTGAGTACTGGTGAACTCTGTTGTGTGGGGCCAGGGGTAACACACTTGGCAAAAATCTGTAATTTTCTGCCTGCACGTTTGTAGTTTTTTTAATCTTGCCTCACATTTTTAATTGTAAATATATATTTATAATTTTAGTGACCAGGTGCTTACTGTCAAACACTTACAGACCTGTGAGCTGTTTCTAAAATGTGTGATTAGTCCTTTAAACCATTGAAATCCCAAAGCTAAAGATGAAAAAATGTTTCATGCAGGTGTGTTCGAGCTGATGCATCACGTGAAATCCAAATATTTCAACATTTCTGTAGTTTTGTTTCTGTAGAAAAACACGCAGTGTCGAACATGAAGCCACACAAAGCAGGCGGAGGAGTCAACGGTGCAACGATGCTGGAATACTGATATGTTCTGTGTGTGTGTGTGTGTGTGTGTGTGTGTGTGTGTGTGTGAGTGTGTGTGTGTGTGTGTGTGTGTGTGAAGTGTTGGCACGAGTTAGCAGTTGCCCCCTGGGCTTTGCCAACGTGGCACTGCCCCCTCTGCAGCAGCATGGCACAGTCTCTGTCTTTGTTGTGGAACTGGCTCTGTGTGTGTGTGTGTGTGTGTGTGTGTGTGTGTGTGTGTGTGTGTGTCCTGGAACGAGAGGTAACTAAAATGAGTGAACATTTTGAAACATACCAGTCGTTTGTTCAGATTCAGAACATTTGGATGTTCAAAAGTGAAAACGTGACGCTTCCTGTTTTGTGTGTGTGTGTGTGTGTGTGTGTGTGTTTTGGCAGATCGTGGATGTAGTATTTTTTTATTCATACGTGATGACTGACGGTTTGGATCACTTGTTTGGGATGTTGAATTTTGACTCCCTCAAACATTGAATATTAAGAGCTGGGTGGGGCTAAAGTCTATGAGCGAGGCATTAATCTCTCTCGCTCTCTTCTATATCTCCTGTTTTGTCTTCCCTTCACCTTTATTGATCTTTATATGGTTTGCGGACTTCCCCCTTCCTCCCTCCAGTCCTCTCCTCCTGCATGCTTCATTCCTTTGTTCACTCTCAGTGGGCATTCACACAGCCTACGTCGGCCATCAGATGGTGCGGCAGGTCTTTCCATTCATTTAGAATGGGGGTGGTGCGTTCAGGTTACAGTGGTGCGGTCCACAGGGGGGACACGCAAGAGACCGACTTAACTTTACCCGACCTCTTGCTACAGTGGCTGATCATGTACATGGCGATCAGACTTGTCCGTGTGTTTTGTGGCGGTGTAAGAGTCATACAGAAAACTGTCTTTAAACACCAAACAGGCACTGAACTGCCCCGGAGTTTGGGGCCAAACAACAGAGACATAGTCGATCTTGTCGATCGCCTCTTTTTTTTCTCTTTTCTTTCCCTTTTGTATTTCTTTCTCTTTCCCTTGAAATGAAGCTGCCTTGAGGTGCAGTTGTAAATGTTGGGATCTATATCTTTTTTTCTGTTTCAGCCTGCTCTGTTGCTTTGTCCACTGTCTTTCCCTCACCGGCAAGAGGTGCTGCTCTGTAACTGACCTTTGACCGCTAAGCTCTGACATCAGTTTAGAGCATATAAAAGGATTAAGAATGAATGATTCAGTATAAGGGGGTGTCTATGAACTGAAATGGATGAATTGTAGCATTCTGTACGTGGAAAAGACAGCACAAACCATGTATATGTGTATTCCTCTGACACACGAGAGAAGACCTCACCTGCAGCCAGTACTGTAAGATGCTTTGTATGCGTCTATGTACTGTACTTTATCACATTTTGATTGGCTGACACATTTTTGTCATCAGTGTGAAGAATGATGCAATTACAATACATCCGAATTACATCTCAGTTACTGGTAACCGTGTGTGTGTGTGTGTGTGTGTGTGCGTGTGTGTGTGTGTGTGTGTGTGTGTGTGTGGAGGTGCCCTCTTTGTGGTCTTTGTGGTTTGTCTAAAACTGAATGTGCCTGTTTTGTCTGAACAGATGTTTCCTGTGGCAAGCTTTCAGGTAACAGCCTTGCCAACACTGTGTGTTCGTGTGTGTTTGCAGACAATCTCCATTTTTTTAAAAATTTCATTTCTGGTTTTTATTGAGATAGTTTGCCTGATTGTCTGTTCAAGCTACCTGTTCAAGTGTTCAAGTGTTTGAAATACATTGGTAGATGAGCTTGGCCACGTGGAACCCATGGGGCTTTATGGATGGATGGCAGACATGTTAACAACCTGTTAGCGTTCATATCATCAACACAGTTGTAGGGTACAGAGTAGGTCTTGTGATAATTAAAATACTCTCTGTTGACAATCTATAAATTCAATTATGGGTTTTGATATTTGTTTTTTTTCCCGACACCACAACAACATCTTTAATGTGACCAAGAGATGTGATTGGCTTACCATAAAGGCAACACTGATTCTATTTTTGAATATTAGGACATAAGATGGCCAAATTTCTCTGTCAAGTTTGTAGGTGGGCAATGGGTCACCTTGTCCAACTATACACTGATGACACCAGTGTTTTAAGTAATAGTTTGAAAAATATGTTGGGACAGGAGTTCACTGACACTTAGAACGTAAAGTATGTTCCAGATGTTCAGAATTCCTTTTATTTGACTGTCTTGGGAAACAAGAACATTTACTTGATACGGATAAAATAAAGATAGCATATAGACCATCATCTAGAGGTGCACAACAGAAAGTACATATAATTGATATGTTAAATGTAAAAGACAAAGTGAAAGAAAAAATGTTTTTTTTGGTGGCTAGTTAAAACTTTCTTTAGGGTTGGGGTGACACACTGACATATTAAGATGTCGGGATTGAGGCAGCACCGTGAATTGTTACACAGTGACAGCTAATGGAAACGCTTTGAAAATGGAAAAAGGTGTCATGAAGTGAAAAGGGATGAATAATGGGAATAACGGAGCGACACATACAGTTGTTCATCATAAAATCCATCAATCCCTTCGCTGTTTTGCAGATTATTACTTAAACAGAACACAGAGCTGAATGCAGCTAACCGTTATTGTTATGCACTCCTTCCCCCCCTCTCTTTTCCCTTTCTCTCTCTCACTCATTCTTTTAGCTCTCCCTTATTCTCACTCAGCCTCTATCTCCAGTTTACTTTAGTCTCTCTCTCCCTCTCTCTCTGTACCATATGGTGTACCATGGTACATTTAGCTTGTCAGTGATAATGGATGGCCATGGAAGCCCAGTTTTGCTTTAAGCGCTAGCTTGCTGCTCGCTGTGTGTGTGTGTGTGTGTGTGTGTGTGTGTGTGTGTGTGTGTGTGTGTGTGTGTGTGTGTGTGTGTGTGTGTGTGTGTGTTTGTGCGTGTGCGTGTGTTGGATGATGGCTGCTGATGCTTTCGGCTGTGCGATGAGGGATCATGAAGGAAAATCAGCCCTAACATCCACCGATCACACACACTCCCCTACACACACTCTGCGGTCATTTCCGAGTCGTTTCAGTCCTGCGATCTGATTGGCTGATGAAAGGAGGCTGACTTTGAGCCTGATTTAACATTTTACACAACGGTTCCAATCCCTTTTATTTAGAGTGACTTCAGTTTCACCAAACAAGGATTGTTAACATCTCGCCTGCAAACACAGAAGACTCACATGGAGCCTCTTCCATAAAGTTATATAGACATATTTGATACATCGATAAATAGATCTTTACATACCAGATTTCTTTAAAGAAGTGCCAAATATTAATGAGGCATCAAACCAATTAATCAAATGACCGCATAAAGCAACAGATGCACCCGTACCCATTTTCTGGCAAAACATATTCATGTGATAATATTTCTAAAAACAATGCATGCTTGAATCCATTTCTGATCAATATTTAAAAATCCATAGCAATAGCATTAATTTGTGTGCATGTATTTATTAACTAAGCATTAATATGTTACTTCATCTCAAGGGTGATGATATAACGATCAGAGTTGGAAACCTCATCCTCCCTGCTGGCCAATCAGTAAACAGGTCCCCCCCCCCAACTCTTTCACTTAGTACAAACTCCTCAGTTAGTCGGATACAGGAACAGGATGTCTCCTCTTGCTCCTCTGGTCCTCATCCTGCCTGCGTCCCCTTTGAGAACTCATGTAAATGAACATAGGGATAATACTAAAATATGAGAAGGTGCATTAATTCCTGCAGAGCACTTCTTGTCTGTGTGTTGATGGTTCTTCTGCTTTTTCATTTCAAGGGTTTAGCACAGTGTTACAAATGCAGTGGGATGGAGAAACACATGAAACATAAATCAATAATGGAAACAAGATGATGAAAATTACATGAACAAAAAGTACAAAGTACAACATGAAAAACAGTAAAACAGGAGAGGTAATGCTAACACTGAGTTTCATGAGCTCATGGGTGTTTGTTTTTTAAAATCTTATGTAGAAACTTCTGAGATATCCAACATATTCTCAATCCCAGGCCATCAAAAAGTGACGCTTTGTCAGGTGACTTTGGTGTTTGATTCTGACGCAAAAAGTCTCCTTTAACGTTGTCTCTTTTAACGTTGTCTCCTGTAGCGCTGTCTCTTGGGGTCACTATTTGAGAAAAAAGGACGCTGTCTACTTTAGCGTTGTTTCCTTTAATGTGGTCTCCTTTAGCGTTGTCTCCTTTACCATCATCTCCTTTAAAGTTGTCTCATTTAGCGTTGTCTCCTTTAACATTGTCTCCTTTAGCATCAACTCCTTTAGCGTTGTCTCCTTCAGCGTCTCAGTCAGACGCACTTTGTTGGGACTCTTGGCGTTAATACGGGTCGGAACGTATGTTTAACTCACCTGCCTCACAAGATTGGGACAAAAAAGGAAGTTTGGAGTTATAAAATGTACATTTCAATGACACATGAAAATTGAAAACTAATCGCTACAGTAGGTTGTTAAAACCTTTCTTTTTAGTAAATTCTGTGTACACAAACAATGTTCTCAATGCTGAGTTCATGTGTAGAGTCCCTGGTGATACTTGAAGTAAAGTCTCATGTTGTGTCAAGCCTTCTTAGTGTAAAAATAGTGATTGTTATGCTATCATAGTAGCGCCCCTAACACTCCCATTCAAAAGGCCATTTGACCAAAAAAGAAAGTACGGTCAATCTTAATTCACAAAAAGATCCTTGGTTGCATTTTGGCAAGAGTTACGCTTTAAAGAATCCTGTCTCACAGTATTATAAACTACCGCTGTTTTTTCCCCCATACCACCGGCTGCCTGAATGGCCCACGGCTTGCGTAAAAATAGATCTAGCGTGTATATTTAGCAGAAATGAAGGGTTAGTGTCACAGTGGAACGACGAGGGGCATTTTGGATTCAAAATAAAGATTGAGGAAATATGTGCACAATATGTGAACAATTGGACACATCAAATCTGAGACCCTGAGCTGAATCAGTGATCAAATCAGTTGTGACGGCAGTGTTATATAACGGTAGAGAAGTCTGAGGTGACTGAGATCCTCCTCTCCTCCCCTCCCCTCTCCTCTCCATTTCCGTTTCCGTATCTGTGTGTGTGAGCGTGAGTGGTGGTGGCGGAGGTGCGAGTGGCGCGGAGTTTTCAAACTGTTTCTGTCCCTGTTTTTTGGATATCCGACTGTATCTTTGACCTGTGGTTTTGTGCATGATGATATAAGTTTCTTAAGCTTTTCCTGTGGAGTGTCTGCTGAGGAATCGGGTTTCCTCAGCAGACCGGGACGCCGCCTCCGACTCTCCGGCAGGGCGTGAGGATGGTCGCCCCTGTGGGTGATGTGACGGTGGAGGAGGTTCTGTTGCCGGTCGGTGAGCAGGTTGGCTATGACGAGTTGTCTTTTGCATCAAGAATGAACAAAGCATATGGAGGACCATGTCTTTCATATTTAAAAATAAATACAGAAATAAATAAATGCTCAATAAATAAATAAGCACACAATTAATTGCCCCAAAAAATACAATGAAGAAATAAATATAGGTAGAAATTAAATTATACAGTGAGACATAAATGTATATATCTCTTTTAATTAGCTTCTTTATTTATTCACCTTTGTAATAATTACCTTATTTATTTATTGTCCGTTATAATCTTCAACTTTATTTATTCCTTACTTATTTTTTAAATGTATTTATTTCTGTGTGTGTTTAATTTTTTTGTCTGTTTTATTCTTCCGTTGCATTTTCCACCCTATTTATTTTCACCCCTGGTATTTATTTCTGCCTGTCACTTTTACATTTCTGCCTGTCACTTTTACATTTCTACATGCATTTCTGCCTCATTATGCAAATGAGGAGGGGCTGGTCTTAAGGGGTTAACTTCTGCCCATTGGTTGGTTAGCAGTTTACTCCCTCGGTCAATCTACATGACACCGGCCACAGACACAACACAGATGGCTAGCTACGGTGAAGTTGTCAGTGAGCTCAGGCATTTAGCAACTGTTTTTGAAAACAATGCTAACGTTATAAGTATTGACTTTATAATTTTTCGTTTAGACGCTCTGACAGAACGTGTGTTTCAGTCAGCGGTGTCGTGCCAATGTACTCGTGTATCCCCTGGCCGCGGGAGCGCGCATGCACACAGAGCGGAGCTTCTGCTGCCCTTCGAATTGTTTAACTGCTGCACTTTGAATTAAATGGAGACGTGGAAGACTCGACAGGGTTTCCAGAGTAACAGGGGTCTCAATTAACTACATAAATACGTGTATTTGTCTGTTACATTAAGGCGACGTGTCAAATGTTTATAGCGTGGTTTAATATCGAGTGATAGGCGTATCCTCCCTGTCCCTGTCTACCATATGAGTTACATAGGAGGTACTCAAATATCAGGCCGTTTTTTCACCTGATATTTGGGTATCCCCTATGTAACTTTTGATAAACAACAGCAAACCTCTCCAAATTGTGTCAGGTTGTTTATTGTGACCTATTAAACACACAAAATAACACCCATGATGACAGGACAGACCCTTTGCATGTTAGGGATGGGATACATAAAATATCAATATCATTTTTCACCTGATATTTTATGTATCCCATCCCTAACATGCAAAGGGTCTGTCCTGTCATCATGGGTGTTATTTTGTGTGTTTAATAGGTCACAATAAACAACCTGACACAATTTGGAGAGGTTTGCTGTTGTTTATCAAAAGTTACATAGGGGATACCCAAATATCAGGTGAAAAAACGGCCTGATATTTGAGTACCTCTTATGTAACTCATATGGTAGACAGGGACAGGGAGGATACGCCTATCACTCGATATTAAACCACGCTATAAACATTTGACACGTCGCCTTAATGTAACAGACAAATACACGTATTTATGTAGTTAATTGAGACCCCTGTTACTCTGGAAACCCTGTCGAGTCTTCCACGTCTCCATTTAATTCAAAGTGCAGCAGTTAAACAATTCGAAGGGCAGCAGAAGCTCCGCTCTGTGTGCATGCGCGCTCCCGCGGCCAGGGGATACACGAGTACATTGGCACGACACCGCTGACTGAAACACACGTTCTGTCAGAGCGTCTAAACGAAAAATTATAAAGTCAATACTTATAACGTTAGCATTGTTTTCAAAAACAGTTGCTAAATGCCTGAGCTCACTGACAACTTCACAGTAGCTAGCCATCTGTGTTGTGTCTGTGGCCGGTGGCATGTAGATTCGACCGAGGGAGTAAAATGCTAACCAACCAATGGGCAGAAGTTAACCCCTTAAGACCAGCCCCTCCTCATTTGCATAATGAGGCAGAAATGCATGAAGAAATGTAAAAGTGACAGGCAGAAATGTAAAAGTGACAGGCAGAAATAAATACCAGGGGTGAAAATAAATAGGGTAGAAAATGCAACGGAAGAATAAAACAGACAAAAAAATTAAACACACAGAAATAAATACATTTAAAAGTGAAAGTTGAAGATTATAACGGGCAATAAATAAATAAGGTAATTATTACAAAGGTGAATAAATAAAGAAGCTAATTAAAAGAGATAAATACATTTATGTCTCACTGTATAATTTAATTTCTACCTACATTTATTTCTTCATTGTATTTTTTGGGGCAATTAATTAAGAAATTAAGAAATTAATTAAGAAATTAATTGTGTGCTTATTTATTTATTGAGCATTTATTTATTTCTGTATTTATTTTTAAATATGAAAGACATGGTCCTCCATAATTAGGTCATCCACATTAGGGACGGCTGTGGCTCAGTGGTAGAGCGGTTGCCAATTGGAAGGTTGGTGGTTCAATTGGTGGTTGCCAATTGGAAGGTTGGTGGTTCAATCCCCGGCCCTGCAGTCCCATGTCAAAGTGTCCTTGGGCAAGACACTGAACCCCGAGTTGCCCCCCGATGCTGTGTCATCGGAGTGTGAATGTGTGTGAATGTTTATCTGATGAGCAGATGGCACCTTGTACTATGTACTATGTAAAAGCGCTTTGAGTAGTCGTTCAGACTAGAAAAGCGCTATATAAATACAGCACACTTACATTTACATTTACATAAAAGCAGTGGTGGTGTTTATGAAGGATGAGCAGCTTGTTCATCAGCTGATTGAGAGCGGCGTGTATATCAGAGACAGTTTAGTCGGTTCCCTCCACGCAGATTACCGTATCCGGTGTTCCGCCGTTCATCTCCAATGAGGTGTTGGAGAAGGAACTTCGGCGGTTTGGAAAGTTTGCAAGTGGATTTAAAATGGTAAATTTCGGATGTAAAGATCCCAAACTGTGGCATGTGCAGTCTCTGAGGCGACAGGTGTTCATGTTCCTGGACTCGGCCACATAGACGCTGGAGGTGTCGTTCAGAGTGAGGCGTGGTGACGGGTCTTATATGGTGTTTGCCAGCTCTGGGCAGATGAAATGTTTTGAGTGTCCCCTCAGAAAGCAAACGCCGATTGATGGCGAGGCTGCGCCGCCAGTGGCTCCATCCGCAGCGGATGGCGGCCCGGGTTCTGCTGATGTTGAGCCCGGTGCCGTGTCCGAAGCGGCTGGAGTGACTGCGGCGGAGGGGGGGGGGGGTGGAGAACCTTGTGGTGTTGCGGACGTGGCAGGGAGCGAGGCGGTAGCGACAGGTGTGAATGGCCCGTCTGGGCAGCAGAAGGCTCCGGAGCCAGTAGGGAGGGACTCCGAGTGCGTGACGTGCAGTCACAGTCAGGGACAACTGAGGTTGTAGCCTCCACCAGTCCTCCGGGTGGTCCTACTGTGATCACCACTGATAAGCAGGATGGGGGTCCTTTCAGCAGTCAGGCATCATGTGCTAGTGAGGAAATGGAGTATGAGTCGGATGCTGATACTGTTTCTATTGGAGAAGTAAATCAGAGCACAGATTTGTATATGTAGGAAATAGATTGATTTCTGAATGAATCATTTAATAGATCTGTTAAAGTGTCGGATTACTTCCAAGACACAGAAAAATTTGTCACGTCTGTTGCTGTTCTGCAAAGACTAGTTGGTTTTGACCTGTTGGATAAAAAGAAACGTTATTGCCTCAAAAAGCACATTACAACCATTAGAAAGGGAGTAGGACTTCCGAAAAGGCTAAGAACTTCTAATGATCATGACAACTAAACTTTATTCTTCTTTATACTGTTCTCTCCTTGTTTCGACTTGTCCTTGTCTGTTTCTTTTCTGACTTTTCTATGAGGAGCCTTAAAATAGGATCTCTTAATATCAACAGTGGGAGAGTCATAAGAAGGCTTTGGTTTCTGAGGTTTCTAGTCAGAAAAGGATTGATGTGCTGTTTTTGCAGGAAACCCATTCTGACCCAGCAACTGAGACTGACTGGGGTATTTGGTGGGGGGGTCCCTATGCTCTTAGCCATGGTACTAATGTTAGTGCAGGGGTTGCTGTTTTGCGGCAGCGGGTGTTACCATCATGTCTTCCACTGAGGTGGTAAAGGAGCGCCTGCTGGTTGTCAGGGCAGAGATAGAGAGCTCTGTGTTTTGTTTTGTTAATGTCTACGCCCCTAATCAGGGACCTGAGAGGGTGACTTTTTTCACACAGTTATCAGATGAACTAAATAAGTACCATCAGGACCAGCTGATTGTTGGTGGTGATTTTAACTGTACTCCTGATTTCACTGTGGACAGGATAGCCGAGGGGCCTCACCCACTTTCAGCTCAGAGTCTGAACAGCATTATTAACCAGCTGGATCTGGTAGATACCTGTAGGGTCAAACATCCACAGTCCCGACAGTACACTTGGGTGAGGGTCATTAATAATATGGTGTGTGCAGCCAGACTCGATAGGTTATATATATCACTGAACCTTAGTTCTAGACTGTCCCGCAGTAGCATAACTCCTGTTGGCTTTACGGATCATCACTGTGTGTGTATGGATCTGATCATCTCGCCAGATAAGAGGATTAAGTCCTACTGGCATTTTAATAATAAACTTTTACGAGACAGTAAGTTTTGTGACTCGTTTCAGCATTTTAGGCAGTGCTGGAAAAATAGAAAAGCAGATTTTGCGTTCGGGTTTTTTGTCAGCAGTACACCTCCAATTCAACTGCTAAGATATATGCGGCAGTGATGGAACTTGAGGCCAACATTAGACATATAGAGGAGGTCTTACATAGAGACTCTGACCCTTCTTTAGGGCAGTTGTTACAGAAAAGTAAGCTGGAGTTGAGCTCTTTTCTAAATGAGAGGGTGAAGGGGCCTCTGGGTAGGTGTCATTTCCTCCAGTTAAGAGACATGGATGCCCCGAGCGCCTTCTTCTTCGATCTGGAGAGATTGGTGGCACAGAGGAAGCAGATGGCATGCCTTCAGCTTCCAGGAGACAGAGTAAACACCAGTCCTGGTGAGATGAGAAACCATGCAATGGAGTTCTATGCTGACCTCTTTGGGGCCCAACAGTGCAGCATGCAGGGTCTTCCTCAGCTCAGTCTCGACGAGAAGGCTGCTCTGGATTGTGAGCTGACTCTGGAGGAGCTGACAGCTGCAGTCCACCAGATGGCCACAGGAAAGGCACCAGGGATAGACGGTCTCTCCCCAGATTTTTATCAACGGTTCTGGAGTACGATTGGACCTGTGTACTTTCCAGGGCATTGTCTAACAGAATGAAGGTAGTCCTGGAACTTATCACACTGACCAATCTTATTGTGTTCC
This sequence comes from Etheostoma perlongum, assembly GCA_026937815.1. Classification (NCBI taxonomy): domain Eukaryota; kingdom Metazoa; phylum Chordata; class Actinopteri; order Perciformes; family Percidae; genus Etheostoma; species Etheostoma perlongum. The sequence continues at coordinate 24,192,494 of CM049386.1, read as the reverse complement.
AGATCGGTCTATCATGGACAATATTTTCTGTGTTCGGGACGTTCTTGATGTGTGTAAATTGTATGATTTTGATATCGGTATCATCTCTTTAGACCAGGAAAAAGCATTTGATAAGGTTTTTTGATAAGATTTGTGCAGAGGAACTGGGAGGGAGTGAGGGAGACGGTGTGTGTTTGGTTGTCTAAATGGAGGGGGTTGCTACCTCAGCTGTCCTATAGGGGAAGAGTTTTGGTTGCCAATAACTTGGTTGCCTCGACACTTTAACATAAGCGCGTTGCCATTGTACCACCAAGAAGCCTGATGGAGGACATTCAGAGAGCCATGGTGGATTTCTTCTAGTCGGGGAAGCACTGGGTTTGGGCAGCAGCTCTGTACCTACCTGTTGCTGAAGGGGGCCAGGGACTGGTTGATTTTCAATCGAAACTTGCCTCCTTTCGTATCCAGACTGCCCAGAAACTTGTATGACTGTGGACCCAGCTGGCTTGATACGGCCTGATTGCTGCTTAGGATAGCTGGGCGGATGGGTTATGACAGGCAGCTCTTTCTTTTGAGGACTGAGGATATGGACCTTACTGGGCTCGCGTTGTTCTATAGTTCTGTCCTGCAGGCATGGCAGGTGATGACGTGTTTGCGGGCTGCAGGAGAAACTCCTGGGATGTGGCTCTTTGAAGAACCGTTGTTTTTTTAATGATTTCATAAGTACTAAGGTGTTGCAGTCTGCCAGTCTGAGGGCCAGTCTCAGGGAGGCTGGGTGCACTAAACTGGGTCCCCTAATGAAGGTGACTGCCGTCTCTGGTGAAGCCCTGAGGAGGAGTAGCAACATCACCTCCATCAGACTCATCGATAGGGTGGTGCATGAGGTTTGTGCTGCTCTGGAGCAGCCTCAGCGGACACTGGTACAGACTCGGCCTCTCTGTGAGCAGTGGAGTGAGGGGTGGGAATACAGTTTCCCCTCTCTGTCCATTACCCCATCTGTGGGGGAGTGGGAGGAGGAAGAGGGCCTTCTGCTGTCTTTCTCAGCCCCTTACCTGGGCAAGTTTCAGGATGCTGGGAAGAAAGAACTGTATCATACCTGCGTAAAGGTGCCGAACCTGCGGGCTCTGGCTGGGCTAAGGGAGTCGAGGTGGAATGAGTTTTTTGGTCCAGACGGTTCCCCGAAAGACAGTTGGCGAGCCCTGTACAAGCTGCCCGTTGAAAAGCGAGCGGCAGACCTCCAATGGAGGATTGTGCATGGGGCCATAGCTACAAACCACTACAGGGCGTACATCGATCCTGAGCTGGGGGAGGGGTATTTTTTTTGTTCTGAGTTGAGTTGGTGCTCAGGTTTTGAATGGTAAGCACAAAACTTTTTGTATTGTTTGTATTTGTTTTTTTTTTTTGTATTTGTATTTTTTTTTTTTTTTGTCTATGTTTGTTGGTTCTTCTGCGATCTGAAAATGGTCCAATAAAGGGACTTTTAAAACCAAAACCTCTCCTCTCATCTCCTTATTTCCTCTCCTCTTTCCCTGCAGCTGTGTTCTCCTTTCTCTCTCCAGCTGTTGTCAACCAATCACCTGCTACCCCTGACACACACACACACACACACACACACACACACACACACACACACACACACACACACACACACACACACACACACACACACACAGTATTATTATAGAAGACGGTGGCTGGCTGGGGATCCATTTAAACACAATAGTAAATGAAAAAGGAAAGATTTGCATAGAGAACCCAAATAGAGGTGATCGATCAGGTTATTTACTAGATTGATTGAATGATTGATCTTTCTTTAATTTTTGATACATTTCTATAATCAGTTTGCTACAGTAATTAGGAGGATAGAACAAGGCATCTGATGTTAGATCCAATGTGGCTGAATCAAAATAGAGTGTCAATGAAGCGACGAGTCCATAGCCAGAGATCGAAGGGACATTCTTAATCTTTCATCAGAAACTACCAAACACTCTGGTTCTTTTCAAATGGGAGTATTTGCTTTGGGAAACTGGGATGGACATTTAAATGTTTTCATTTTTTTTTTTTATTATAGGGAAATGAATATCCAATTAATCCAAAAAAGAAGACAAAATAGGACAAAGAATGTAAAAAAAATATGAACAGTTATTTTAAAAAATAAAAAATATATTAAAAAAAGTTTGCACAGTGTTACTCCTCAGTTGTCCCACACAGAGCGCAGACCGCTCTCCATGATGGAGGACCGCCAGAGAAAGGAGCAAAAAGGCAAAAAAATGAAGACAGAACTGAAAAAGGAAAGGGTTGCAGAGGGTGAAAAAAAACAACTAAAGTAGAGCAGCCAGGCTGCCAGAATGGCCCATAAAGTTTCGCTGTGTATCACTGCCTTAATGTCCCGACCGTTGGTTGGTTTCCATGGCAGCAGACGAGGGTAAAATGGTAGCTTTTCCCTTTTTTTTTCCCACGCCGTGCCATGTGAATGCAGCGGGCAGAGTCTCTGCTGGCACACACTGAATGGGAACAGAGCTGACAAAGACCTGAGAAACCATTTTGTTAGTGTTAAACCGCCCCAAATCTGCCAGGTTGACCGGTTCAAATTCCACCCTACCGGAGTATGTAAAGCAAGGCAGTTTAGAAAGTATAACAATAGTCCAAGAAGGTGTTTTGGTAAAATAGTTTACTTCAGCTTTAGGGCGTTTTCACACATAAAAGTCCAGACCAAGGTCCGAACCAACATTGGTGTTTGATCTCGTACTTTTTGAATTAACATAGTTCCTTCAAAAGGTTGTCCTAGCAACCGCTATCAAGGTTTTGTTACTTGATCGTGTTAAAGTTGTTTGACTAAAGTATACATAATTATTATTTCCTATATTTTATCACATTTGTGCGGAAAATGTCTTAAGTCATGAGACACAGCTGGATGAAAACAAAAGATGAGATATTTATGAGAACCGAGCTAGTGGCAGCTGCGGACGTGATGGACAGTTTTCAAAAGATTTCCAATGACGACTTCTCAGATGGTTAACCTGGCGCGTCAGGTGAAGATATAGTAACTGTTACTCAATAATACCCAATATCCCTTGGAGTTATAATAAGGCCGCAAGAGAGAAAGACCTCGCTTTCCCCCGACAATACTGCCGTCTTTCGTCTACAGAAAGATTTATCCCTAGTTGCTTTTTTAACCCGCCCCCCGCTGCTGTACAGAGCCGCGAACATGGAGCCGTGAACCGCAACCGCCTAGGGATGTAGCATCACACACTGTTGGGCTGTTACGCACACAATCACACGCACGCACAGAGATTCCTCAATGTGAAAACCTTTTCCCATCAAGCTGCTATTCTTTACAGTCTGAGCGATATGACGTGAGCATATACTTTGTAGATGGACTGAAGAATAATTGTGGTCTAGCCTGGTTGACTTGATCTGTTTTCTTTCATTCTCAAGTAGCCTATTTTGTTGCTCATATGTTTTATGAAAAGGGAAATTGAGGTACGTTAAGAGATTTCATTATTCTTATGTTTTCTGTCTCTTGTTTTCGAGCGGGCGGCACCAGAAGGATGTCATTTCTGTGTTTGAGCCTCTGAGCTCATTTTGCTACATGTTTTAATTTCTGACCTGCAGTGGGAGTTAAGTTGAATCCTTCTAGTTATTATAGTTGATATGGGTATTGACTTTATTTATTCCATGTTTGTTAAAAGGAAGCAGGTGTCTGTCATCTATGAGTTTCTGCGTAGGCGCTCAGATCTCGCCTCACTCCTTCCATCCCCGTCCTTTCTCCTGCTGTCCGTCTGATTCCACCCTCCTCTCTTCAGCCTCCCCATGTGATGTCAGGTGGGCTCTGCCCCGCTGTGCTGAAGCTGCCCTGATCACCGGCTACTGAACGGTGTGTGGGAGCAGATATGTCATTATTCTGTAGCCAGGTGGTCGTACTAAAATCTCACCGAGCATATCAGCGATAGGATGCAGCTCTCGGATCTTCTGCTAAACCCCTGATATAACAGCCAGCCAGGTGTTCAAACGCCGCCACATTTGTTTAAATACAGGTATTAGGTTGGGAGTCAGGGTGGAGGAGGGGGAGGAATAGGTCTGTCATTGATGGCAGGAGAGAGAAAACAGCTGGAGGAAGAGGGAAATGTGGAGGAAAGTGCCATAAATGACTACTTAGGAGATTGATTCAAACTGAAATGTGATTCAAACTGGAAGTTTTTCACATGTCCAGAATTGCTTACCTGACCTGAAACTGAATGAGTACACACCACTTGCTTTGAATTCCTGTAAGATCAATTTCTAAAGAAAGATTCCTGCACACACTTGTCACCTATGCATTGGTTTACTGGCCTTTCTCAGGAAATGTAGTAGTCTGATCTCAGGCTACGTTTACTGCGCTACCTTTAGTTTTTTTAAGCAGTTTTGAGCTAAAAGTGATCTCCGTGACAAACTATGAATATATCGTTAGCTGGTAAAAAAAAATCATAAATACATTAAAAAGATTGTTACATCACATTTACCACATTAGGGCACTTAAAATAATGTATTCATAGTTTCAGTTGATTATAAGAGTGTCTCAAGACACTTTACGGATAATTAAAAAAACAATTCCAATAATTCCTCCAAGAGCAAGCATTTAGTGTGAAATCCTGGAGGGACTGAATAATAGTAACAATAAAGATAATGGATGACTAGAAATAGTAGTAGTTCATGGCGTTGCAGGCCACTGTAGGGCATATCAGGGCCTGGTGCGTAACAGGCTGTATCAGGGCGTAGCAGGGCATAGCAGTGCATAACAGGCTGTAGCAGGGCGTAGCAGGGCATAGCAGTGCGTAACAGGCTGTAGCAGGGCGTAGCAGGGCATAGCAGTGCGTAACAGGCTGTAGCAGGGCGTAGCAGGGCATAGCAGTGCGTAACAGGCTGTAGCAGGGCGTAGCAGGGCATAGCAGTGCGTAACAGGATGTAGCAGGGCGTAGCAGGGCATAGCAGTGCGTAACAGGCTGTAACAGGGCGTAGCAGGGCATAGCAGTGCGTAACAGGATGTAGCAGGGCGTAGCAGGGCATAGCAGTGCGTAACAGGATGTAGCAGGGCGAAGCAGGGCATAGCAGGGCATAGCAGTGCGTAACAGGATGTACTTCGGGAGGGCATAGCAGGGCATAGCAGGACATAGCAGGGCGTAGCAGGGCATAGCAGGACATAGCAGGGTGTAGCAGAACGTAGAATGGCGTAGCAGAGCATAGCAGGACGTAGAAAGACATAGCAGGACATAGCAGGGGGTAGCAGGGTGTAGCAGGGCATAGCAGGACATAGAAGGGCTTAGCAGGACGTAGCAGGGCGCAGCAGGGCATAGCAGGACATAGAAGGGCTTAGCAGGACGTAGCAGGGCGTAGCAGGGCATAGCAGGACATGGCAGGGTGTAGCAGAACGTAGCAGGGCATTGCATAGCGTAGAGAGGGCACACACACAAAAACAGTTGGCCTGCCGTAGACTGAAGAGAGTTAGCGTTATAAGCTAACGTTTTTGCCCTGCAGACAATATTAACTTTGCGACAGATTTTCATTTCTTTGGTTTGTACAATTTATAATTTAGCAGTACTGTTCATGTGAGGGACCAAGCAGTTAGGCATGAGGAGTCACAAGAAATTCAAAAAGTAAGAGTTTTTATTTCCCAAAAATAATTAAAAACAAAATAAAGACAATGCTTTGGGCCCTTAAAAGAGGTCACCCTACAGGCTGCCCTACACGTTATTGTACACATACAAATGGATTGCTTTTCTAAGTAGCCAAATTTGTCCTGAAAATAATTTCTTGCAAAGACATGTGGTAACTGCACATAAACCTAGGATGAAAAGGGTAAAATAAAGAGTATCTTTAATTCAGTGGTGATATTTTATATTTCAGAGGTTAGTGTGAGACGGAGAGTATTATGTATGTCTGTTCATACCATGAAATGTTGGTGTTTCCCGGCCTGTTCCTGTGTGACACACGGGGAGCTTGAACGCTGTGTCTTTATTTAGTCAGACAGTGTCAGAGTGTAGCTCTCACCGCTCATTGTGCTGCACTTTAATACTTCCACAATGTGCTGCTAATTCCGAATTTCACACTTTTTCTCCCATTTGCTACCTCTCTCTTTGTCTCCTCGCGTTGCTCGCCTTCCGTCTCAACCCCAAAGACAAGAGGAAACACGTTAAATCCACCTCTAAGAACCTTTTTAATTCAACATTAGCAGTCGTCATGTGTCTGCTGAAACAATACCCAAACACAATTTACAGCTGCGACTGCAGCATCCAAGCCTTTGTTTACTCGGAAGCTAAATATTGTTCCATCAATAATGGACTCCGAACACAGAATCAGGCTTTTAGTTTTAGGTAATCCTGAATGTTTTACAGGAGATTTTTTTTTCTCTCTCTCTCTCTCTTTATTTTGCTGTGTTTTATTGTCTTGGGACCATAATTGGAGTATGCTGTTTTTCTTCATTTGTTTTAGGTTTTAGGAGGAACATGGGCTCAGTGCCTCACGGATGTAACTCCAGATGCTATTGTGTCCAAGTTTTTTTTTTTTTTTTGTCGATGTGTTGCCCAAAATCCTCGAGACAAAGGCTGCAGATATGGTGGGAAAAAAATATGAACCCTGGAAAGAAGGAAATCCTCCAAAATTCTCATTCGGCGACACTTATGAAGGGAGGACGGGGGGGTTAAACTGGAGCACGGAACAAAGTGATGTCCAATACATTAAAAATAAAAAGAAATTAATGTTCTGCAGTCCCCCCCCCCCCACCCATCAGATTAGAGTGAAATAAAGATATTGATAAATTCACGGATGGGTGATTTTTTTGCAAAATCAAGTCAGACCCCAACTAAAGTAAACCCCATGCCATGGTGCGAGGAAAAAAAAAGAAAAGAAGGATGGATGGAGGGGGAGAGAAGATTTGGGGGCTCTAATGCCAGCCTTATGCGTCTTTTAGTCGTTTCCGCCGTCGGGGCTTGGCACCAGCACGCCGCTGTCAGCCAGCCAACAAAAATCTGCAGTGCCTGCCGCATTTCAGCAGCCCTGTTTTGTCTGAGACCAACACACACACACACACACACACACACACAAAATACACGGCGACACACTCGCGCGGCATACACACTCTGTACTGCAAATCGCCGACGTTTTTTGCTCCACGAAACCGAAGCTTCGTGAAAGACAATAAATTTCCTCAAAAAAAAAAAAACTACATTTATTTTCTTCATTATAACTCAAAGATACCCTGAACAATATACATTTTTGAATCCTTTTTTGCAGTACCACTCAAACACACACACACACACACACACACACACACACACACACACACACACACACACACACCATGGTGCTTTTGAATATTAATTTGAAATCTAGTTTTTCCTGTTGAAGTCCTGCTGTTACGGAGGGTTTTTGGTGATCTAGCCATGTTTGTCGGTTCGCTGTTGTTTGTGTTTGTTATCTATTGATTCCAGGGTGGAGGAGGGGTGACTGAGTGTGATAGGATAGGGGTGGGGTTGGGGGGTTAATGAAGGCTGTTTGGTAACGATGGAGGGGGAGACCATTTTTTGGGTCTCGCTCACATGAACAGGGAACAAGTGTCATGGCTGCTGCTGAATTGTAATCCATCTGCTTCAGAAACCAACTCTGTTTCTGAAACAAAAATAGTGTAATATAGTATAATATAGCAAATATAGTGTCTTATAGAAAAATATACTAGTCATTTCCACTTGTATAGTCATAGGCCGGTACAAGATTCTGATGGTATGATAACATTCAGCAAAAAATGTCACGGTTCCATGGTATTGCGGTATTGCATTTACAGCTTTAAGATGTATTATTTTGAAATGTCTGCATTGATTCTTTTTGGGGGGGCCACTGCGGTAAGGACTAACCCTTGTTATATGGGTTACACTTAACCAGATGAGATGAGATGGGAACAACATCCCTAAAAGGCTGAGAGTTTGGAGATAAATACTTTTCACCAAGTCGAGTTGCAGACATGAATCGATTGGTTATTAACTATTAAAAGAATCCCCAACTTTTATGATTATTATTATCAGTTCATCAGTTTGAGTCATTTTTTGAAATAAATGAATAAGAAATCTCTGATTGCAGCTTCTTATATTGGAATATTTTCTAGTTTCTTCACTCCTTAATACCAAAACCATACATACCATACATACCAAACAACTAATAGATCAATCCTGAAAAAAAAATCAATAGTCGTTAATCGTTTAATCGTTAGTTGCAGCCCTATATCTAACCGTGTAATAGTAGCAATTCAGTGTGTACTGTATAATAATATATTAATAATATATTAAATAATACATTGTGGTTAGTGCAAGAGATCAATGGCCTCGGGTTGTAAATCTCTTTTAAGGGCAAATTAGTGATTTTGGTGCTGTACAAACTGCAGATTTGGAAACCCAATGAAACATTGCAGAGGGAGATCAAAACGTTCAAATATTATGTACTTACATATTTTATACAACACTCCACCAATTTATTTTTTAGCATGTTGCAGCTAAGTAGCTCCTCCACTTCCTTTGTCCAAAGCTTGCGTGGGACGATAGCATCAATCAACAGCACATTCAACATTTGAGAGGATGTTGCTGTATCCATCACTCCCTCATTGTTTCACAGTGCACCATTTTTACCTTGGTCCATTTTGGAGGGTCTGAATTCTCAATGTGAGTGCACTCGGCCTATAGGGTGCACTTTAAGATAGCCGTTATGTTATATTATCACATACTGTAAGAGATGTAACCCAAAGCTTCTATTTGTCTCACAATGTAAATGCGGTATGAATTCTTCCAGTCGGGAACTTATTCGTTCACTGGTCTGGGCAGAGTTTGATCCCCAGTCCGGGGAGGGGCCTTTCTGTGTTGAGTTTGTTCTCCCCGTGTTTACGTGGGTCTCCTCCCAACATAAAGACATGCATGCTGGGTAATTAGGACCAAAGTTGTAAATTAGTCAAATGGCTAACAGTTCCATAAATGATTAATGTGCATTGTCCTAATCAAATAAATAAATCTTACAATTACTTTTAGATTATTCCAACAGCAAATGCCCTATTTGACAGTGTTGACGAAAGTGAAACAAGTGTGTGTATCCACCCACTGATTTGGATGCATTCCAAAATGTCCCATGCTTCACCCTTCAATCAAGTTTCAAGGAAATGGGAACAGTAGATTTTTCCGTAATTTTGCTGACAGAAACTAACCAAACGCGATGTAATAACATGCCAATAAGTAAATACTAAGATAACAATGATTGAATTGTATATTTAACGTAAAGTAGATAAAATGATTCTCAAAAAAATGACTTAATGGTAAAAGACATTGTGTAAAATTGGAAAAGAGCAATTGCAGTGTGCCATATTGCATGACTGGAAGTTCTGCATATAATAGAAAGAGGTCCAGCTGAAAATAAATTGTCTTTTCAAAGAGAAATAAAGATAGTTATTGACGGAAATCTGAAAATCTGGTAATATCTGGTCATGGGGTAGAACTACTGTAACACCTGTGGATCATTATGCAGGTTTCATTCCGCACTGCACAACTAATCTGGAGAAAATGGATGAAATGTTATTGAGTATCGCTGAATACGGGACTTTTACTTCAAAACCTTGCGATGCTGTCTGTATCTGTTGACAGTGGATCAGTTCATATCCAAATAATGTATTACTCTTTTTTACATCCCTAGTATGTACAATACTAGGTGAGAAAGTAGGATTTACAGTATGTGTGCTAGAGATTTACTCAGTAATTAATTAAGTTACTTTGTGTGTTTATCATGCAGGGAGTTTTGAGATATGCTTCATTTTGTCATGTTTCTATATTAACACAACACAGAAACAGAACCTGCTTGGAATCAGCATAAAATCTGGGCCTTTCTAAACCTTTATGTGAAATTGAAAACAAACTCCATTTTTTGATTATTATTATATTTTTTGGGCATTTTAGGCCATTTTACCAACAGGACAGCTTACACATTGACAGGGAGAGCGAGGGGGAAAGACATGCAGCAAAGGGCCGCAGGTCAGAGCTGGCCTCTGCATTAAGGACTAAGCCTCTTTATATGAGTGCTCGCTCTACCGGCGAGCGACCCTGGCGCCCAAACAAAGTCCATTTTGACGTTGAAGTCATTAAAAACAGGTTCTTATTTGCAATGGTGGCCTGACAAGTGGCATAGCCACTTAGGGAAAGGGAAGGAAGGCTAGATACTAAATACATTAGAAATACATACAGTTAGAGTGCACAGGTACATGGGTGAGTAAGAGAGGGAGAAACCATTCAAATATTTAGCAGGAAAAAATCGTATATGTAAAGAAGCAACTGCATATATCAGTGAACAAGGATGATATGATAGTTCTGAAGGATGCAATGGAAATTAGGTTGTGTAGTTTGAGAGTCTTGCAACATATTGAAATGATGCGAGACCAGAGGCAAAGTTTGGTTTTGGGAATACTTAATTGAAGAAGAAGTGAGGACCGGGTATGGAATGTGACAGACTATGGCTGCAGCAGGTGACCTAAGGGGATTGGCCAAGAAGAAACTTGAATGACTTGAAATGAAGTGAATCTTACGGCGATTGGGAAGGGGGAGGGCATGTGAATGTGACCAGAATGGATTCCCCTTGAGGTTCATGAACTAGACCTCACTTACTGCCCCATTGACTGAAAACAAGTTTACACTTGTTCAAAATGGAAGAAATCACTTACAGAATTACATTTTGTGACGGTTTTATATGAACTGTTGACTGCAAATCATCTTCTGACCAGTTGAATTAATCCCTGTATATGGCATCACGTAAGGTTAGTGCTCCGTTCAAGTCCATTCGTACAATGGAAACTCTGTTACACACTGGATTTTAAAAGATGAACACCTGCTAACACCAGTGTTTAGAATCGGAATGATGGTCCAATCGGTGGTCTGATCTGCTGTGATATGGCTGAAGGTAGGAGTCGACAGACGTGAGCTGGATGCTGCGTCTCTCGAGTCGTTCTTGACGCTCGTATACGTTCATCTGTTGTTTGATGTATTCACTCACTCCAGTGCCAAAAAATCAATGCCTGCTGGGAGTGTGTGTGTGTGTGTGTGTATGTGTGTGTGGGACATTTTTCTGTGAGACAACTCATCTACCATCGTCGACTAAATTAATGTTGATCCTCAAAAAATGTTACGCCTTACACGGGAAGACAACGCCATGAATAAATATATAGATGATTTCAAATTTTATGTGTATGTGTGTGTGTGTGTGTCACACCTTTCAGACTTTGTAGAAACTTCTGGACTGGTGCCCAGCGGTGTCATGGAAACGCTTGAATTGCTCAAAATGATTCATGTCTGCACAGTCCAACCCTCCCCCATCGAACACACACACACACACACACACACACACACACACACACACACACACACACACACACACACACACACACACACACACACACACACACTTAGCATGCAGTAAAAGAGGGTTTAACTCTCCTTCTATCCATCCTCCTCCCCCTTCCCCACCTCTTTTTCTTCTGTCTCCTCTCTTTCTTTCCTCCCGTCATCTCGCCATCCTAATCAAATCGCACTATTAGTCACATAGTTTATTAAAATGCACTCATTATATGGATGTCAGAGGAGATCACGTCTTCTGAGTGTTTCCTTTCACACTGAGAAAGCCTCGACATGACTCCCTGAAAGAAAGAGTCTAGACGTCGACGCAGACTCCTAGACCGGCTCCATCGGCTTGAATGGAAAACAATAACTGACAGGTGTCAGATGTAATGGACAAAATCCATCAAATGAAAGAGTCTAGATGCCAAAATACTTTTTTATTATTTTATTCTAACTTTTTTGGAGTCTGAATGAAATACAAATTTAAAAGAATCAAATGAAATTAAAATGACATTAACATTCAAATTGAAATAATCAGTCAAAAGAAAGTCAAGACATTAGAACAACTTAATGTTGGATTGTTTCCCTCTTAATGAACCTTACTAAAAATGGTTATAAGACAATAAAGATTATTCAATAAAATATTATCAAACATCAAATCGAAGCAATCAAAGTAATGTCTAAAATGGATAAACTGATGGATGTTGATATTGTCACTTATCCCTTTATTTCTTCCTCTTTCCTCCCTCTTCTCTTCCCTTATCTCCTCTCCTGTTTTTTTCACATGCTACAGGTAACAGAATCTGACGGGTCACGTAATACGGTGTAACATCAGCAGTATAAAACAAGCTCTTCAACATGATAGACACTTGGTAAATACGTAGGTAGGAAGCAGTCCCGGTGGCGCAGACAGGCATTGGGGGTCCGGCCCCGCCAACTGAGTCAACTGTACCCGACCTGAACGAGCCTCCATACCTCAAACTTGGGCTAGCTAAATGTAATGGATAATACACGCACACAGAGCGTTGAAAACTTGGCGAATATCTTCTTTACTATTTAACGGGCAGCAGTTGCCAGGTCATTTTGTCAGGGCTTAACACTGAACATTTTGAGGGCATTAAAAGCATCAAAGTAGAGCTTGATAATCAAAACCAATCGTGGAGGAGGATCCACCCTAAGCCCTCTACAGAGGTCTGGGCTAAGCCTGCGTATGTCATAACATGTATCACTCTTCTGGTCCAAAATCGCCCTAAATGACTTTAGATACGTAGAAATTCAGCCCAGGAAATAGAATATAGAATGACTAATGTAATTGTATAATCAGCCTGATCAATACACTCATGCGGTGGCCTATTATGCAGACATTGGTTCCGCTCACATAATTCAAATGTCCGCCCACAGATTTATGTCTGCCGCCGGGTCTGGTTGTGAGTATCCTCGCGCAAATATTGCATCTTGCAGTTGTTTCGTAGACTTTGGTGGACGTTTTTGGAAAGTTAAATTATGTTGAGGCAGTCTGCCATGTTCAGTCAATCAGTCTTGTTAATAGTTTCTACATATCCCCAGCATAGGTGCTTATTCCTGATTCTGCCAGTGGTTGCTCGAAACAATTGAGCACCCCACGCCCAAGATAAACCTGCAATAACCCTAGCCTAGACAACATGTTGTTGGTATACAGATTGGGGGAAAAAAATGTCAAATGCACACATTTTAGCACCATATAGGAAATTAATAACTACAAATGTACAGGGATTAATGACAACATATTTACAGGGATGAAAACACATAATCAATGCCACCGAAATGATTTGTTAAAAAGGCTCACATGAACATGCAATAAGTAATAGGCCGAGTGCAAAGATCCAACACAATCCGACACAGCCGTCCCTGGGGGACACCGCTGCTTCAATACACCCATAATAAATATAAAGAGCACAGCATTACAGTGTTATAGGCTACAAATGGCCCGCCTATTAACAAGCCAACACGTGGCCCTGACTGCCACTGCAAGCTGGGTGCTCTGCCTTGTCTGTGGGTGCTCAGGCCCGGAAGCACCCACAGAAGCACCCACGGAAGCACCCACCATCGTGCTTGTGATTACCGGTGTTTTTAGGAATAAAAGACTCTCAAGTGATTTGTTGGCCAGAGAGCTACAGTACATAGGGACTTACCTTTAATGCGTCCATATTATGCTCATTTTTAGGTTTATAATTGTATTTTTAAGTTGTACCAGAATAGATTTATTGTTCAGATTTACTTTAAAAAAACACCATATTTTAGTTGTCGGCTAGTGACGTAGAAAGCCGTGCAGATGTTGAACAGCTCACCCGGAGACTGAAGACAGAGGACATTCAGAAACCGGATCTCACTCAAAACACCATGGATAGTTTTTTCCCAAGTTTGTATGTTTTGCTTCAACCAGAGACACAAAATAACACCCCAAATCCCAGAAAAAAAATCCTACAGTGAGAACGGGTTGGTCATTTGCCAACTGGGAATGGAACCGGCTACCTGTTCCATCCCAAATACCATCATATTATAGTAGCCTACCATTACCAGTACCCTTAAAGTATCATATACTTGAGAAATAAAGTATGTAGGATATTAGCAACAGGAAAGAGAAAAGAGAAAAAAACTAAACCTGTAACATAACATAAATGCTTATGTAGACAAAAAAAACCACTAACACTACAGGTCTGAGAGTCGTTCTTGGCTTCGAAGAGGCAGACATGACCAGAATACAAAGTGGTGATGCTTTGTGGGCTTCTACTGTGTAGGCTAGTGCAACAAAATCCACTATTTATACACACACAGTAAGTGTGTCTCTGCTTTTGGATCATGTTTTATGATTGTTTGGGGTCTCTGGTTTTGTGCTGACCTTGTTCTATAAAACACTTGTCAATAAACGCACTGGTTAAAGCCACCAAATAAAAGGTAAAATAATAGCAATGGCCTTTAAAAACTGTGAAGCGGTGAGATTGAGAAGCGGCCCTTTTGTGAAGACCGAGATGCCAATGAGACGTAGTGGCTTTCAGTTTCTGAGGCTGGCCTTCAGCCACACGCAGAGAGAGACATTTCTGTACCTTGATAATCTGCCAGATTTAATGTGTTTTTTGTTGTTGTTTGTCCTGTGTGTTTTTCAGACACATTCAGATTCAAATACGGGAGCAAAAAAAGTCTTGTGTAGTTGTCTTCACACTATACAAGAATCCAATGGCTTTACAATGACAGAAATAAGCACATAAGCAGTACGAGGGTTAGGTTTAGGTTAGGTGTAATGTTTAGGTGAGTTTATTTTTAATTAGGTTAGGTTAGGGTTAGTTAGATTGGAATTAGACTTGGGATCGAATCCAGGAGAATGGACAAAAGGAAAGAATGTTTTGGATTGAGTTGTTATTGTTCTTCTTGTGTTGACTGTATTACTATGTATTTGTAATGCCTTTGTGATTTTTATTGAGTATCGATGGGTTTCAATGTATTCATTTATTTGGTCTGTTATAAGTAGGGTTGGGTATTGATTGGGTTTTTTCCAATACCAGTGCTAATGCTATTCTTTAAAAACAGTGCTGATGCCTAAACAGTGATTTATTAGCACCTGGTTTTGGTACCCAACCCTGTAGTGCCGTATGAATAAACTTTACTTACTTACATACAGTGGCTTGAATACATTTACACATCCATGCTAAAGGTGATTAAAAAGAGGAATAAAAAAATCTTTTGGAAATTCATCGTAATGCCTTAATTAAAAATAAAATTGGAAAATCTGACCTTTTAAGGACACCAATTAGATTGTGAATGAATAATGTATTGTAAATAAATAAGTGTTCTTCCTTAAAGTACAGTGGTCATAAATAGACACCCCCCTATGTTAAATTCCCATAGAGGCAGGCATATTTTTCTTTTTAAAGGCCAGTTATTTCATGGATCAGGATACTATGCTTCCTGATAAAGTTCCCTTGGCCTTTGGAATTACCCCCCCACCCCCCACCCCTTCCCCCACATCATCACATACCCTTCACCATACCTAGAGATAGACAATAGGCATGGGGAACTTTCCAAAAGATCATCTCTCAATGCAAATCAAACCATCTATTAAGTTAACTGAAATAACACCATGCCAATCAAGCCACTTATTCAAGCCACTGTACTTAAGCATCATGTATTGCCAAAATGTCAACATGAGCTAAGAAAAACAGCCCTGTTTTGAGTTTTGGGATAAGGCATCCTTCAGCTCCTCCAATGGGTTTGTGATCGTTCATTCAGCTTAAGAAGTAGAATTTTTCTTAAGCCATAGGGACCGTTTGTTGATGTTAAACTGCATACTATATGCATATCTATGTATAATAACTTCTTCTTACGTTTCACATGTGAGAAATCAAATGTGAAACAGGGTTCAGGAAACAATTACAATGGTTTTTCTGGAGCTATATGAGGATGGAGAGCCCTGTATTTTGGATGCCCCTATTTGGTATTTTGAGAAGCCTTAGTAAAGACTTTTTTTTAAGAACTCACAATTCTCACACTCAAATATTCCTTGAATTAGCATCGGTTTTTGATAACTTTTAAAGTCAGGTTTCCTAAGAACGTTCTAAGGTTTTAGAGTCTCTCGCATCAGTTCCTAGAAGTCTCGTCACATTAGATCAAATGTTTGGGAAACAAGTTTGTCAGTGATTCTTCTAAGGTTGGTGAGGTTCATTATTCTTTCAGAAGCGGTTGCACAAAGAACATACCAGATTAACTATGTATTGTTAGGGGGTGCAAGAGGCACAGTCGACATCTTTAACAAATGTTCTTTAGTCTCAGGGATTGTTGGTTGTTTCTAGAAAATGTCCAGGTTCATGAAATAATTCCAAACCATGTTTTTTTAGACACCCTTCCAAGAATGAAGGAACCCTTTGTTTTCAGTGTTAGTTAAGCATTGTTGTGGTTTGTTAACCTTTCATGGAAGCAGTTTTGTAAGAACTCTCAAATGTCAAAGGTTCCTGGAACCTAGTTCACACTCATCCTTTCAGGCAAGGGGTTTTTCAACAAAACTTCTTCTCATCCAGCGACATTACAAAATTTTATTTCAGACATTTTTGTTTGCTAAATCATATATCACCTTAGACTTTGGTAAAGTAATTTCAAACATCATAAGTTAAGGTTGGTTTTCAAAAGAGATTAAAGGATGTTCAAAAAGCGAAAATCAACTCTACACATTGTAAGGTTGGTGATTCAATCCCTGAACCTGCTGTCCCATGTCAAAGTGCAGCCTCGGCCACAGTGTGCGAATGTGTGTGAATGGTGAATGGTTCCTTTACTATGTAAAAGCGCTTTAAAGAGCTACATAAGAACAGTCCAAATTTCATTTACATTGCTCTAGAACACCCCTTCAATGTTTTTTAACCCAAGGACCCCTTAACTCCCTCAAATGTTAAATATTTCTGTACTTATATTCCGAAACTGTATTGTTGTTTTAGTTGTCCAAATTTGTCTAGTCCATATCGATGTCCTGTACAAATGTTTGTCCCGACGTGCTGTAACCACGTTCAATGTTTCATGTTTCTGCAGAACAGGAACCTGCTGAAATCCAGTTTTAAACTTCCTGTATAATAAATATGAATGAATGAATGAACTGAAAGAAAGAGAGAGAGCAGTAGATACCTACTACATATATTGTATAAAATGAGTTTGCATGTTAAATTGGGCCTACAATAACGAGTAGGGCAGCCTAAAGCCTTGCTACATACATTTTTTGCGTAGAATAACTTATTATTCTATTAAAATAGGTGACTAATTGTTAGTAGATTTTATAAATCATGATTAATAGTTTTTTATGAATTTTATGAAAATACTTAACTGTAATTTGGATGTCCCGGACCCCCTCTTGAAGATCCATGCTGTAGAAATAATGTGAGGAAATTATTCTGAACTTTGTTATGAAACATATCAGTTTTATGCAAATACCTTAATAAGGTACATTTAAGAAGATATGTGAAAATGCCCTTAGACCTCGGAGGGTTAAGGTACCCTCTGTGATGCTTTAAAACCTTGAAATAAGGTCCTAGAAAATCAAATGAACCAATTTTTATAAAAGGGGCTTTGTCAAAGAACCTTCTGAGGTTGATAGGGTCCTTGAAGTGCTTTCACATTTTGTAACCTTCTATGGAAATTAGGTTCTGTACAAACTGAGGGCACCAAAAAGGCTCAGAGTAGAGGCGAGAAGAGAGGAGGTTCTGTCAGCATTTGATCCAAAGTGTGATAGCGTCAGAGAACAGCTGGACTTGCTAAATGCATTTTGTAATTATACATTTATTTGGATTTTTCTGGACAGACTCTGCCAGCAATGGGATTTTCTTCACTTCCCTTGATGTTTTTAGTGCTTTATGCTTCATGATGAATGGGCAAAAAGAAAACACAATTTGGTGGGGTATCTCATCTAAATAAACCAACACAATTTTTTTAAACAAAATGATGTCGTCAGAAGGGAAGAATGAATTCAGACATACTATATATGACATCTTTTTTTAAATTAAAGTAATCTCTTTTTTATCAAACCATAAAGCTGCTTACCTGTTT
Source organism: Etheostoma perlongum (assembly GCA_026937815.1). NCBI lineage: Eukaryota > Metazoa > Chordata > Actinopteri > Perciformes > Percidae > Etheostoma > Etheostoma perlongum. The sequence continues at coordinate 24,174,573 of CM049386.1, read as the reverse complement.
GTGTGTGTGCTTGTGTGTGTGTGTGTATTCACAATTTACTGTGACAAGGTGCATGATCTTGTGGCTGACCCTTCCTATCCTGCGCTGCTCTCTCCCTGCCTGGCTTTTTTTTTTCTTTGTTGTATGCTGTTCTCTCTTTAACGACCAAATGAAAATATCAGAGATTTTTGTTTGTGTGTGTAGTACATGAACTCGGCCGGCAGAGATGTTAGAGGTGAAAAGGTTGCCGTGTATGGACAAAAGTGAAAAACTATGGTTGTACAATTGTTAACATCTTCAGTTCAAAATATATTTATGTGGTATTTGTAGCTTTTGTATCCAGGTCATTGTCATCTCAACTGATAGCTACATTTCACCTTTTACAGCATTTACAGAACAATGAAAATAAAAATAATTCTAATCTATTTTGTATTCATGGTTGCATCGGCAACAAGATGTAATCGTATACAACAAATACACACACACATCCATACCTTCTTTGCATCTGCACTTAAAGACCAAACATAAACCATAAAACAATAAACTCTGTCTTGTTCCAAATTGTTTTTTTTTTTATTCCAAATGGACATGTCAATGTGAGCACACATTGTCTGGGACTTGGGTAACTGAAAGCAGGTTACATTTGAGGACTTGTGTACTGCACAATTATTCAATTAAACGTTAAACAGTAATATATCGACAAAAGGAAAAACATCAATATCGCCTACATTTTTCTTTTGGATTATTGCGGTGTGTTCTTGAAGAGTATTTTATTTCAGCAGCAGCACCTGCTGCTGTGGCTGCTGACGAGAACCCAAAAAAATAGGACGCGTGTGGGTGTGTGTGCCTGTGTTTGCCTGTGTGTGTATATGGGACTTTATATACAGGATGTATTTTTTGTGTAAGTGTGTGTTAGTGGTGTGTGTGTGTGTGAGTGTGTATATGGGGCTATATATACAGTATGTATATTTTTTGTGAGTGTGTGTGTGTGTGTGTGTGTGTGTGTGTGTGTGTGTGTGTGTGTATGGGGCTATATATACAGTATGTATATTTTGTGTCAGTGTGTGTTAGTGGTATGTGTGTGTGTGTGTGGATATGGGGCTATATATACAGTAAGTATATTTTGTGCGTGTGTGTCTGTGTGTATATATGGGGCTGTTTGGATATTTTGTGTGTGTGTGTGTGGGGGGGGCTATATTTACAGTCTGAATATTTTGTGTGAGTGTGTGTTAGTGGTGTGGGTGCCTGTGTTTGCCTGTGTGTGTATATGAGGCTATATATACAGTATGTATATTTTGTGTGAGTGTGTGTGTGTGTGTTTGTGTGTGTGTATGGGGCTATACTGTATATACAGTATTTATATTTTGTGTGAGTGTGTGTTAGTGGTGTATGTATATTTTTTTGTGTGTGTGTGTGTTTGTGTGTGTGTATGGGGCTATATATACAGTATTTATATTTTGGGTGAGTGTGTGTTAGTGGTGTATGTATATTTTGTGTGTGTGTGTGTGAGTAAAAGGGGAGGCCTCCTCTCTCTCACATATCCAAATTTCCCATCCTGTCAGGGCTAACAACGTCAGCCTCTGTTTTTATGATTGTTATTATTACGTTATCTTTTTTTCCTGTCTGTCTGCTCAGGCAGCTGCATCTATTTTACATTCTTCATATGTACTTTATTATTGGAAGGAATTAAGGGAGCGTTAAGGTTTTTAAAAAAAATAATTGAGTCAAATAGTGAATGCATGAATGAAAAGAGGAAAGAAGAATGAATGACTAAAGTCAATCGTTGTTCATGCGGCTGATTTCATGTTGCCCTGTTTTCCATTAACAGGCCTGAAAATAAATGTGATGACAATCTGAATTAATGTTAGGTCATACCACGTCATTTTCTGTATTTTATTGTCAAATACCATTTTAATATTTAAAAATTATGACTATAATTAATAAACAATTTATTTAAAAAAACAAAGAGGGAATTAATGAATTGATTGGCCTAAAAGAAAAAAAATTAAAACCAAATGTTTTATTTATATTAATGTCATAGCTAAATCCCTTAAAAATGTCTCCCCTTTAAAAGCTTCTTTTGCATATGAATTGCTGCATTTTTCTTCACAAACAAACCTTTTGATAATATCTTTTTTTTGTCTTAAGTACTAAAGAATCATTCATATTTATGTGAAAAATATGAACATTTTAATATTAATCTTATTTATCTCATGGTTGACATGTTTGGATTTGTTGCAGGTTGTGGTATTTTGCAATGTTAAATCTACACAGATCTGTGTGTGTGTGTGTGTTTGTGTGTGTGTGGGAGTGTGGGAGTGTGGGTGTTTATGTGTGTGTGGGAGTGTGGTTGTTTGTGTATGTGTGTGTGTGTGTGTTTGTGTGTGTGTGAGGTCCTGGATTTTTATTTGTTGTGTTTCTATATTGTATGTATGGCTATATTTCAGAACCATGTAAAAGTACATTTGCATGTGTTTGTGTGTGTGTGTGTGTGTGTGTGTGTGTGTGTGGGGGGGGGGGTGGAATCTTTGTACATGTGCCAAACCCGTCCAGCTGGCATCAGTCTTAGCTGAAGCCGAGGCCGCTGCATCGGTCACACACTAAACACACACACACACACACATATTCGACCACATTCCCATTCTGTACTCCTGTAATTATCAACCTCTTCTGCATCGACTACCGTGTTGGCGTGTATTCAGCGCTGGTCTATACACGCCTGATTCAAACCCTTCACCACGTACACGCTTCATTTTCCTGCACACACGCTTGCCACAAAACCCCTCCATTTCATCTTGTACGGCTGCACCGAGCGCAGAATGTAATTACACACTATCCGTGGTTTGATATTTACACTGTTGAAGATAGAAGGTTTTATCTAAAAAAGAAGCTCTGTGTGGTAAAAATAGTCTCGAAGTGGTCCCGCAGCTCGGAGGAGAGGAAAGCCTGTTCAGAAGCTGGAGAGGAAATTAGCTTTGTTGTCTTCGCGCCACGCCGGTCGCTGCGTTTTCCAAATTCATCAGACACCCTTTTTTCCCAGCCAGACGCGCTCGGTTTGTGTATTTAAATAATGGGTCGGTTACCTGGCAAAGAGACGTTACCTTCCTGTCATGTGCTGATCAATCCTTGGACTGCATTTTAAGAGCTTTGGTTTCTGATTTCTTTCATGTTTAAAGATGTTGGACCAAAGATGTTCTATAAAGACAGTTGGGTAGGTGAGGATGTCTCCGCTCTTTTTTTTCTCCAATAAATGTGTATCAGATGTGGGTTAAGGCTTAAGACACCTGCACAGTATCAAGGGGAGAACTCCAAAAAGAGGACGGACTGAAACAAAATAGTTTGCATGTGTACGTAAAATCAAAGAGAAACCACTTCACACATCTTTAGTTTTCTACCACAAAATCAACACAAATAACTAATAGAGAAAATTAGAATAAAGCAATAATGCAATGGTTGTTAGGGCATTGATAAGTGGTGGCTTGGCTTATTTTCTGCTCAAAAGTATCCGTGGTATGCACTGTTTGGAGAGTTCATCGGTCTGTGCACCAGCTCCTGATACGTTCCATATGGCGGTAACTCTGGAAATAATGTGAAATTCACCACAAATGCTGTAGTCGCACAAACAAAAAAACAAAAGTAATATTTCACAACTTTTGCCGTTGCAGGATACGTAGGGAAACTACCGCTGAAACCCCAAGAACAATACTTTTCTTTTCATTGTTAAAAGGCTGTAATGTAGCCACACAGATTCTGAAGCGAGCAAGTAGGTTGCTGGGGTAACACCAGGGTTGGGTGATATGGTCGATAACACCGTGAGACAATAACTATGTTTCCATTCGGGGTCATTTTATGCTCATTTTAGAAAAATTGGATGGGAGCAGCAAAATTTGATAAACATCCTCAAAATAATATCTTTGGGTGTATTAGACCATTATAGCACATGTTGCATATGGAAAGGACTGTTTGAATTAGGAATATAGGATTATTTAATTTTTTTATGGGCATTTTAGGCCTTTATTCATAGAGGACAGCTGAAGACATGAAAGGGGAGAGAGGAGGATAGACATGCAGCAAAGGGTCGGGGGGGGGGGGGTTGAACCTGCGGCTGCTGCGACGAGGACTAAACCTCTACATATGGGCGCCAGCTCTACCAGGCGAGCCAGCCCGGGGACTGGAATATTGGATTTTTATCTGATTATTATAGCAAGATATAATGCACCATATTTTCTCTGGGATTTAATTTGCCCAGAAACATGCATGTGTGTTATTTTAATTTTTCCCTAAACAGTTTGATTATTATATACTGCACTAAATTACTGGCTATTTTTTTTTATTTAGTTTTTTAATTGTTAATTGGAAATGTATGTAGGCTACATTGCTGTCAGGTGGACAACCTGTCCACATTGTATGTCCACAATCGTAGGAAATAAAGAGAGAGGAAATAAATTCAGCCATTTTTCTTAGATGACATTGCCTTGTCACTGTTTAAATGTTTAGGCAGACATAAGTGTGATCAATAATAGCATTGATTCATGGACAAAATTCAAATGATGAAATATGGAGATACAAGGCAACAATATGAATTCCCCACAAAGAAACAGAAATGAGTACATGTACATTGCTTTCTGCTCACAATTCCCCAATGCAATGCATCCCATTTCTATAGACAGCGTTAGTGATGATGCAAAATGTTTAGCAAGTACGCTAGAGCATCTCCAACAAGCGACAAAGAGCAGTACAGTAGCATACATGGCAAAGCTTCACAAGGGTTGAAGTGATATACTAGTACACACATGACAGGGATGTTCTGCCAAAAAAAAACATTACAAACAGATCAATTGATCAACAGTGATCTGAGACCGATTTTTCTAGATGTGACTAAATGCCACCAGAAAATCGTATGCCTTGTCTCATATTGTAGTTTGTTTTGTCCGTACATGCAAAGAAAATAAATCTACACTTGAAAGAACACGGAGGGTGAAATGGCTGTTTGTGGTTTCAAAGCTGGATCGTGTAGAATAAATACTTTGCTATACATTGCAGGCAGAGCAGATGTCTGTTTTGTTGTGCTCTGAGAGCAGTGAGCAGAACAACTAGCGCACACACACACACACACACACACACACACACACACACACACACACACACACACACACACACACACATTGAAGACTGATTATGAAAATTGGCTTTGTCTGTTTTCTACTGAAACTCTTTTACTGTGTTTACTAAGTGTAAAAGAATGATCCCATAAATTAATGAAAGGAAGATTGAAATACACTTTCAATATAAATAAATCCATCGACATTCATACTATTGATTCATTCATTGGGAGTGACAGTGTCCATGTTCAGGCTGTTCTCATTATCCATTCATACATAGAGCTAGGACAAGTAATGCACTGTAATTCCTATGTATTCCACATATTTAATACTGTGTGTACTACATTACTGCTGCTGTATAGGAGTGCTGTGGTGAATGGCACCAGGAAATGTCTTGTCCTGGGAGTACTACTTAAGGGGAGGGTGTTCTAAACCATTTTTTTTAATTATTATAATTGTTTTGGTGCCATGATGATCATATTTTTGTCACGGTGCTCTGCACCCGGTTAAAAGTCCCCTTTTGTTGTCAAAACTCAACAGCAAAACAGGCCACTCAAACATCTCACCGTGATCGATAACCAGCTCCCAGTAACATTTTTTAAACTGTAAAAAAACGCTATCGTGACCCGTCATTGCTCTTTACTATTTAGAGATGATGCAGACATCCAATGTGATGAAGACAACATCAGCATGATGCTGGAGAGAGGCAGGATCAGTCACACTATTCTATGTTACTGTTATGCACCTTTAGTTTTTTTTCCATAAATTACCAGAGACAAAGTACTATATTGAAGCAAACTGGTGATTTTCATTCCTTTTGGTTTACCTTACATACACATTGGTATATTGTAAAATTAATATATTTTCTTCAGAGAAACTATTGAGTATTGAGTATTGAGTGTGAAGTCACTTCAACTGTTCAAAGATGAAACGTCAGTATTTCTCAGTGTGTTCTGACTGACAGTGTGTGTGTTATCTAAGTGAGGGTTGTTCTGAGTGTGTGTCTGCACTGATCCCATTTTGAGATGTGTGTAGAGTTGTGTTGCTTAGAGTTTTGCAGGTGATGTGAACTGTTTAGCTCAGGTAACTGTTGGCAGTGTAGACTGTGGTTAGAGTTTAGCACTTGTGGCATTGTTTAGCAATAAAAAAAAAAAAAAAAAAAAAAAAAACTAAGTGACAAGCTGGCGGCCGCCGTAGTTTTTCGTTGGATATCATGCGAATTGTTGAGGAGACGTTTTTGTATGCTCACATATGAACCCGTTCATGAGAATGTGTTGCCATGTTGGCTAAATAAATCAATTGAAAATTCAATAATCCACCACCAATTTTAACTTTGTATTTTACCTACTTATCAGAAGAAGAAAAAATATTTCTTAAATTGGAAAGGAATTAAATCACCAGATTTTATGGCAATTTTCAAAGAAATGATTGAGTGAGTGAATGAATGAATGAAATTCGACCAACATCAATAGAGGTTTAAAGAAAGTAGTTAGTATGGTTAAGTGAATAATGAATGAATGAAGTTAAATTTTTTTCATATAAAGTAGTCCCATTTTACATCAACAGTAGATGAAACTCAAGTTTAAAAGTCAATGTGGATAAGTGAAAAATGAATGAATCAATGAATGAAAGAATGAATGGATGGATTGACAAATGAATAAGCAGTCATACGTTATTATTTTGTCTGGTTAATTACCCCACTTTATAGATTAAATGTTATGTTATATGTCGGAAAGAATTCAATTTTTAATGAATGAACGACTACCAATGCTGCTGATTGTTATGAAGCCACATTATTTATATATAGTTCATTTAAGTTATGAAAATGATGGAATGACTGAATGATGATTGATGCGTTTTGCCTCATTTTGTCTAGTTTGTCGCTCCATGATTGGTGAATTAAACCTGTCTATATATAATATATTTTTGGTCTGCTAACCCTAACTTGGTTTGGAATTCCCTTGGCTTGGAGATGAAGAAGTGGACCTGTTTTTTAGTAAAGATATGAGTCTGTCCTTGTTGAGGTGATTCCCTCTGCTAACTGCTCCCTCTCCTTTCTTGTCGTCCTCCTGCAGGTAAAACAGAGAGGAGTTCGTACTCGTACAGCAGAGGGTCCAACCCACACTGCCACCAGGTCAGTACCACTCTAAATGTCTTCTTCTGTAAAACGCAGAGTGGGTGGGTGTGTTACTCAGCTTTTGGGCTTTTTTGTGTCAAAGCAAGCATACAGTGGACAGCAAACCCTGCTTGGATTTGATCTGAGGTCTGTGGTAGAGGATGTTCGGTGTCAGGGATGAGGCACAATGTTGTAGTATTCAAGATTGGTCTTGATCTTAAGAATGTTCTCAAGACCTCATTTTCACTCGGTCTTGGATGAAGAGGACTCTGATTTTGTTTCAAGACCGGTCATGACCACAACTGCAGGGTTGTCACTAAAATTAACTGTATATCGTCTGATAAAGTGTTAACATTGGATTGGATGTACAACGTCCTGCTTCTAATACAACCAATAACTTGACTCTTTTCTAATTTGTTTACCCCCTCTCCACGCCCCCTTAATACGCACTCCCAAGGAAGTAAATCCCTGAGACGGAAGATGAAATTCTGGCTGTCTGGCACTGGTCTGGTCTTGGTCTCAAACCCTCAAAGTCTTGGTCTTGTCTCGGTCTCGATGCACTCAGGTCTTGGTGATAACTTGGTGTCGGTTGAGGTGGTCTTGACTCAAACACTGACGAGGGGTTCAAAGCCACAGCATTCCGGGATGGGATACAACCATTCCCTGGTGTATTGGCATTTCTTTAAACCAGTCACAATATAATGGGCGGGGCTAAGCTCTGGACGCAGCAACGGTGTCGCTGCTAAACAGTCTCAGGAAGGAAGTTGTTTTGGTGGAACGTACACTACCGGTCAAAAGTTTGGGGTCACATAGAAATTCCCATTGCACTCCATTGTAGACAGAATGCCAACTGAGATCAGTTGCATTGTTTTTTTAACCAGGGCAGCCGTTTTCAGATTACATTATGTGCTTACATAATAGTAAAATCCAATGTTTTTCTAGTTTTTTATTTTTAAATGATAGATTAGTACACAGAATGTGCCTTTGGAACATTGGATGAATGGTTGCTGATAATGGGCAATGTAGATATTGCATTAAAGATCAGCCCCCCCACCCAAATTAGCATGTATTCTGTCTATAATGGAGTGGTATGGAAATGTATAAGTGACCCCAAACTTTTGACCGGTAGTGTATGTACGTTCAAAAGTAGTTTTAGTCGTGCAACAGAAAACTCAGATTAGACAGCTAGCTGTCTGGATTTACCCTGCAGGCTGAAAAACCAAAACGGTTTTCAAATTTCATCCACTTCATATGTTATTTTATCTTTTGTTAATATAAAAGTTGATTTATGCAGCTTTAAAAGTCCTGTATTGTAAAAAGTGAGATATCCATCTATCTATATCCATCTATATCTATCTATATCTATCTATATATCTATATAAATCTATATATATCCATCTATATCTATCTATATCTATCTATATATCTCTCTTTATATATACGTATACAGTATATATACTATATATATATATATATATATATATATATATATATATATATATATATATATATATATATATATATAGTATAATAAAGCATGTCTAGTTGCTATATAAATACTGTAAAAGTAGCAAAACGCTCAATCCACAGAGAAAATGTACACAGCTCGTATCAGGACTTCCTTCCGTACGGTTGAGATGTCACAACTATACTATATAGTATACTATATATATATATATATATATATATATATATATATATATATATACATATATATATAGGTAGAAAGTTACAAAAGTGGGAAATTGCAGTGATGATGCAGAGAAGCCAAACGCAGATGCTTAAGACCCTGAAACACTGACCAATCAGTGCAGAAAGCTTTTGTTATTGGGAGGCAGTAGGAATTTCTCCCATCTAGCTTTGAGATCATATATCAAATTAAACTCTCTCGCTCCACGCACGTTTCAAGTTTAAGTTACAGCTACGGTGGCCTTCACGCTTCAAAAAGCCAGCCTTTTGCTCTTTTCAATATTCTTTTTCCTTTTCTGGGCGAAGAAGAAGACTCCTGTTTCCTTCTTCAAACTTAGCGTATTTCAAGATGGCGCATGAATATGGAGTGTCTGCCCTAGTTCATGCGAATGTAAACTTTCAAGCCAATCGGAATACTTGGAATTGATGGCGGTGGTAAATATTCATGAATAAGGACACGTTTCTGAACGGGCAACACCGATTTTGATAATGAATAAATACAAATGTTACACACTGGACCTTTAAAAAGACAGCTAAAATTGAGCGTTTTTGTCAGAGGGTAAAAAAAAAAAAATATTTTTGTTTTACATTAAAGCATGTAAAACCAAAGTACAATTATGAACCTGAAAATGAATATATTATGTCCCCTTTAAAGTCTGTAGTTGCCTGCAACTTCTCTGCTGTTTTTAAATCATGCAGTGAGCTGCACAACAGGTGATATGGTTGTTTTAGTATCTATCTTCTTATGTGTCAATCATTCTCAACACTACCAAAAACAACAGCTGTTACATGCCTTCATATTTTTTACTTTTCAGAGAAATTCGAAACTACATACTGTACATATTCTGCCAACCACATATTCCCAACCTTATAAAATAAATAATTATTCATTTAGACTTAACTTCAATAAGACAAATCTCTTTTTAAAAAGTTATATATTGTCAGTTGTGGCGCCAGGTGTTCGAAAGACTTTGGTAATAGTTGGGTTTTGAATTTGCACTATAATCGCCCCGCTTAATTCTCATGGACCATATGCATCCATGAGGAGATGCACATTGATAATTAAGAGAACATACAGATGCTTGTGTTTGATTCTGCCCGTGGAATATTAAACCGAGAGACTTGATGTGCTCGCAGTAATTTGATGACCTCCTTCTGGTTTTTGAAATTAAAAAAAAATCATGTACGAGTGCAGGCTGTTGGAAAAGTTAGTCTGATGTTATGGATTTATGTCTCTTTTAGTCATGTACATCGATGGATTAAAGCTTATCAAAGAAGTGCATGTCGGTGCTTATGAATATCAAACTTGTGGTAAAAGATGTTGGAAATCTTTAGGAATATATGAAGGCTGTTGGCTCTACATAGAAAATATCATATTATTTACCTGTTTAATACAACACACCTTTCATAACTGCAACAGCACTTTTCAAACACAATGATAGGTGTAAATATAGCAATGTTTGAGACATTGTTCTTTAGATAGATGACTGTAGAATTACACTAGAATGAAAGTGAAAGCCCAGTCACAGCAGTGCTCAGTCTTTCAAAAGGCAAGGCAGATATAGATTACACTGGCACAATGTACTGTGTGTGTGGATAAATTAAGTCCTGCATTTAAATCCATATCAAGAAAACATTCAGCCAAATTGTAAATTCCAACCTTATCACTATCATTCTGTTGAGTTGTGCATTGCCCATTATGTGGGATGTAATGATGCATTGTGAATGGGTTAAAAATGGATACAATTTGTAAAGATTACAACTGGTTGAGATCAAAAAAATGAATGGCAGTACACTTTTTAAAATCTACTTTTGATTTCATGTGTTTAAAGTCAGATGTCACTACTTGATCTTTTATTTGAAGAGTTTTTTTTTATTTTGATTTGGTCCATCCATCTTCGGTATCGGGTCGCGGGGGCAGCAGCTCCAGCAGGGGACCCCAAACTTCCCTTTCCCTAACCACATCAGCCAGCTCCGACTGGGGGATCCCGAGGTGTTCCCAGGCCAGGTTGGAGACTAGGTTTCTCCACCTAGTCCTGGGTCTTCACCGAGGCCTCCTCCCAGCTGGATGTGCCTGGAACACCTCCTTATGATTATATCCTTATGACAATAATGTAATTGTCATCTTAAAATCTTGAATCTAATCGTGAGTTAAATATGTTGTTACATCCCATTCCATTACTTACATTACACCCACTGATAACAGTAGCATAGTAAAAATGTTTCCTGTCAGCCAAAGCCCACAGCTCCCTCTGAAAGAAGAGAAAAGAAGGAACCATACAGGTCTGACATGTGTGCAAGTTTTTGTGAGTTTTCCATATGCTAAAGCCCTCAAAAAGGACAGCAACGGTCCGGAATAATAATAATAATAATAATAATAATACTTACTGCACGAAAACTTGGATATAGACTCGGTGGACCCTTGTGTCAAAAAGCTATCCAAAGAATTTTGATGCAAAAAATGTTATAGCGGACCAACTTCCTGTCTGGTGCTGTTGAAAGAGGAAGTTGCGTATCTGGCCATGATTTATTCCGACTGCCACCAAACATGACACAATAGCGACTTGAGCATCCATGCCAAATCTTGAGTGAATTGGACATTACATGGGTCTGTTTGAATTTTTTAATTAATAAACCACATTGCAATATATCCAGCATTAATCCCATCTGCATGAAATGTTGAATTTTGAATAAATAATTATACATCCATCCATCCATCCATCTTCATCCGCTTATCCGGAGTCGGGTCCCAGCAGCTCCCTCTAGGGGAACCCAAACTTCCCTTTCCCGAGCCACATCAACCAGCTCCGACTGGGAGATCCATTCCCAGGCCAGGTTGGAGATATAATCTCTCCACCTAGTCCTGGGTCTTCCCAGAGGCCTCTTCCCAGCTGGACGTGCCTGGAACACCTCCCTAGGGAGGCGCCCAGGAGGCATCCTTACCAGATGCCCGAACCACCTCAACTGGCTCCTTTCGACGCCGAAAAGCAGCATCCCATCCGGATGACTGAGCTTCTCACCCTATCTCTAAGGGAGACGCCAGCCACCCTCCTGAAAACCCATTTCGCCGCTTGTACCCTGGATCTCGTTCTTTCGGTCATGACCCAGCCTTCATGACCATAGGTGAGGGTAGCATAAAAAATTGCCCGGTAGATCGAGAGCTTTGCCTTCTGGCTCAGCTCTCTTTTCGTCACAACGGTGCGATACACAGAATGTAATACCGCACCAGCTGCTCCGATTCTCCGACCAATCTCAAATAGTCCCCTCACTCCAACAAGACCCCAAGGTACTTAAACTCCTTCACTTGGGGTAAGGACTCACTCCCCACCTGAAGAAAGCACTCCATCGGTTTCCTGCTGAGAACCATGGCCTCAGATTTAGAGGTGCTGATCCTCATCCCAGCCGCTTCACACTCGGCGGCGATCCAGTGAGTGCTGAAGGTCACAGACCGATGATGCCATCAGGACCACATCATCTGCAAAAAGCAGCGGCGAGATCCCGAGCCCACCGAACTGCAACCCCTCCCCGCCCGACTACGCCTCAATATCCTGTCCATAAATATTACAAACAGGATTGGTGACAAAGCGCAGCCCTGGCGGAGGCCAACCCTCACCTGAACGATTACTGCCGAGAACCGGACACAGCTTACTTTGGTCATACAGAATGGCCCTGAGAGGGACCCCCTCACCCCATACTCCCAGCACCTCCCACAATTGAATCTTTTAAACCCGGTCATAAACCCTTCTCCAGATCCACAAAACACATGCAGACTGGTTGGGCAAAGATCCTTGAATGAAATCTGATCCGTTGTTCCACAGGACGGAATCCGCATTGTTCCTCTTCAATCCGAGGTTCACTATCGGCGAACCCTCCTTTCCAGTACCTTGGAGACCAGGGAGGCTGAGAAGTGTGATACCCCTGTAATTGGCACACACCCTCTGGTCCCCCTTTTTAAAGAGGGGAACCACCACCCCGGTTTGCCACTCCTTAGGCACCGTCCCAGACTTCCACGCAATGTTGAAGAGGCGTGTCAACCAAGACATCCCCTCCACACCCAGAGCTTTCAGCATTTCTGGACGGATCTCATCAATCCCTGGGGCTTTGCCGCTGTGGAGTTGTTTTACTACCTCAGCGACTTCCACCAGGGAAATTGACGACAATCCCCCATCATCCTCCAGCTCTGCCTCTACCACAGAGGGCGTGCCAGCTGGATTTAGGAGTTCCTCAAAGTGCTCCTTCCACCGCTCTATTACCTCCCCAGTTGAGGTCAACAACGTCCCATCCTTGCTGTAAACAGCTTGGATGATTCCTCGCTTCCCCCCCTCCTGAGGTGGCGAACGGTTTTCAAAGCACCTTGGTGCCGACCGAAAGTCCTTCTCCATGTCTTCTCCGAACTTCTCCCACACCCGCTGCTTTGCCTCTGTCACGGCAGAGGCTGCAGCCCTGGTACCTTGCATGATAACATATCTCGGAAGGACTCCTTCTTCAGTCAGACAGCTTCCCTGACCACCGGTGAATAATTATACAATGCTTGTTAAATCACAGAACTACAGAATACACATCAACCATTCATATGTTCAGACGTAAAAGAAACTAACATCTCAATACACTCGCATACGGCAAGCGTTCTTACTGTACTCAGTCAGAATACTTGTCATCTTGGGATCTGTTCATGATGCCAGATTGTTGAAGCAATTATAAAATAGTGTGATATTCCACTGGCCTAATGGAGATCTGAGCTTCATGATAATGGGCCAAGCCGGAGCGTTGGGAATGAAAATGAGTGTCAGGTGCGGCGATTGCTGCGTTTGATCGTGTAGTGGGTCAAAGTGGAAGACCACCAACACAACATTTTGGAAATCTCGCTATGTCCCAATGAAGACTTTTTTTTTTTGTCAAAATATTAACCGATTTAATGATGTGGTCGTTGACGAGCACAGAGCTCTCCTTGGCACACGACTGTAAACATGAAGAAGCTAAAGAGGAATTATATTTCATGGAATTTCCGTGAAACTATAAACCATTTGGCATTAAGGAGCATCATATCATATTCATCACGCCTGGTGGTCTGTACCAATGATTCCTCCAAACTAGGGTTGGGTATCGTTTCAATTTTTATAATTCCGAACTGGTACCTTTAAAACGATTCAGATTCCTAAACCGATAAAAAAATGACAACATTTTACAATAAAATGATTTATATTTAAAAAATGCTTAATTTGTCACTTTTTTGACGTTTTCAACACTACGTAACACAAATTTATTAACTTTAGTTTTACAGTTATATTTGGAATTTATGGTCAATAAACCATATAGGACATTATACCTAATGTTTGAGTTAGAAAAGCAGAAATTAGGAATTATTTAGACTAAAATGAAAGGAATGGATGTTGATGGATAATCACAGACTGGAATATGTCAACTTTTACTCAATACTATTTCAAAACCACTTCAATTTGTTTTCTCCAATTGCTATAAAATTGAATAAAGTAGAGATTTGTACTTGCCTAAGAGTGTTGTGTAGAATCAATCATGTTATTTTGGGGAATTATAAAGAACATTGATAGGAAAACAGGTCAATTTGACCCGAGGACAAGATGAAGGTTAATGCTAGAAACTAAGTTTGTTGACAAAATGAGATCAGCATTTTAAACCGGATCCACTAGATTTTATGTTTAAATAGAATCTACTTTTTTAGTCTCCTTGTTTGAACCCAACGCTGTGTATTTTGGAGACGTACACCAGCGTCTTGGGATATAGAGGTTGACAGTGTTTGCTAACAGGGGCAACCAAACCAACTAAAGTGATTGACTGTTGCCCCAGGCAACAGGGCGACCATTACTGTTGAGGAAAGTAAAGGAAAGCAAAAATCCCAGTGTGGCATTTCAAGGACTCTTAGTAGTTTTCAGACGTAAACAGACCTTCCTGCCTTTTGGTTTTCATCATTTCCTTTCTGTTACGAGGACAGGACTTTGCCCTGACAACCTTGGGAACAAACAGAGAGAGAGAGAGAGAGAGAGAGAGAAAACATGTCTTGTCATATTTAAATTTGTTCAGTAACTTCTTGAATCCCTCCCAACCTTCCATTCATTCATTTGTTTTTTGCATTCACTCATACTTTATTTCTTACATTTTGCTCATGTATTCATTTGTTAATTTGTGGATTTTTTTTTGTTTTCTAACATCTGTTCACTCAAATACTGCAGAGTTTTTTTAAAATAATCCAGTCACTATCAATTAGGCAGTATGTTACAGTATTTTAGTCACCATGAGACTATTATAATAATACAATAGGTTGCAGTGTTTTAAAACTCTAAGTGCAAGACTCCCAAATGATCATATTCGTAAATTAAATTAAAATCTCACATGTCTCAACCACTGGTGATCTACATTACCCAATCAAATGCAACAACAAATTATTTCTATAGTTCCTATCCCATAATCAGATGTGTGATCAATGAATCTTTCCCAATCATTGATGCAAGAAACAAACTTTTATTGCAACATTACTGTAATATTTAGCACGCTCCTTACTCTGCATCAATTTGGTCTTCTGGATTTGGCCATAAGTAGGTTTTTAGTGTGGTATTAGTACTTTTACTTAGGTAAAGAATCTCTATACTTGATTGATACGCTCATTTTATTCATTTAGTGTGTTCACCCATCTGTCAATTGCTCACTCACTCAGTCTTTTCCATCCATCCAACCATCCATCCATCCATCCATCCATCCATCCATCTGATCACTCATTTATTCACTGTTTAACTGTTTATCTATCTATCTATCTATCTATCTATCTATCTATCTATCTATCTATCTATCTATCATCTATCTATCTATCTATCCATCCATCCATCCACCAGTGTATCGCCAACTTGCTGAGCTTTTATTTATTTATAACCACCTCTCATATCCAGCTGTGGCCTTTGTGAGGGTAAAGCAAACTGTAGAGGACGGAAATATGAAATAAATCAAACATTACTGCCTCTCTGGCCGCTTTCCTACTGGGCTGCTGTCAAATTATCCCGTTACACAGTCTGAATTGCTCCTGATGGAAATTGTTTGGAAATGGCAGATAAATTTACATGCTGGGCTGAAGTCCAAAATCCTCTGGCTTCATTGTCAGCCGTTAGTGAAAGAAGAAAAAAATAACACTTAGAGGGGAGGATGAGCTCACACGCTAACAGCCGGAAGATTTCCAATAACCCCAGTTTATCATACAACTCTCTAGTTTTGAGCTAATATAGATTTTGGTTCCAAATTCTGGCTTCGGTTTTTGGTTTTAGATGTTTAACTTTTGAATATACACATCATCATTTTATTACTGTGCCCATTCACAACCACAAATCTGCAAATTTCCAATACATTTAGCTGGATAATCTGGACTCTCATTTCCTTTTCATTTCATTATTCGGTCCAACATTGTGTTGATGTTATACGATTTCTGTTTGACAGGGTGGGGACTAGTGTGCCCTGACCAATCAGCACTGACTGACAAATCTTTTCCGATGACATCATTTCCAGTCAAAGTGGTTGCTAGCAGCAGTTAATGTTTTGTCACGTTGATGGAAGAGATATGCTGATTTACAAATATCTCAATCTCATCCTTTCATGCTCCCACCCACATACCGGGGAAACAACACATATATTCCAATCACTAAAAAGCAGGGCTGTAGTACTCGAGTCCGGTCTTGGACTCGAGTCCGGACTCAAGACCATTTTCTATGGTCTTGGTCTTGTCTCGTACTAGCTAGTATTTGAGTATTTGGACTCTTGGACTTTTGGGCTTTTGGTCTCGACCGAGTCCAGGTGTCTTTATAATGTGGCTAAAATATTGGAGGGAAAAAATGATTGTCTTGTTACTATTATGCATAAGACCTTTTTTCCTGTCCTGGACTCATTCTTGACTCGGACTTGAACCTCTTTGGACTTGGTCTTGACTCGGACTCGAACCTCTTTGGACTCGGTCTTGACTTGGACTCGACTAGTCTTGGTCTTGGACTTGTCTTGGACTCAACAAAGGTGGTCTTGACAACAGCCCTGCTAAAGAGTGATGTGGCCACTGATTCAGCTGTTTAGAACCAAGCTGGACGCTGCGGGGGGGGGGGGCAAGTTTTAGTTATTTTGTCCATAAAATGTCAGAAAATGGTGAAAAATGTTTTTTCCCCAAAGCCCAACCAAATGTCTTGTTTTGACCACAACTCAAAGATATTCACTTTACTGTCACAGAGCAGTGAAGAGACCAGGACATATGGACATTGAAGAAGCTGGAATCATTTAAATATGGCTCAAACAGATCAATCGATTATCAAAATAATTTTTACAGAATGGTGCAGCTACATGAAAAGTCATTAGGGTTGGGCACTGGGCAATATCTTTAACCCTTCAAGTTCGGGACCCTGTCGTGTCCCTCGGGTCAAATTGACCCATGACTTATTTGTGGTTTTAAAAACAATTCTGAAATGAAATTTTACTTCATAATCTATTAACTATTATATCTATTAACTATAATTCATGTTAAAAATCCACTATGTGATCATTCTTATCTTGGAAAAAACTTAAGTCCTCATATCCAGAATAATTTTCTGAATTGAGTCAGGAATACATGTTTATCACAGAAAATAAGGTAAGGCCATTGATTTTCAGGTAGAAAAAATGTAACTTGTATAACCTTTCTTCTTGTAAAAATTTGAAATGGGTCAATTTGACCCGAATATCATACAAGGGTTAAGTTTCATGGCAATCTATTCAATAATTGTCAAGATATGTAAGTGTTGCTTTTGCTGTAAATTTAACCTCTGAATTTCTGAAACGATAACTGGAAGAAAAGATTAAACCACAACTTATAGACTGCATGAATGATGGGCAGAATGTAATATTATTCACATGCCGTTTTGTGTGTTTTATTCATCATCATGACTTCTTTTTTTACTTTGTCCCGTCCTGTAATCTAAACCTTATCATTCATTGATTCACTGTTGAAATAACCAAATCAGACAATTTGCTCTTCATCTTATTGAGGAGTTTGGATCTGACAATTTTCAGTTACCGAAATTCCCAATTTTCTGGTTTTAGTTCAGTTTTGTGCATAATTAGTGTGGTTTAGAAGATGTCAACTACTGTTTCCTCCAGGATTCTGTCAGGTGCAAGTATATGGGTGAAATAGTTTAAGATTATTTCAAAAGAAAGAATTTTTGGCCCATGTACACGCAGGTTAGGGTAAATGTCATTTTTTTCATGAAGAAATTTACAATTATTTTTTTGTATTGCTTGCTTAAAGGTCCAATGTGACGGAATTTCTCAGATCTAGCTTTGAGATCATATATTGCAGTCAACTCTCTCGCATCACGCAGCAAAGGACGCGTTACAGCTACAGTAGCCTTCACGCTTCAGAAAGCCAAGATGCTTTTTTCAATGTCCTTTTATTCTTTTTCTGCACAAAAAGAAGACTCCTGTTCCTTAAATTCGGATCCCTTACCTGCTAACGTATTTCAAGATTTTGCATGAATATGGAGAATCTACCCCAGTTCATGGAAATGTAAAATATCAAGCCAATAGGGATACTTGGAATTGATGGTCGTGGTAGATATTAATTCGTGCAAGTGTGTTGTTTCCCAAACACAGATTTTGATAATGACCAACTAAAACATTACACACTGGACCCTGATATTTAGGTATTTCTGTTAGTACTGGTTCCAATAGCAGTGTCATAAGTGCTGGGTCATTTCTTTTTAATTTGTGGATTGAGATTTTTTTCAGTACAATACATTTACTGTTTTATGCTACATATGATGCAAATGAAATGATGTACTGATTGTTTTCCATTGCTGCACACAGGCGTGTTTGTGTGTATGTGCATATGTGTCCGTACATCTCTCTCTCAAGAAGTCCTCCAAACATATGACGATATGGCTTGTTCATTTTTACCCTGCTAAGGAGCCTTTTCCCTCCTCATATCTATACCAGAGAATGTTGCTCACAGTTTTAAAAAGTAAAGATTGTGGCCTCCTAATGTCAAAATGTTGCACTTTTTATATTTCTTCACCTATTTCCTGTGTTTCTCCCATCATAATAATGTATTACAGCCACTAGAGAGAGACTTCAATTCCATTTTATTCATAGTATCAAATCATAACAACATTTAGAGTGACAATATACTAAGTCCAGTATGGATGTGGTATTATTTAATCTGTTATAGATAGATGGTAAAGAAAGAAGAAGAAATGGAAGAAAAGAAACAAAAACAGTGTAAATGTGTGTAGGTATGTATGCATGTGTCTCTATGATGTGTAAATAAGTGAATCATAAGATTTTGTATTTATAAAGGATATAAGTAGAGAAAGGGGGTTGGACCTGATAAGTTGTTTATGAACTTCTTCCCACTCCTTTTTGAACATGGGAATTTCAAAAAGGAAAAAGATTGTGCTGAGAAGTACATGACCTTATTTATGTGTAATTTTAACTATATGTACAGTATGCATGAATGTATATATATATATATATATATATATACTATATTGTTTTTATTTTAATGTTTTACATCTTCAAATAAACTACTACCACAACTACAATAAAGATAATGGAACTATGAGTGCAAGAAATAATAGTAGTAGCAGTTCAGTGCATAGCAGGGAGTAACAGGGTGTGGTAGGGCGTAGCAGGGCACTGAGCAGGACCACGGCGGTAGCTGCAACGATGATTTAGGTGCCACCCCAATCCACCTCTTCACTGTAAATGTAAGTATACACTCACCGGCCACTTTATTAGGTACCCCATGCTAGTAACGGGTTGGACCCCCTTTTGCCTTCAGAACTGCCTCAATTCTTCGTGGCATAGATTCAACAAGGTGCTGGAAGCATTCCTCAGGGAGTTTGGTCCATATTGACATGATGGCATCACACAGTTGCCGCAGATTTGTCGGCTGCACATCCATGATGCGAATCTCCCGTTCCACCACATCCCAAAGATGCTCTATTGGATTGAGATCTGGTGACTGTGGAGGCCATTTGAGTACAGCGAACTCATTGTCATGTTCAAGAAACCAGTCTGAGATGATTTCAGCTTTATGACATGGCGCATTATCCTGCTGAAAGTAGCCATCAGAAGTTGGGTACATTGTGGTCATAAAGGGATGGACATGGTCAGCAACAATACTCAGGTAGGCTGTGGCGTTGCAACAATGGTCAATTGGTACCAAGGGGCCCAAAGAGTGCCAAGAAAATATTCCCCACACCATGACACCACCACCACCAGCCTGAACCGTTGATACAAGGCAGGATGGATCCATGCTTTCATGTTGTAGACGCCAAATTCTGACCCTACCATCCGAACGTCGCAGCAGAAATCGAGACTCATCAGACCAGGCAACGTTTTTCCAATCTTCTATTGTCCAATTTCGATGAGCTTGTGCAAATTGTAGCCTCACTTTCCTGTTCTTAGCTGAAAGGAGTGGCACCCGGTGTGGTCTTCTGCTGCTGTAGCCCATCTGCCTCAAAGTTCGACGTACTGTGCGTTCAGAGATGCTCTTCTGCCCACCTTGGTTGTAACGGGTGGTAATTTGAGTCACTGTTGCCCTTCTATCAGCTCGAACCAGTCTGGCCATTCTCCTCTGACCTCTGGCATCAACAAGGCATTTCCGCCCACAGAACTGCCGCTCACTGGATGTTTTTTCTTTTTCGGACCATTCTCTGTAAACCCTAGAGATGGTTGTGCGTGAAAATCCCAGTAGATTAGCAGTTTCTGAAATACTCAGACCAGCCCTTCTGGCACCAACAATCATGCCACGTTCAAAGTCACTCAAATCACCTTTCTTCCCCATACTGATGCTCGGTTTGAACTGCAGGAGATTGTCTTGACCATGTCTACATGCCTAAATGCACTGAGTTGCCGCCATGTGATTGGCTGCTTAGAAATTAAGTGTTAACGAGCAGTTGGACAGGTGTACCTAATAAAGTGGCCGGTGAGTGTATGCCGTAATTGCTACTTGGACCTATGTGAGCGTTTTTCGGGGGGAGGACAGTCTGTCTTCTGTGTTATAATGAATGGATGAACAATCCACCAGTGTCTATTGCTCCGAGGCTGTTTCCATCCAGCAGAACAGCATACTTCAGTGTATTTTCTGCACAAGAGAGCCTTTTTACTTCAGTAGTACAGATTTGTAATTGGTACAAACTGACTAATTGGTAGAAACTGACTGCTTGTGCCCAGGGAAAACTGGAAATCTGACTGGGTCTGACTGGTGATTCTCTCCTAGCTGTGGATGGGTGATGGGGGCTGGGAAACGTGGCCTCCTGCCAAGGTACAAGCCCACCCCCCAACAGCTAGCTCTGCTCCTCTAAAACACCCTCCAAAAACCATTGTCTGCTGGGTGAAGGTGGCATGAATACACTCAAACACACCAGGGATGGAAAGGACTCAGTGTTTGACATCAGAAAAAAAAGTTCTTTATTTATCTGAGGATATAAGTACATTTTATTTTTTCAGTATTTGCTGTTGCATGTAAAACTATATTACAAACATGATACGTATTTTAATGAAAATTAATATTTCCTTTTTACTCACCATACACTCTATATTGTGTAGCAGTATTACATTTTATGCCGTTTTCCTAAAAGAGCAGTTATATTTTATCTAGGAATTTTACTTAAGATTTTTGACAGACAATTGTGATAAGTTTAAAGAAATGCAAAAAAAACAAAGCATTTCTCCTATCCCAGAATGTATGTGTGGAGGGGCCAGACCTTACTCCACAGCCCTGGGGAGGTAGCTCTGGCGATGTGAATGTGTTTGATCATACCCCAATATGTCAGCAGTTGGAGTTCAACTGTTATGATTCTCACTGTTATGATTCTCTCCTGATGCTTCATTAAGAGTTGCTCACTGATCTTCTGCAGTGAGTGACACTGCCCAGAGTTTCACACTGTAATTGACTTGGCAGTCAATTTAAAGCTCTGTTATCACATGTCATGAGCATCTTTACACCTGTCAGGTAGATACAGTAGTTGGCTATTTTTGCGAGGGTGCGACTGTTTTCATTAAATGTGCTGTATTTATATAGCGCTTTTCTAGTCTTAACAACTACTCAAAGCGCTTTTACATCATACAGGATACATTCACCATTCACACACATTCATACACTGTGGCCGAGGCTGCCGTACAAGGTGCCACCTGCTCATCAGATAAACATGCACACACATTCACACTCCGATGCGCAGCATCGGGGGGCAACTCAGGGTTCAGTGTCTTGCCCAAGGACACTTCGACATGGAACTGCAGGGCCAAGGATTGAACCACCAGTTGGCAGGCAACCGCTCTACCGCTGAGCCACAGCCGCCCCATTAGATAATCCATTGGAATTAATAGTAAAATAGTGACTGCTGGTCAAAAGATTATTTGATATTTTTGTAGCACCACAAAACATGTTAGGAGGCACTTTAGTTTCTTTAAACCATGACCATCATATTTCCCAAACCTTAAAGCCCCCATATATTATGCTCATTTTCAGGTTCATAATTGTATTTTGAGGTTGTACCAGAATAGGTTTACATGGTTTCATTTAAAAAGCACTATATTTGTGTTGTACTGCACATTGCTGCAGATCCTGTTTTCACACTATGCTACAGATGAGACATCTCACCTCTATACTATCTTTGTTGGGAGTCCCACATGCTCAGTAGCTAGGTAAGATCCCATCAGCTAGATAACTTTCTCCAGCTTTGGTCAGTCCAAGGCAGGATTAGCTGGGAGACTTCTTCTAGACGAGGGGCACTTGTGGAATACCTGCAGAACAGGGACAGGAAGTAGTTCTTTTGGAGATTATGGTCAACTAGTGTGTGTAGCAGTGTTTTGCCATTAAGAACGAGCTAGCACGCTACGGTTAGCCACCTCGTCTCGGCTAGTGACGTAGAAAGCTGTACACAGCTCACCCGGAGACTGAAGACAGAGGACATTCAGAAACCGGATCTCACTCAAAACAGCATGGATAGGGTTATAGTTGTGTAGTTTGCAGTGGTGTGAAAGTACCAGAGACACAAAATAACACAAATAGTTCATAATATGGCCACTTTTGTTAACAAAACAATACTTCAAAATTAATATATGCTTTTTTGCTTACCTTCCAATAGTTGGATGAAGAGATTTGTTTAACCTTTACGCAGTCAGAAAAGTCAAAACAAGATAGGCGTTAAAATGAGATTTGTAACAACGCCCTGGGCTAACCTGGGCTCTTTAAACAACAAAACACAGCTGCTAAAGGTTAATCTATCCTTCCTCGCCATCCCTACATGTTGCAGTTAATGTGAGAATGATCCTAAACTTGCCTGGATGAGTGTATGTTTTTTCTTACTTCTAGAGGGTTTTGACTCACCCAGAATCGACATGGTTTTGCGTCTGAAGATGGCTCCTTGCCCTGTAACCACAACGTAACCTTCAAGATTCTGATGTGGTGAAACATGAGTAGTCTTTCAGCACCTTTGTCTTCTGCAGTCTTCTCTGTGTGGAAATGTCTGGTGTCCAGCCAGAAACAATCTGAATGAATCTCCACCATCATCTCTCCCACACACTTGCTAATGTGGCTCATCAGCATCACCCATACATGTCCCCTCATGTCCCTTGTCAGCATTTACCCTATCAACTCACTGTTTTAAAGACATCAAACTGATATCATAACAGTATGCTGCTCAGAAGTACTGAGCGGAAGGTTAAGTAGACATTCAGACCGAAAACCGCTCCGCATTAAAACAACGTAAGGGGCTGTGTTGGTGGGTTGTTGGTTGCAGGTTCCAGGGAGAAAACAAAATACCATCCGAAACGTCAAGTTTGAGTGACAGTAATTTGAAAGTGAATCAGACGCCAAAACACTGCACAGCAAACAAATCTGGAAAGTTATC
Source organism: Etheostoma perlongum (assembly GCA_026937815.1). Classification (NCBI taxonomy): domain Eukaryota; kingdom Metazoa; phylum Chordata; class Actinopteri; order Perciformes; family Percidae; genus Etheostoma; species Etheostoma perlongum. Next base: position 24,150,799 of record CM049386.1, on the reverse strand, counting down.
ACAGTGCCAGCGACGTTATTTCATCTTTAGTCAATGGTAGAAATACTGCGTTCACGTTACAAAGTCATCCACCAGCAATTTCTCTGGCATGGATGTGATTGGCCAACACAGCTGCTTGCTAGATGACATTGTGTCACGGCAACAGTTGAGCCATGTTCAATTTTTAGTTACTTTGCTCATTTAAATGAATGAGAGGGATGTGCTTTCGCAGCCAGTGTATCTACAATGGACGGATATTTTTGTAATGCACTCATGTCATTTCTGATCCCTGGAGGTTGAACCCATTAGACATTAATGACTCAATGGCCTTTCTTTTAGCGCCACCCTCGGGACAAACCTGACATTTTTAGCTCCACCACTGGTGATCATCAGTATGTTGTTTGCTCATCCCTGGTTTTATGGGGATTGCTGTGGCTTCACTGCTGCTGAGAGGATCACCTGAACTCCCGTAACCACAGCAGAAACACCCTCATGGGTAGTATAATACACATCCAGTGCACACTCACACACACACACACACACACACACACACACACACACTCTCATCCCCTCTTTCACTCTTTATTTCTTCTTATCCTGCTGTTTTTCATCATTTCCCTCTTTCAATTTTTCTGTTCTCACTGTCGTTTATGATAATGACGATCCTCTCGCTCTCTCTCTCTCGCTCTCTCTCTCTCTCTCTCTCTCACGCACACACGAATGGACACACAGGCACACACACTGAGCCACACCAAAGCATGCCTGTCATCCAGTTATCGCCTCACAGATCAGTAGGTTAGTTGGGGGCCGGCAGCTACAGCTGAGGCAGCAGCGGTCTGGATGTGAGGTTCTGGGGGAATGCTTCATGAGGAAAAAAAGAGCGTTAACCCTTTAAACACACACACACACACACACACACACACACACACATCAGTCAGTAAAATGCGCTGAAGGCTCCGTTTTGAAGCTCTGCAAGGTTTCACAGGAGCTTAGAAGCTGCATTTACCTTATAGAAGGCCCACACACACACACACACACACACACACACACACACACACGCATACACACACACACACACTTTTATTAAAGTATCTAGATATACAATGTTCCATAACCATGCATTTACTCTCTCAACACACATACATGGCATATATGTGATTTAACAATACTGAAATTCCAGCATGTGAATCATAAACAGTATATATCATAGCAGAGTGGGAGTAATTAAAGCTCTGCAGCTCCTCTCAGCATTAACTACATGACAAGCATGTAAACAGCTGAAACAATAGCAGGTGTCATCCTCAGCTTCCTGCTCAGTCCTCATCAGTCCCCAACAAGCTGGTCCTTAAACACTCTGACCTCTGACCTCCACACCGCTGTGACGGCTCGACATCTCTCTGCAGAGAGAGCGAGTGCTCTCGGTGTTACTAAGCACGTCTCTGTCTTTATCTCTATTTCACATTTGCTGTTTTTTTCTCTTTTTTTTGTCCTACCTTTCCTCTTTTGGGGTTTTATAATAGTATAATAGAACAGTTACAGTCTGGTAGGTTAAGAAAATGACATCACTTTACTGCAATGCAGCCTTTAAAACCAGGGTAAGACATATTGCGATATTACCATATCCAAAATCTAGTCTCATATCGCTATTTTTATATAAAATCAATATATTGCCCAGCTCTAGTGTCATGTCACTCTTATGTACTGTAGATACCTTCAAGTAAAGTGTAACCAAATTATTTTGGCCTGGGATCAGCTGACAGTGCAACAGCGACTACTGTAACATTGTCTCCTGTCCCATGACCACCTCTCATAAAAGTCATGGAGCACTTTGCTTTTTTTTTGGTAACTAACCTCATATAAAATCATTCCCGCTTAACTTCTGTCACAGTACAGCTCTGCTCCGAGGACACGCCGTTGGCAGCTGCAGTTTAAATTATTTTCTAATTATTTCTGGCCCCTTAACACAGTTGCTGGCATTATATTTGTCATAAGTAAGTTTTTTGTGATTTCCAAAACAGGACATACCCTATGTGGGAAATTCTTCATTTTAGAAGCCTATTTGGGGAATTAAACTTGTCCACAAACAGAGCAAAGCAGGCAAATTTAGCTCCGTAATGCTAATGATGAAATCTCATGAATGCACACATCCTCATGAACAGGGCACGTTTATTGGAAACGTGAATCTTTCTCGCAACGCTCCTGACAGGAAAGAGAATACAATTGATGCAAAAAAATCTTGAATGAGCCCTTCCGTTTTCCCTTGTTGAGCGCCTTCAACACATTTGTTAAGTAAATGATAGATCATTTCTCTGTTCTTTCTTCATCTCTTCTCCCTCTCTCTTTCCCATTTTCTCTGTTCTTTTTCTCTTTAAGTTGCCGTCCCCTGTTGCTTTGCTCTGTTTTTCTCTCTTTTCCTCTATTTTTGTGTCTCTGTCTCTCTGTCTCTCTCTTTCTCTCTCTCTGTGTGTCTCTGTCTCTGTCTCTCTGTCTCTCTCTCTCTCTGTGTCTCTCTCTCTGTGTCTCTGTCTCTTACTCTGTGTCTCTGTCTCTCTGTCTCTCTCTTTCTTTCTCTCTGTGTCTCTGTCTCTTACTCTGTGTCTTACTCTGTGTCTGTCGTCTCTCTTTCTCTCTCTCTTAGTCTCAAGATGCAATATTTATACAGATCTGTGGAAAGTGGCTGTATGGAGGCCATACTGTGTGTGTGTTTGTGTGTGTGTGTGTGTGTGTGTGTGTGTGTGTGTGAGCGTCAGGGGGGAATGAGGAAGGCCGACGGTTCATGTGCGTGGGTTTTACGGTGGGATCTGGTTACTGAGGGTGCGTGCGTTTGTTCATCGTCACTTCATTGTGTCTGTCCTCTGAGCCTGTCCCCATTGGCTGTTTTCTGACCAATGGCATGGCAGCAGGAAGTACAAGCCCCCAACAGCTGGTCTGACGTCCAGGAAGAAGAAAAAAAGGGAACTGTTTACATGGAGGGAATTATAAAGGAATCTGTTGGCCATAGTTTGTCCTGATTGGCCAAATCTATCTATCTATCTATCTATCTATCTATCTATCTATCTATCTATCTATCTATCTATCTATCTATCTATCTATCTATCTATCCTGAATTGCATTAAAGGCTTCTCTTATGTCTATCATAAATAACTCTCCTCTTCTCTTATATCCATCCATCAATTCGTCCTGTGTAACTCTGTGTGGTGAGATGTTCCACTCACAGCTGCTCTCCAGCCTTGAACACACACACACACACACACACACACACACACTGATCCAGCTGCTCGTTGCTCTCAGGAGACTCCGCCATCGTTTAGTCTCATTTGCCGGCCGCACAGATTGACACTATTTTATTTGACTATCGATCAAAAACACACGCTAACACACGCCGCTGGGCTCACGCAGTCTGTGTGTGTGTGTTGTTACATCAGCTATGACAGATGACAGTTTGTGTGTGGTATCCATCGTTCGAACGTTCAGAGTGTCAGGACCACCCGGTAGTGTTATGACGTAATGGAGCTACTGGGTTCCTTAAGTCATGGTTGTAGAGGAACATCCACGGCATTAATCACACTGTTTTGGCATCTCAAAGAATCAGCTGATTTCATTTAGTTTAAACGCTTAACTCTAGATGACAATTTAACTCTTAACATGTTACAAGTCCAGTCCATAATTCAACCAAATCATGAAGACTTTCAGGCCTCGTACTTCAACTACTTGGTAAGTTAAAAATGGCAGCGTTGTGATGTGAGCATAATGCATACACAATAATACCATAAGCATCATAAAAACATGGACATGGCATTCTGCTGAATATCATCCAGGCTTCACCTTATCGTCATACAGAAAGTAATGCTCACTCAAAATTATTAACAAGTCATAAACATAAAGGGGGGCAGTAGCTCAGTCCATAGGGAGTTGGTTGGGGAACCGGAGGGACGCTGGTTCAAGTCCCCGTATAGACCAAAATACCCAAGAGTGTGGATTGGTAGCTGGAGAGATGCCACAGCCAGGTGCTCTTGAGCAAGGCACCGTACCCCCTCAACTGCTCAGGGCGCTGGCCCAGCACTGGCAACCGACTCACTCTGACATCTCGCCATTATTGCATGTTTAGGACCAGATCATGTGTGTGTATTTCAGGCCTATGACATAACACATTCGGGTTTGTCTTGACAAGATATGGTTAGGGTTAGGGTTCATGTGTCATGACAGTGTCATGTGTTCATGACAGTGAGGACAGAAAGTCCTTAGTTTGTTTGACCCATCCACCCGACCTCCTCCCTACGCAGACTTTAAACAGGGACATTGATTAGAAACGTATATGTGATGTATCAAAACCTAATCCAAAACGAAAGATGTTCCCTAGGAACATAGTTGACCATGCACTTTAGTTATATGGGAATGTAATTTTTAGGACTTAAGGCTCTGAAGACTTATTCCACGACTGGCACTGTGTGTTTTAATGTGGAAAACAAAGTGTTGAGAGGAAACCCTGCATGCTTTTATTTAACAGTTTCTCGTCAGGCATCATGGAAGCAAACCAGGGAGCTATACTCTCTATGTCTGTCAGTGAAGTTAACCCTCTCCCCTCTCTAATGTGTCTAACATCAAACAGCATGCGGTCTCGCACACAAACACACACACACACACACACACACACACAGAAACTGCGAGTGAAGTACAACAGCTGGTAACAGACACAAAACAGAACTAAGTTGTCACTCCTACACTACAGTGCTAAGACACACACACACACACACACACACACACACACACACACACACACACACAATTCTGTTTGAACCAATACACACACACACACACACACACTATGATGCATACACTAATGAATTATGAATGTGTTTTTTGTGCTCTGATTTTTACATACACGCACACACACACATACTACACACACACAAAAAACAGTCTTGATCCATGAGATGTGGGTAAGCAAGCTGATATTTTTCATGTGTGTTTCCTTCATCAGAGCTTAGTTCTGCTGAACTTCTCTCGGATTCTTATCTGGGACAGATGAAGCAACAATTTCCTGGATCCCACAGGCCTTGATCCTCCTTTAAAAAAAAGAGATAAATGCAACCTAGGCCTTGGAATTTCTTTTTTGAAATAGATATGTGGCCTTATTTCTTACACACCAAGGTTAATATGGACACAATTCAGTTGTGCTTACTGAATTCCATTTCCGCTGCTTCAGTTGAAAAATGTATTTTCTGTAAAAAAAGAAAAGAAAATTACACTAACAGGTTTTGTTTTTACCATAGATGTACAGTACCTGTGAATTTAGCCTTTGTAATGTTTTGATATATTCTTATTGTACTTTTAATGCACATGGGGGTTAGAGAGGGGGAGTTTTCTTGCTGAAATCCAGGATTAACTCCTTGGTCTTGTGTTTGAGGACAAGACAGTTTCCCCTCCCACAGGCGAGTGTCTTATCCACCAGCTGCCTGTAGTGTGATTTGTTGTTTTCCTCCACAAGTCCCTGATGAATCTATGTCCAATATTCACTCTCTTTTTGCTCTGATTTTGGTCCCCACCCCCTTTCCACTAGGCTGGCTAGGGGCCTGAGCATGTGTTTAAAACTAGAGTGCAACTCAGAAATAAGAATGTCCATTCTATATATTGTATTTCTACACTCCTGTATGCGGTTGTTCCTGGTTCCAATGACTAAAATGGTTCCACGACCACAAAGTGAAGGCAGCTGGGACTGAGGCATGATGGGAGCGATCAGTTCAAGATGGCACAGCACGGAAGCCAATTTCTCATTCTCTTTTCATCTCTCTTTTTATCTTTAAGTATAAATCTGTCTCTCCATCTATCATTCATTTACTTCCTGTCTGCTCCCCATTCTTCCCTGATGATCCCCCCTTCCCTTCTTCCTTTCTCCCTTTTTCTTTCCATCAACCAGTCCTTCATGCACTTTGCTTCCACATCTTGTTCCCCTCATCCATTTCTCCTTTTTTCTCTCCCTCCTTATCATTTGCTTCCATTCTCTTTCACTTGCTCTCTCCTTCACATTTTCCTCTTACTCCATTGGTCCTACTTTTCCTTCTTTTTGCACTTCCTAACTTCTGTCTCCCTTTCCCTACCTCTTTATTTTTCCTCCCACTTTCCTTCTCCCCCCTCATTATTTTCTTCCTTCCCTTCATACTTACATCCATCCTGTTTTACTTCTGTCTTCCTTACATTTCCTACTTCCCCCACCAACCGCTGCCTTTTACCTTTCTTCCCATTTCCCTCCTTCCTTCCCTCCATCGTTCTGTTCTTCCGTGTCCTTTTCCACTTTCATTCTCTACATCTCTCTTTTCTGTTAACCTCCTTCCATCCCCGCTTGTTTTTTGTTCTACCTCCCAACTCCCGTCCTTTCTTCCTTCCCTTCATCATGTCCCTCCATCACTCCATGTCCTCATGGTTTTTCTTAATCATTCTCTCCCCTTTCCTTCCTTTGTTAACCTCGTTCTCTTCTTCCATTTCTACATCTGCTTCACCTTCCTTCCTGTTTCCTTCCCTCCCTTGTCTCTTCATTCCACCCAGACTCTCTCCTTCCTCTTGTTCTCTTGTTTTTTCTCCCCTTCTAACCCCCTTCCTACCCCACTTACACTTAATACTAGTTGTATTTCCATCTTTCCCACCTTTCTCTATCTCCTCCCTCTGAACTACTGTCTCTCCTCCTCATCCTTCATCCCCCTGTTTTAATTGCGTGCAGGAAGCTGCCAGATATTGTGAGGTGTAATGTGCTGTCTGATTCCTCTCTTAGTGTTCTTAAATGATCACTATTTATTTGTCAAGCCAAGCGTTAAACGCTAATTAAGGAGAAATGCTTTGAACCGCTTTGTGTTTGTGTGTGTGTATTTGTGTTCGGGTGAAGTGTGTGTTACTTTGTGTGTGCGTCTGTTCGTATGCATGTGTGTGTGTGAAGTGGTTAGAAGATGGAGGAAGTTGTCATTGGCAAGTCAATCCCTTGCTGCTTCAAATGCCACTGCAAATGAGTGTGTGTGTGTGTGTGTGTGTGTGTGTGTGTGTGTGTGTGTGTGTGTGTGTGTGTGTGTGTGTGTGTGTGTGTGTGTGTGTGTGTGTGTGCGTGTGTGGCTGTCTCTGAGGTTTTTACTGGCTCTGAAATCATTCTAAACACACAACCACACACACACACACACACACACACACACATCCCGCAGCTGGTGTTTCAGAGACTCCAATGCGCTGATGGTTATTGCCCATTTTCTTTGTGTGTTTGTGTTCTCATGGCGGTTCTGCGACATGATTGGCTGTCTCAGTCTTTAACTTTGATAGTGCCAGGTAATCAGCTCTGTCCTTGGATGTAATTGCTTCTTTGAACTTGCCATAAATTGACTTTGTTAAGGATTTAACCTAATTGTCTTTGTCACATCAGAGAGAATTGAACCTTTAACCCTGGGCAATGTCAGTGCCTTGCTCAAGGGGGCAGAACCTGTAATTGTAGCATGGATACATCTTTAATAATTCAGTTTTTTTTATGGCATTTTGTATTATTAAAATGATTGAAGTAGCACATGGACCCGACAACTCTGCTGTTCCTGAATGTGTCATAAAGACACATCATCTCACCGTGAGGCAGTCAACCGCTGACATAAAGAAGAGATTAGACTGCGTTCGTACTGCTGTCCCTCTAAAAGGCCCTTTTATCCTATCATATGCAGCAGATGGCATTAAAAAAACACATGAAAACATTTTTTAGTCATCATGGAGAAGCTTAGTGATAAAGTTGGGTTTCAGGATCACCGTCTTCTTTTTTTATTCACGGCCAGATTACCATGTGGGCAATCCAGGTCCCCTTTAGCGGGGCCCCATGTTCACTCTGTGGCCATTAGTGTGTGGTAATTTGATAAACTACAGATTGGAAATGAATGTCTCACTAAACACAATATAGTGAGATGATAGGGGCCCGGAGTGTGTTTAAGGTTTTAAGATTTCTTATTTAAAGAGCCCCTGAACGCTGCCTGGAAATCTTGTTTTCTGCTGAGCTACAGTAGTTTTATGTCTTACCTCGGTGTACTCCATGTGTCGGTACCTCATGACATCACTGTTGGGTGTGGGTACAACAAAGCACACTCCAAATTGGTTTTCAATTTTTTCCACCATGAAGACTCACATGTATCCTGGAAATCCTTCTCGCGAGAGCACAATTTGATTTTGCTCAGCATGTCTGGCATTCAGTAATGATGCTCATTACCTATGCCCTTGTAGCCAAGCCGCACCAATCACATCGGTGTATTTGAAATAGGCGGGGCCAGAGGCGAGCTGCACCAATCACATTAGTGTATCTGATAAAGACGGGGCCAGCGGTGAGCTGCACCAATCACATCGATGTATCTGATATAGGCGGGCCAGATGCGAGCTGCACCAATCACACCGGTGTATCTGATATAGGTGGAGACAGAAGCAAGCTGCACCAATCACATTGGTGTATCTGATATAGGTGGTGACAGAGGCGAGCTGCACCAATCACATCAGTATATCTGATATAATAAACAGATGACAAGAGTGCTAAGACATTAGAAGTCATTAGTGAACATTGCAAGATGGCTACGGATGAACACCAGTTGTTTGAAACGGCTTTGGCCGCTACAATGAACGAGTTAGACTTGGCTTTTTACCTAAAAGAGGAACAGAAGACGGTTCCTTTGCAAAAGGACGTTTTTGCTGTTTTGCCGACCGGGTACGGCAAGAGTCTAATCAACCAGTTAGCTCCGCTGGTTGCTAAGCGTATGGGTGATTGGTCATAGTGTTATCCAGTTGCGTGCAGCAAGACTTTCAAAAGCATGCTTGGTGCCGTCCCTCGAGTTGGGCCAATTTCATTGCCAGACCCTTAACCTTTTGGATTTGGGTCTGGATTTCCATGCTAACTCATGTGAGCATTTCATGATGTCGGCAGAAATTGTTCTGCCACTGCTGCAGTGTAGGTTTGGTCAGGTTTGGATACACAACTGCTTGGTTGCTGAAGTACACACTTCAATGGCCTGCTTTTATTAATCCAAATAAATTTTAATTAGAAGCCTATTTGGTATTGATGTGATCATTATTACAAAATTACCAAAGATACAAACCTACTTTATACTAACCTGAATTGAAGGTGCTGTGTAAAAAAAAGTTCTATATTGAATAATATAAGTAGATTAGAAATACTCTTTTTCCACCAAAATTAAAACGTATATAACTTCTTTGCCATTGCCAGTACACATTTCTGTTGTTTTTCACTCTGTATGAGACAAAGCAGCATGGAGGCCAGTGAAAACTTTTTTTTTTTCTATATTTTTTAATTATCAGGTCTCTCTTCCGACTAATTTAGAACGATTTTCAAGCGCTGTTTGCACGATGATGGACGTCAGTGAATGCCGATTGTAGCCGTTCTAGCTGAAGACAAAAGCCAGATGTTTGTGTGCGTTGGTTGGGTTGGATTTAAACAGCATCATTTCACAAAACATTCACTGGATATGTATAGTGTTAATAAAATTAATTAATCACTTAGTCACCCTGCATGAAATCTCTGTTTTATATGCTGTTATAAATTGAATCTCCCGTGTTCCCCATTGGCTCTGAGAACTTTTGTCACAGTTTTTGTCCCACTATTTTTGGCATTTATTAGAGTAAATGATTCATTTGTATGTGAGCTGTAGCCCTGGATGTGTATGATGTCTGATGTGTGATGTGTGGTTACAGTGTTTTGGCTCCATGGGTCCAATTTTATTCGTTGTCTCTGCTGGTTTTACGGTTTCTGGTAGCAGCCTCTGGGCCTTGCTCCCTGAGGAGTGTGTGTGTGTGTGTGTGTGTGTGTTAGCTGGAGCAAAGCTGGCGTACAGGTGCGCCGTTGCCTCGCCAGCACTTCCTGGTAATTAATGACTTGTTCCTGCCTCTCTCTCACTGTCTCTCTCTCTCTCTCTCTCTCTCTCTCTCTCTCTCTCTCGTACTCTCTCTCTCTCTCTATCTCACCCTCTCTCTCTCACACTCTCTTACTCTCTCTCTCTCTATCTCACTCTCTCTCTCTCACTCTCTCTGCCTCTCAAAAATGTGATGGTGGAAATTAGTGACATCTGAGTGTTTGCATTTTCAGTCGCATGAGGACAAAGCATTGAGTAGGAGGGAAAATGGGGGGGGGGGCAATAAAAAGAGATGAAGACAGAAAACCCATGCTCTTTTTTAAGAAATGCCCCTTTTATTGATTTTTTTAAAGGAAACATCCTAAAAAGTATAATTGTGATGCTACCAATGGTACCACGCTAATGTCTGCATGTGAGTACAAAGCAACCAGTCGGGATGTGGTTAGCCTAGCTTAGCATAAAGACGGGGCGCAGGGGAAAAGAGTTTAGTTATGAAAGAAAAGTTAAGAAAAGATGCACCTACCAACATCTCTAGAGCTCGCTAATTAACATGTTATATCTTGCTTGTTTAATCCATACACAGGGGGAGGGGGGTACATGCTGCACCACAGTCAGCCATCCATCCTGACAACTATTTTATTCTGTTCATATGCCTGTCTTTGTTCTGCCGTTTGCTCGGAGTCTCTCTCTACCTACAAAATCTTCTTTTTTTCTGTTGTTCTCTCTCTCCATCTCTCTCTTCCTCAGTGTTCCTGTTCACTTTCTATACCCTCTCTCTCTCTCTTTACCCTCTCTCTTTCTCTCTCTCTCATTCTCTTTATCTTCAGTAATCTATCTTAGTTAATATCATCCCTGTGAGCAGCTGGGTACTGAAGCCCAGTCAGCTCTGTGAGAAACAGACCTCTGGTTGTGTGTGCGTGTGTGTGTGTCTGTGTGTGTGTGTGTGTGTGTGTGTGTGTGTGTGTGTGTGTGTCTGTGTGTGTGTGTGTGTGTGTGTGTGTGAGTGAGACAGGATTGTGTAGAAGGTTAAAGAAGCAAGACACAAAGCGAGGGGGAGTGAACCTGATGATTATCCCAGTGTAACAGTGTAAGGCTGGAGTTATACATATATGAAGATACATATTAATATCTCTGTGGATCTCTGCAGAGCAGGGACTTATGGGTAACAGACAGTAGGTTGCAGGGGAGCCGACGTGTGTAAATCTCAACAACATGTCAAATCAGCTGATTGCTTGAACAAATCCTGGTCCCCAGAGGAGGAACCCTAATGACTTTAGTGATCCTCTGACTTAGTGACACCAGCACGTCAAAGTTTTAAATTGTCTAAAGTGGATTTATTATTATATATGATTTATGACCTAATACCTGCAGAAAAGAGGCTGAACATAGTAAACATTAAGCCAGCCTCGGGCTAAATGCTATAATATGATTGGCCCCCTCTGGATTCCCCCCACCTTAATCCATTGGGCTAGAGTGACACTTATGATTTCCATTGGGTCAGAGTCTGTCACTTGGCTGCCTGTTTTGCCAATTTTCCCAGCTCTTGTCACATGACCAATAAATGTTTCCATGATCAGTATCTAATACAAAATAAATAAAATTCTGATACCATGGAACCAGCATTTTTTTTTTTAGTGGCAGATATACATTGTGTTGTTTTATCCTATCCAATATTCATTATGATTCTAAGCAGATTTTCCATGCTGCATTCCAATAAAATGCCTGTGCCTACACATTAGTCCTGCCCATACAGCTGTCAATCAGGATGTTTCACCCCATTTGTATAGCATCAAATAACTAATAAAAACTAAACTTATCAGAAAAATTAACACAGGTCAAAATGTACTTAAATACATTTTGACATGACTTTCTTCTCGCACCTACTGTGTAATACTGTTATATAATACCTAAAAGGACTCTGGAATTTTTTGCAATTTCATTACAGTGCAATAATTAATATTTAACCATTTAATCTCATTATTGTGCAATATTTAATACTCAGGACTTTTGATACACCAAACTATTTTTCTGCATAATGTGTATACAAACTTTTTATCTCTCTACCACTTTATATATGTATATAGTTGCTCTCAGGACTGTTCACCACCACCCCCCCTCTGCCCTACTTACATTTTATATTTTTATATTTTGTGTTGACACTGTAAAGGGCTTGCTTAAATCTCGTTGCACAGGTACTGCACTTATATATTAATATAATACTTTGGACTGTGCTCAAATTAATTTTGCCACACACTCGACCCACCCGCTAACATGGAGGGGGCGGGGTTTATGACCTATGCTGGCATATATAGGACCCACCAGCGGGCCATCGAGATGTTTTGGGATCACTTACGTAATCTATTATGATAAAAGCTGAAATGTTGAGTGGTGTTGAAGGCGCCGTCCTCAACATTTAGAACAATAACATAGGAGCAAACAAAAATCACTCTGTAAAGATATAGTGGAGTAATGGCAAATGATGTCACACTCTCTCTGTGTTTTGTTCTGAAAGACAATATGGCTGGGCGTGCACGTGGTCGTGAAAAAATTGTAGCCGTTTCAACGTATTGTGTAGCGGTTCTGTGAGAGCCGTGTGGAGGCAATCCCTCCAAAATATTCCGAGCACAGCCCCTTTAATGTATATGTGTAGAATCGTTACTGACTTTAAATGTATGACAAAAGGCTTGTGTTGCAAACTGGGAATCCCTTTACCAAAAAAATCGAGCACAGCCCCTTTAATGTATATGTGTTTTTGGAGCCTTACCCATACAAGGGACTAAAACTCAGGATATCTCAGCCTCTGCTGCTTCAATTTCTACCTTTGTCTACCAATCTCACGCAAGTCACCCAACGTTATGCAAGTGAAAAAGTAAATTCCCGGAATGCCCCTTTAACACCTTAATCTGACCCCTCACATCTTGGTATCCATGAGAACTAAATTGTATTGAGAAGATAGCGTAACGACGACGAAGACAGCAAGACAAGCAGGTGGAGAGAGACCGACAGAGAGACAGAGGGTATTTTGCCTCTCCTCCAGCTCGTCTAGTTGCCGGGGCGACCGGTCTGGCCTGGCCTGGCTCGATGTACGAATACGAGAAGACAAAACAAAGAACAGCAAAGAAAGAAAAGCGCCACAATCAATGAGACCCTTTTTGTTTTAGTGGGAACCCCCTTTTACCCTTGACGACACACACGTTCACACACACTGACACACACACGGGCAGAGGTACAGGATGACTGAATCGGTGTGTGATTGTGTGTGTGCCTTTGTGTCTGACTCCCTCTCCCTCTCTGTGTGTGTGACTGACTTTATTTAAGACAAGGGCCCTTTTGTTTTAAGCCGGTGAATGGCTCGGAGGCCAAGGCTGGCCCTGTAATTGGTCTACTTAGGCCCTGTTTAGCATGAGAAAAGCCTTCCTTGGCCTGGCAGTGCCAAGCTAACTTTTGTTTTCAACCACGGAGAGGACGGACGCGCAGATCAGAATTCAGATTAGCCCCGAAAAACATCCAGCACCCCCACCCCCCTCCAAACAAACGCCTCCCCCCTGTGCTTTAAATACACCTCGCACTAATTACTTAACGAGAAAGCTGGGAAGAAAATCTACACTGTAAGGGAGTAGTGGTGGAGTCTATTTGGAGAGGCAGGAGGGGGGAGGGGGGGTTTGCAAGACTCTTTATCCCCTCTTCCCTCCTTGCTAACTTTTTGTGCCACTTTAAAAAAGAAAAGAAAAGAAAGAAAGACCCTCTTCTCCATCCTTCTGTCTGTCTTTCATTCAAGCGTTTCTCTTCTCTCCAAATCAGCCCAGACGCCACTTGTTGCTGCCGAGTCATTGATTAGCGGGTCATTGTGTGAGCGGTTTGCTAAGTTAGAGCCGTGACAAAGAGTCACAGTTAGAGGAGGGGAAAAGCAGCCGAGAGGAGAAGTTAGACTGGGAGCTGTTAGCTGGGGGGTGATGAGCGTCTCCACGCCGAGCAGCATGAGGAGGTAAATACCATCACACGCCACCGTTTCCTTCCTCGTTATCAGCACGGTGTCCGGAGTTGGCTTTGTTCCTGGAAGTTAGACGCCTATCTAATGTATTTATTTATTGGGCTTTTCTGATGTTGAGCTACCTATCTGTCTATCTATCTATCTATCTATCTATCTATCTATCTATCTATCTATCTATCTATCTATCTCTGTCCTACTCTGTTTGTCTATCTATTTACAGTATCTATGTATGTCTGTCCTTCTCTGTTTGTCTATCTATTTACAGTATCTATGTATGTATCTTTCTATCTGTCTGTCTGTCTCTATCTATCTATCTATCTATCTATCTATCTCTGTACTGTATGTCTGTTATATTTTTGTACGCTTTTTACTGCACAAACATGTTTTAATGGCGTTTCAGTTTTGGCAGTAAGTGTGCATTTTAAAGCATCAAATTGAAAATCACGTGTTTCTATTTTGACGTCATACATCATGCTCACACAGGAAATGAAATTTCAATTTTGATTCAGTTTTTCATTATGTAATATTGACAGACACTGCCTTCCGTATTAATACTCCATCGGCCTATTCAGAGCAGTAATACATGGTCATCTGCAACGTAATACACAGACACACATGCCCAAACACTAATATGAACTGTATTTTTTTTTAATGGTTTCTTTGCTTGTAACATTTAGTGTCAATTTAGATAGATTAGAGCTGAACCAAAAAAAAAATCAACATTCTGAATATGCCCGACATTTTTCAGATACCTTCCACAGTCAAGAAATATTATATTACACCTGAGGGTTTGATTTAATGTCATTATTGGCACGACAGGCTGTGGTGTAGTCTGATGTATTGTACTGGGTATACTGTAGTACTGTACTGTATATTGGTCAGAATCTGCCTTTGGGGGGGGTATCATAGTAGGGGGCCTGGGTGTCCTCCTTCCATGGAAGTTTAGAGCATCAAACGACTTCATTTCCTGTGTTCTGAGACACTGTTATGCACCAATTTACGATGGAAATACTTTTATTATCCTATGTGAAGAAGAAAAAACACAGATGGCAATTCAAAGTATATCAAAACTATAATGGAAAGTATGTTGTTGTGGGTCTTTGGGCATTTTGCAGCTAGGACCGAAGTATCACTGAGGTGCCAATAATATGATGTTAAATCAAACCTTCGAGTGTTATATTGTGATTACACAACAACGGATACCAACAAAATGAAAGTTACACTCAAGCTGTATTCATATTGTCGGGCAATTTGTTCTCAAAATTACAAAAAAAGTAACAAAAAAACAACATTTGTAGTCCGTCTCTGTTTAGTCCTCCAGTCAACTTAAGCTAACGTTGTAGAGATCGTGGGATTTTCCAAACTGAAAAATGTCCGCAAATATCAACCCCAAACTGCTTTACTATGCTGTTATGACCAAGATATCTGCTGAAAGAAATATTTTATCCACAGATAGATTTAGATACTAAAACTAAAAATGGTTGGTGTTGGAGAAAAAGTGATTTAAAGTCTGTTTTTAATCAACAGATCTTGGGTATGTGATGATTATAAGGAAGAACATTTATTTATTTACGATATATTATTTGTTCACAAAGAAAATTGGTGTTGTTGGATTTTTCCAAAAAATTTTATTTAAGGCATTAAGATCAATTTCCAAGAGATGATTTTTTTATTCCTCCTTTTAGTCAACTTTAGCATGGGTATGTCTTATGAGCACAACTGTCTGTAGGCTTGTGTGCTGTCTGTAGCTGTCTTAACTAATTGCCCATTGTGGGATTAATAAATTTGTCAAATTAAACCAAATTGTCGAGAGGTCAGACTTTCCACACAACACTACTGACAACGTTCCAACTTGCCTCAAAATGACAAACTTCAGAAAATTGTAAAAAAAAAATGTAATACCCTTATTAAAGGTGATATTAGGTTCTGTTATGGCTTGCATTTTCCCTGGAACATGTGTTGGTGTTTTGTTCTCATTTCCTTGTGGGGAATGGCGCGTCCTTTTGGGTCTTTTGAGGCACAAAGCCACAACATTAACAATCTCTCTGTCTCTCTCTCTCTCTGTGCTTGTGTCTCTGTCTGTCTCGCTGTCTCCCAACCAGTCGATACTGGGTGGCGAGATGGGTTTGGGGAGTCCCGGCGCGGCGTCGCCCACCAAGCCGGCCGGTCAGTACTACCAGCACTACGGCTCCAACCCCCGGAGGAGAGCGCTGCCTATGGACGCCATGGGTGAGACGGCGCTCGCACACTCACACAGACACTGGGAACTCACACAGAGAGACACAGCTCATTTTCTCATTGTCTCACATTTTGTAGCTTAACCCTTGAAATGTTATGACTTTTGTTATGAAAGTTTGAAAGTGAGAAATTGCCTTTAGTCACATTTCCATGTAAGCTGTACACCACCAAAGAACAAAGATTGTCTTCGGTTCACACACACACACACAGACACACAAAGTTGAATACATTTTTTTCTTGATTTAGTGGGAGGGTTATCTTGTCTAACTAATTAATTAATAAATTCAGAGCATGGAGGGAGGAAAACCATTTTGGACCTACAATACCTTAAAGATATAACAATAAACATGTCAAAATCAATGTGTCTGATACAACAGTCCTGCTAAAGCCTCCCTTTATGAAGGTGATAACGTTGTTTTTGATGCAACTTTTCCACAAATGTGTGGACAACAAGGTGGTGAACAACATATTAGAAATATCTGCAACACAATACAATTAGTGGCACCATACATTACAGCCTAAAGAAATAGAATAAAGTTCATTCAAAGGTTATATCCTCTACTTAGGATTCATTACAGGGCTGTTATGATAGACCGTATTAGGTTTAGCTAGGTTGCACAATAAAAATAAATTAAATACAGTTGTTTTGGAAATCTCCGTCAATGTCATCTGCATATCAAGCTCCCCCACGCTGGTTCCACAGTTCAAAATGCGAGCTTGGGGTGTCTTTCACTCTTTATAGAGCAATATGAACATATTATGGCCTTGGTCATAATATGTTCATATTGCTCTAAGATTTTAAGCAAATAAAAAATAAATTCATTCATTCACATCAGGCTGTTAACACATTTTCTGCAGAAGAAAAAATAAATAAATTCTGTTAAATTCTGCAGATCTCCCATTCCCCGCTGAAAACTGTCAAATAAAATCTGCACATTCTGTTTTGGTCTGATTATGACACACAAATAAATCTAAAAATAGATGTGTGAATAACACTCATTTGCAGTCCTCTAACTTTTGGAAGACTTTTTTTCCAGTGTCAAGTGCCATTTTCCTAATTATATTAACACTATTCACACTGATGATGATCTGCCTTGTTGCGTGGTTGTTTTAAGATACACACACATATGATTCATAGTTCCCAAAGCAGTGGAAACTAAACTGGGAATAACAGCAATGATCTATTTTTGATTTTGCACTGTGGTTGTCTAAATCTGGATGTTTTGTCTACATAAGCAAAAGGATATCCCAGATTATGAGTGGCTGTGAAATTTCAATGTTTTTTTTTGTTTCTTTTAGATTTTTGGCCTTAATGTCATTCTATATATACTCATTATTCTCATTATTAGACTAAATTAATGAAGCAGCATGTCAATCATCTTCCTTCGCTTACATGTCAAACAGCAGCTTGTTTCACACACCAAAGTGAAATATTTGAACCTGCACTGATCCCAGTTCAGTGTTTAGAAGGCCGAGAATTGTGAGTACGGGTTAGTGTTCACGTGTGAGGACCATCCTGTTTGTCGGTGTGTGTGTGTGTGTGTGTGTGTGTGTGGTGCTTTGAAAGGAGACTTTGAGCAACAACAAAAAATACAAGGAAGACTTTTAGAAAACAGGACAATAGTGGCCGTGATGTAGCCTTGGTAATGTTAGCCTTGGGAGGACACACACACACACACACACACACGCATGCGCACACACACACACACACGCATGCGCACACACACACACAATTCTGGTCCAAAATAACAATAAAAGTGCCTTTTCATTTTTCTATCAAAGTCTTACCTTCCCAGTTAATAGACTGCTCTCGCTCCCCTTGAGAGAAACCCTGAAGAATAATATAAACATGTCAAACCAAAAAAGAGAAAAAAATCCACCCCCGTCCTTTCCTGCAGTCCGTCTTTTTATTTTCTGCATCCTATTGTGCGGCGCTCGTGAAAGCTTTCTTTGTAAAGTTATCGACGGCGGTTAGCGGCCTCGCTCTTTCCTCCCTGGGTGATCAATTGAATTTAAACAAATCAAACCAGAGCCTTCTTTAAAAAGAGAAATAAAACGCCTCTTGCCCCGTTAAACCCTCATGTCTTGATTTGTTGCTTTTTTTTCTTTTCTCTTTCAGAGGTTCACCCAAAGAAAGTTCGGAAGGTCCCTCCCGGCTTGCCGTCCTCAGTAAGTGATAGCATGCCTTTTTTTTTATTCTTCATTTTTCCTGAGGTGTTATGGCTGCTATAATCGGTGTCAACAAAAAAAAAATATATATATATATAAAAGGCTGCTGATGCTCCGGCATGTTGGGAATCGCTGAGCTGGTTTTGTGGAAAAAAGCTGCAGACGTTGCCAGGTTGTGTGAATGTGTCGAGGTGAAGACTCCGCCGCTGTGGGGGCCGAGCTGGACTCAGACAGCTGTCGGCTATTTGTTGCCGGCTCCTATTTTTTTTGGGGGGTGGTGGGGAGGGGGGGGATAAACTGGAAGAATTTCACGCCAGGAAAAGAAATGAACAAAAGACATATTAGTATTATTCTAAATCCGTATGATTGACAGCAATGAGGAATGAATACAAGAGGAATGGGAAATAACAGTTTGGGTTGCTTAGTTTCTCTTTTACTGATTGATTGTCTGATTGGTTGATTGATGTATCGGTGACTGGGCTGGATCTGGTTTTAATAAAAGGACAGAAGTCCTGAAAAAATCCCGGAGTAGTAGTAGAAGACAAAGCCGCGCACGCTGCCAGGTTTTGTGAATGCGTGGAGAGGATGCTGCTGTCGGAGATGGACACAAACAGCTGTCAGCTTTCTTGTTGTCGGGTTCCTTTTTTTTTTTTTTTTAGAAATCAACGTTCCCCCCATTTAGCATTCACACGCCATATACAGACAATGAATACATTGTGTATTACACACCATAATGTAGTCGCAAGCATGCAGCTATGAAGATGTTTCAGCCTCTGCATTGGAGGAGGTATAGGTATTAATACATTAATAAATATAAATAATAAACTTATATTTGCATGCAGTTGTAAAACATTGTGTTATAACCCGGCACTGTAGAACATTTTCCTGTAAATTTACAGTAATATACCGGCAGCAGCTTCACCATTACACTATTGTTAATTTACAGTATGCATACTGTTTTTACATTTTAAGATATTTTACTGTAATTTGACAGTTTCTTACTGTATATTTGAATTTAAAGTAATATACTGGCAGCAGCTTCCCCAGTAAACTATGGTTAATTTACAGTATGCGTACTGATTTTAAATTGTCAGGTATTGTACTGTAAATTGACAGTTTCTTACTGTATATTTGAATTTAAAGTAATATACTGGCACCAGCTTCACCAGTAAACTATGGTTAATTTACAGTATGCGTACAAGTATTGTACTGTAAATTGACAGTTTCTTACTGTATTATTTATATTTACAGTGGCCGCAGTGTAACCCCCGCCTTTTCCTTTATTTTGCCAAGATGCATTGGTATTACCAGTAAATATCTCTAAGCTGTAACATTCACAATCAGTGCTATAACATTATTGTTTTCTCCCAGAATGCATTGCCATTTACAGTATGATCCTGTATAACATTAAAACAGCTAGATCCTGTGAGATTTCAGCTGGAAGCTTACATCAAAGGTTACAGCGGTTGCTGTCGGGCCAAGACTTGAATGATGATGAGGATTTTTTGTGAGGACAAATATGAGGACATAGAGCCACTTACCTTGGACAAAAGTCTGACAACATCTCCTCGTCACTATTTGAATATTTGTACAAACCCACAGACAAACATAAAAAATGACAAAATATGGAGAAGATCCAGAGGTTTCTGCCAGAGTGTGACCTTATACTGCTTAGAAATGATAAATAGGACATAGAATTAAAGTGTTGCTGTTTTTTGAAAGAAAAAGCAATTCAATGTGTTTTTTGGGGGAGTTCCCCAGATGTTGATTCATAATTTATCTTTAAGGAGTTGCAGTAGTTTGGAGGATTTGAGGATTATGTTCAGTTCAGTCAATTCAAGTGGGAAGAAACAGCAACATTCATCCACCTAATGTGTGTTAAAAGTCCTCCATCACACCCATCCTCAACCACGTGCTTCTAACAGATCCCCCTATGTGACTGTTTGTGGCTTTGCTCGGATTTACACAACACATTTGAAGACCCATGTGGGCTTTGAGAACATGTGCTGGACATACTTTTTGCTTTTCTTTCTGAGATTTGATAGACTAAATAATTCATTTGTTACAATAATCCAATAGTTTCAGCCCTGAATTAAACAGATCACCGGTGGAAAAGGAATATTTTCACATGGTCTGTGGGCAGAATCCCACAGAGACATCACTATATAGTAGGATGAGTGGTTTTGAATCTGAAGCAGAACGTTTGCTGAAAAATCCACTTTATCTTTTAGTTTTTTTAACCCTCATGTTGTCCATTTTTTCCTATATCAATGTTCTTTTTAACTACCCAAAATAACATGATTGATTCCACACAACGCTCTTTGACATGTACAAATCTCTACTTTCATTCATTTTGGGGCGTCTTATTCAATGTGGTATATCTGTCGTCTGTGATATAGTCCAGTCTGTGATCATCCATCAACATCCATTCCTTTAATTTTAGTCTAAATAATTCCTAATTTCTGCTTTTCTAACTCAAACATTAGGTATCATTTTCTATAAATGAGGTTTATTGAACATAAATTCCAAAAATAACTGTAAAACTCAAGTTAATAAGTTAGTGTTACGTAGTGTTGAAAACGTCAAAAAAGGGACAAAAGTGTTGAAAAAAGGGACAAAAACAAAAGAAAAAGTTAAAAACATTGAAAAAAGCGTCAACAAAAGTGTTGATCTTCAATTTTGACGGGAAGACATCACAAGGGTTAACACTCAAAGATTTGAAATCCTTCAGTATTAATCCCACACCAAACACACAGCAGCAAGATAAACAATAGTAAAGAGAATTATTAGTAAAATGTAAAATGTATATTTGTTTATTTGGTGTGATCTTTTTCTGAAATGAGACAATCCATCGATCACAGTATGATGAATATAATATATGAAAAAAAATTCCAGCAATTTGTTTTTTTATGTTTTTGTCCATTTGTTCAGCGATTTGTTTTCTTAGATTTTTGTCTATTAACTATTTACCTATTTTTCCATTTTTTTCAGCATTTTTGAAATATTTTTGTCCATTCTTTTCCACTTGTGTTTTTGTCACGTTTAATTTTGTCCATTTTTTTCAGCGGTTTATTTTCTTATGTTTGTCTATTTTTTCTAGGTTTTTTGTCCCTATTTGACATTTTTGTCCATTTCTGTTCAGTGATTTTTTTTTGGTAATGATTTTGTCCATTTTTGTCCCTACTACTTGTGTTTTTGTCATGTTTTTGTCTTTTTTTTTAATGCTATAAACTTAAATTTAAAAAAAAACAATATCCACTAGTTTCTTTGAAAATGTGGTTGAAAGAAGCCAAATTTCTGATATGGAATCTTTTTAAACATGGGACCTGAGGACAGCAGGGGGGTTAAACTGGGCCAGATGGAGGAAAACGGATGGATCAGCACTTATTATTCAAACATACACTTTTAATATCAAAATATACATGAGGAAGGCATAATGTATGCTTAGCTGTGTCTACTAAGCATATCATCACTGTTGTGTGCATTAACCCTCTGATATGTCTTTAAATTCACCTTTTAAGGCTATTTACACATAAAATGTTCAGAACCAGCTCACCTTTCTAAAGACCAAAAGCTTTCCCTTTGGAAATTCCTCACATGTCTTGAGAAAACATGGCTACGCTCAATTGTTTCAGTGCTTAAAATGACTTTACTAATAGTCCCGAAAGTAGCTTAAGATATTAATAAAATAGTAAATACATGTCTAAAATGAAATTTTGCCTTATAGCTTTTTGAGTAGGACTTTTATCCTCAGAGGGTTAAATGTTTTATTTCATTTTATCTATGTGTTTTTATGAATAGGCCAAATCATCTTTGCTAATAACATGTTAAATATATTATAATATAATATATGATATGTTATATTTAATATATTAAATATAATATGTTCATGTTAATGCTAATGCAACAACAACAAAAAGTTTGGAAATACCCCCCCCTCCCAGGGGTCTAAGGTGATCAGTGCAGTTCTGATTGCAGCTTTTCAGATTCATTTGACTGTAAATTGAACGTATTATGGGGTTGATGGTAGAGGATAAAATATAAAAGTAATCTGTGGCAGCAGCTCCAGTGCTCATTAGGTGTATTTTCTCATTTCTCATGTTGACTTGGAGGAGTTCTTCTTTCTCTGTCGCTGACCTCATTAATGGCTGGATAACGACGGCTGAATGTACGGCGTGTCAGCCGCCTCTTTGGCTCGGCGGGAGTCCGCCTCGGCCCCGCTTTGTCCCCCGCTTCCTCCCCCAGCTCTCCTCCGCCTCTCTGTGTCTACATCAGTCTGGCAAGGGAGGGGGAGACGGGGGGAGGAAGGAGAAAAGAAGGCAAGAGAAGAGGAAAGGCGTTAAAAGAAAGAGAGAGGAAAAGAATCACAAGAAGCGTGGTTGGTGCAGGGTTGATGTGTGTTTTTGGACTTTTTGTGTGTGTGAGTGGGACGGATGAGACCTCTCCTGTGGAGTAAAGACACCCTGTCAAGCAATATAAGCAAAATAATGTTCATTTTAATATAAATATAACAATGGAATATGAATCCCAGACCTGGAAAATAACTAGATATTCAAGTAACTTCAACATTTGTAATATTCTGGCACTTTAATCTGATGGCTGGAGCCACGCGTGACTTTATCAATTCAGATATTATATATAAAATGACATAAAAATAAATAAATAAAGAAAAATATAAAGAAAAAAATAAAGAAAAACAAAGAAAAAAAGAAAGAAAATATAAAGAAAAAAAGAAAAAAAGAAAAAAGAAGAAAAAAAAAAAGAAAAAGAAAAAAGAATGAAAAATAAAGAACAAATAAAGAAAAAAATAAAGAAAAATAAAGACAAAATAAAGACAGAAAAATAAAGAAAAATAAAGAAAAATAGACAAAAATAGACAAAAATAAAGAAAAATACAGAAAAAATAAATAAAGAATAATGAAGAACATATAAAGAAAAAAAAAAGAAAAATAAAGAAAAAAATAAAAAAGAAAAAATAATAAATAAAATATGAATAAATAAAAATAAAGAAAGATAATTAAAATATCTTTAAAATAAAGAAAAAATAAATAAAATAAAAAAAAGAAGAAAAATATCTTTAAAATAAAAAGAAAAAAAGAAAGAAAAAAAAAAAAAATGAAAAAAAAAAAAAATAAAAAAGAAAAATAAATAAAGGATAATAAAGACAAAAAAAGTTCCTGCTGCAGTGTATTTTTATTTTCCCAAGATGCATTGGTGTTACCACTAAATACCTGTAATCTGAAACATTCGCAGACAGTGATGTAATTTTATTGTAATTGCAGTTTGAAAAGAAGGGCCAAAAGTATTGAACTTTAATTGATATACGTGTTTGCCAGACCCTCCTCCACAGCGCTGCGGAGGAGGGTCTGGATGTCCACACAGCGGGTGGTACAGAACATGTGGACGTGCAGAAGGAGTTTTAGTCGTGCAACAGAAAACTCCGATTGGACACTTTAAAGATCTGAGGAGCAGGTAACCATAGTCCTCAGAAATCCTCCAGAGGTTAGAACGCCGACACAGAGACAGAGGACGGGGACGGGCATCTGGCGAAAAGAGTGAAATCATTGCATCAATCCCAGAAGTTGGAACGTCGTGGATACAGAACAATGCAGTATACGAGCCGGCTCAAAATTTTGAGGGGCCCAATTTAGCCCGCGGGAAGGCCTGCACGATTAATGGTCAGAAAATCTCCATTCACCTGTTCACAGTTACATTTTTAACCCTCATGTTGTCTTCCCCCCGACGCCCAAATCTTTCTTTTCTGAGTCTCAGAAGGCTCAGAAAAAGTTGACAAAACGTTGAAAAAATGACAAAACATTGTGTGAAAGACAGAAAAGGGTCGAAAAAGACAACCAAAACACGTTCGACCCTTCCTTTTTTTTATTTGTTCACATTTTAGTCACTTTTATTGACATTTTTTCTTGTTTTGACATTTATTTTGGCACACACAAGTTTTTTTATCACTTTCTTTTCTGCAAATGCTATGAAATTGACAAAAAACAACAAATTTCAATAAGAAAATAGTGAACTGATTATTTATTTACCTTGTTTTTTGGGAACCATCCACGTTACTTTTTTTGGACAATTTGTTTGAAAGAAACCCAAATTCATGATATAGAAACTTTTTGAAAAGGGGTCAAATTTGACCTGAAGACAACAGGAGCGTTAATTAACTTTTTTTTCTTTTTTATGACTTTGATTTTCATTTAATTTTACGAGCCGCCTGCATCACCAACGCTACTACTTTCTTCTGTGACTTTTGAACACAGACTGTATAAAATAGATTTTAAAGCTCTCCTTTCATTACTGTGCAATATTTATTTATTTGTTAATACTTCTAATCTACTTTTCACACTATGTGTATTCAAAGCTATTTTATATATAGTCTCTCAGGACTCAGGACTGTGCACCAGGTCCCCCCCCCCCCTTTCTCTGCACTACCTATACTTTATATTTTTATATTTTATATTTTTATATTTCGTGTCAACACTGTAAAAGTTTTGCTTCAATCTCATTACACTGGTACTGGACTTGTGTATAATGACTAAAGAATTTCTATTCTATTCTCTCCATTGAGGCCTCTATGTTTCAGGCTTGTGGTGATGAGCAATGTCCTATAGGAAAAAAATAAAAAATCTAGGTTTGGTGCTGCCAATTAGTTTTGTTTTGTCATGGTTCATGTGTGCAATAAACATTACACTTCGTGAGAAAAGAAATCATGGTAGAGAATATCAATTCTAGGCTGAAAACATTGTATTTTGCCCCGAATCGTGCAGAGCTACTTGCGGGTCTCCAGTTTGACACATGTGCTGTAGAGGACCGTCACGCTGATGTCGCTTGGTAGTTGGTAGTTGGCAGTCTTGTGCTGACACTCATGAGATCCAGGTTTTGGAACTTGCTTTTCCTTTGCGTCTGTGGCGCTGGGAGCCCGTCTCGTCTCTGTGCTCTAAGTCTCTCTGTTTCCAGCTCTGTGATGTGACTGATCCTGCCTGCTTCCTCCTGTTCACATCAAGAGCACCGTCAACGAGGAGGGGACCTGCTGCCTGGGAAACAGAGAGGAGAAATAAACCCACCCTCTCAGCCGGCTGGTTGGCATGAGTGTCAGCTGAGAAAGAGAGAGCAGAAACTGGACACATTTTTTTATTTTTCATTCTAAATTTGCTCCCTTTTTTGTAGTAGATGTCTTTAAAAAGTCGGTCCTGTCGGGCTACGAGTCAGTCTTTTTTGGAGCTGTAGCTTTTTATTCTAAAAAAAAAAAGCATCAGATTGCTGACAAGTGTTTGTTTTCATAGTTCTGTTTCGGGCATCATTTACCAAACTTAACCCTTGTGTTGTCTTCCAGTCAAAATTTAACATTAACCCTTTAATTGATGTTTTTTATCAATGTCTTATTATATTAACTTTTTATTACATATTTGACCCATTTTTTCAATGTTTGTCACTTTTTTTGACGTTTTCAACACTATTGAACTTATTAACTTTAGTTTACAGTTATTTTTGGAATATATGGTCAATACACCTCTTTTTTAGGAATATTATACCTAATGTTTGAGTTAGAAAAGCAGAAATTAGGAATTATTTAGACTAAGATTTAAAGGAATGTATGTTGATGGATAATCACAGACTGGAATATGTCAACTTTTACTCAATACTATTTCAAAAACACTTCAATTTGTTTTTCAAATGCTATAAAATTGAATAAGACACCCCAAAATGAATGAAAGTCGAGATTTGCACTTGCCAAAGAGCGTTGTGTGGAATCAATCATGGGTAACTAAATCAATCATTGGGTAATTAAAAATAACATTGATATAGGAAAACGGGTCAATTTGACCCGAGGACAACATGAGGGTTAAAGGAGAATTCGGGGCAATTTCACGTTCATGCGTGTAATTTTTATTGTAAAAACCCCCGACCTGAATCGGTGCAGGCAACACAGAGTATCCGCAGCTACGTGTACGAGCTTCCACTGAGATAAATTGGTAGTTGTCGGGTCAAGTTTTAGACACAACATGCAATTAAAATGTCTGTGGAACATGAACAGGGCCCTTATGTGACAACAATATGCGTTTTCAACTCAGACATTGTTTACATTCACCTACCATGTCTCTATCCTGCCGATAGCTAGCTTGCCCTGTTAGCTGCTAGCTGCTAGCTGCTAGCTGCAGTCCATGATGCTCAGCCAGGCGTCTGTGATAATCATCATGCAGCAGTTCTGTGTGTATTTGTAGCTCATCCATTTTATGTGTGATGGATCCGGTGTAAGTGAATAGGAGGCTTAGCAGTGTCGATGTATGTGGTCGTTCCCTTAGCCGCGCTAGCTGCATCCTTGCTTCAGCGCGACGCTACAGCTAGCCTCCATTAACGCTGTCAAACCCCACAACATCATGGCCACCAACCAAACTCAGCAAAGATTGTTCGGTAACACTTTACTTAAGGTATCTACATAAGAGTGACATGACACTGTCATGACACATGAACCCTAACCATAACCATAACTTGTCATGACAAAACCCAATGTTACTCACTAAAAGAAGCGCTATGTCATAAACCTTCGTGACTTGTTTATAATGTTTATGACAAGTTCATGACAGCGTCATGTCACTCTTATGTAGATACGTAAGTAAAGTGGAACCCGTTGTTCTTGCTAGGGCTTAACTTCTGGATATTCTGCAGCATCGCGTCTTTCTCCGGCGCCATTACGGAACTACAACTCAAACTAGCGCACGACCTCAACGTCATCATTTGATTGGCCGCGAACATACCGTAAACCCAGACGACGTACTGAAGGAAAATGGAGCGGATGTTCGTAGGAGGGCGGAGCCAGGCTACTTCACCGTTTCAACATTTCTCTGCCATCTCGTGCCCTTTTATGGGAATTAACGGGCGTTTAGCTATGCTAAACAGGAACAACAGGCACGGGCTTTCAATTTGCGAAGACATGGGAATTCATCATTCTCAGAATACACCTGTGAACAATTCTTGTACGTCATGAATACAGACATAAACCTTTCTTAGGAACTTTCTTAAAAACAAATTTTAGAGAAAACTTTATTGGTGAATGAGGCCAAATGTTTTTAGCTTTAAACTTTGCTTTGGACCAAAACTGAACGCTGAAACTCTTAAGCAACACACTTGTGTGTGATTTCTTCTGTACCCCGGGTGTGTTTTCTGTACATCCATGGTTACAGTGCAAACAGGAACAGCTAGCAGCTAATGGAATATAATGGTACAGATTCACCAACATGGAAATATAGGCTGAAACAAAGTGCAGCTAAGAGTTAGTTAGAGTAACTCAAAATGGTCATGAATCATTAGGCATGATTTGAACCACACCCCCCCCATCCACTAATCAGAACTGGGCTTTTTGCCTTTTCGTTTTTTTGGTACCTTTCTCAGAGTTTTTGTCGCTTTTTTTGAAATTTATTCCATACATTCTTGGGGGCAATTTTTGTCGCCTTTGTGAGGTTTCTTTTCCGATGCTTTTTGCCACTTTTCCAACATTTTGATCTTTCTGTCGCTGTTTTAAATGCACATCTCAATCTTATTGGGGGGCAATGTTATGTGTGTATGTGTGTGTGTGTGTGTGTGTGTGTGTGTGTGTGTGTGTGTGTGTGTGTGTGTGTGTGTGTGCAGGATTTTCAAAGTAAATGATAGACTGAGAGATTACTGTTATTGTCATTTGTGTTTTATACTAGCTGTATTTAAGATCAATAGAAAGACGCTGCATGTATGTTACAGTTACTGTAGAAATATCAAATATGAAATGCATAATTTGGCTGTAAAGATTAAACCTGTAACACTGTAAGCTGATCAGGTCAGTCCGCATTGGACTGGACTCTCCTGAAATGTTTTTTTGGATTTCCCCCCAGATGGACTAGCCTCTAAAACCTGCTGCCAATAGCGCCGACAGAGCTGTTTGCCCTTTTTTTCCTTCTTTTTACGTGCAGAAACTTGAATTCATTAGTTTTTTGATGTAAGCATTTCTTTTGTTTACTGTCAACAGTTTTATTGTGCGTGAGAGCTACATTTTAGAAATTTGTTTTGGGTTCTGCATAATCTACAGGTTAAGGGTCACACATTTATAGATTATATTTTTATAATGAATGTAACTTAAGAGATAAAATACCACTTACGCGTGCACACACACACACACACACACACACACACACACTGCGCATGTCTCTCTCTCTCTCAATTTCAATTTTGAATTTCAATTTGCTTTATTGGCATGACAGAATCAATACATCTGTGTTGCCAAAGCATTACAACAAACATACATACAGACACCTTTACTTTTCAAACTTTAATTTTCCTGATGATACATGACATACTTTTGCTTAAGTAACATTTTCAATACAGGGCTTTCATTTGTAACAGGGTATGTTTACAGTGTGGTCTTAGCACTTTTACTTAAGAGAAGTACCTGTATACTTGTTCCTCCGCTGGCTTTGTGCGATCTTGCCACTAGAAACAGCTGCCGATGCATCGGACACACTGCTGATGCATCGGGTGGCGTTAGAGGCAAAAAATATAAATATATGTTTTAAATTTGACTTCATTGGTAGTTGGTGACATAATCATCTTTGTTGTTGTTGATGTTTTCAGATCTCTAATACTGAGCTTGATTTGACTTTAGGTCACACAATGTGTCAATGTGTCTTACACAAGTGGGATTTCAGTCTCTTAGCTTGTTTCCAGTGGTATTTGACTGCCTTGTGAGCAACAGAACTGCTTTTTTTTTCAAATACTAATATTAACACCAATTATATATTTCCCAAAATTGTAATGTACCTTCACATTACTCTGAGTTGAACAATTTTCATGAGATGAGAAGTGTGTTGTGAATAATTCAATACATCAAAGCTCTTCTTAAAATCATTATTTTGTTTATTTTCATTAACCCTTTCAAATTGACTCGTTTCAAAGTGTTTTATATCAGAAATATGGATTCCTTTCAACCAAATTGCCCAATAATAACATGGATGATTCCATAAAACGTTCTTCAGGTAAAATTAATGATTACTTTTATTGAATGTTTTGGGTATTTTATTTAATCTTGTAGCATTTGAATTCTTTTTCAAAACCGTATCCGGACTAAACTTTGACATCTACCATCTGAGATCCATTCAACATGCTCTGATCTTAACTATTAGTCAAAATAATTCAAAATGTCTGCCTTTTTAACTAAAAATTGTATATAATAGTGTAATTTGATATAAATGAGGTTTGTTGGCCATGAATTCCAAGAACAAGTGTACAATCTATAATTAAACCAGCTCAGGTTTTTTTTAAAAATCACCAAAAGTTGGAAAAAGTGACAAAAAAATCTGAAAAAGAGACAAAAACATTGGAAAAGCACAAAAAATGTTCATTTTCAATTTTGACCAGGAAGGACAAGTTCATGGTTAATGGGAAGACAACACAAGGGTTAAGAGAACAGTTAATAAAATATTACTCATTGCTACATTTTTGTGAAGGATCTGGTTTGTCAAATTCTAGAATAATAAAAAATTTCCCAAAAATTGCAAATATCAACGTTACGTGCAACTGTCATTTGTCCTTCAAAATCTGTGAAATGTGGAGAAAGTAGAGTGTAGAAGTGTCTCATTTAGTCAGATCAGTTGTTAAGTTTCCCACTTAGCTTTCAAATCTATCAATAATTGTTACATTTGATCTTAAGGTGACATTTTTGTCTTACACTTACAAGTTTCCAAAACACATTTTGTTTTTTATTTTTCTCATACTGTGCATACTGAATAGACCCGGGGCCTGTTGCACGAAACCAGGATAAGGGATTAAGCCGGGATATTCAAGTTATCCTGGATGAATTTAACTTTGACTCGGTTGCACGAAACCAGGTTGAATTAAGCCCAGCCAAGTAACCATGGAGATTTATTCTTTGCGGCTAGCCTGGTCCAGAGCAGGCTAACAGCCGGGCTAAGATTAATCCTGTAGTCTTGTGTGTTAAATCAGCTGCCGCTCTGATCCGAAAAAAACGTATTACAGTTATTCCGTTGTCTTCTGCATGTGTTCTGCTTTATTTTTATTAACATGCATTATTTGTCACTATTGTTGTCATGAGTTTGATAGAAAGCCTACTATACTATGTTGTTTAGATGGTTGGAAATGGTTGCACTGACACCCAATCGGGAGAGTCGGGACATTTCCCGGTGGGACAGTAGTGTTTCGAGGCTGCCTGGCGTGCGGCTGCTGCCTGGTGGCCGCTGCCTGCCGGCAGACCTGTCTTTCGCGTCAGTGTCCACTCTCTCTGTAAAAGTAGAGATGAGCAGCGCGGTGTCCGTGGTCTCAGCTTCAGGTTTATACAGGACGCTCCGGAGATTAAGTGGGACAATGCAGCGATATTCCCAGATGATATTAAAGGCAGACTGATCATGATTTCATTTTCTTGTTGCTTGTCCTTCTCTAATAAAGGACAGTTTGTGTTACTCCGTAATAAGTAGGCCTAATGATTTTTATTATAACTTACTTTGGTTTCATAACCTTCTCAATTAGTCTCACATCCCTGGACCAATAACGTGGCCTATATACGTACTGTAGATAGTGTAGTTTACATTCATCACACCTGGAACACCACAATGGTTCTTAATCTCTTTATTTTGGTGCTGTTACTTCTCAGAAGAATAAAAAAAAACATGAATATTGTTTTACATATATGCTCACAGCGTGTATTGAAGTCACTTACTTCTTTTTCTAGTTTTTGTCCCTTTCTGATTGTTCTGCATTAACATTAATGGTACAAAGATATTTAGAATTAGATATAGCTTATAGAGATTTGTGCATATGGTTGTAAAACATGTTCTCATGTTGTGAATAAGGGTTTGAAATTAAGCCTAGAGTCATTAGGGTCCATTTCCCGAGGAACATTATTCCCTCTGCTCATTTTAAGGCAAAGGCTAAATAATACATTTATGTTGTGCTTAAATATAATATTTATGGTAAAACACAAAGCTAAATAATAATACATTTATGTTGTGCAAAGACACTTTAAAAACCAGCACATTTATGTTGTCACATAAAAAAGAAACATGAAACCAGCATATTTAAAGCAATTAAAACAGTGTAACTACAACTTTGTAAAAATTTATGTGGAGTGACTAAAGCACAACATAAATAGATATATTTACATCCTTACGCATTCAATCGGTCCACTATAGTCTGTTGGGCTTTTTCTCTCCGTTTGAAAGAGCCATGAAACTTTTTGCATATTCTTCCCCTCCTCGTTAAAACCATTAGAAGCTGCTGCTCATTGGGTGAAACATATGGCGCATGCGTCTTCTCCATCTCTGCATCAGTAAATCTGTGATTGATAGTCTGTGGTCTATGTGATAAAGCCGTGAATTCGTGCACTTATCCCAGCTATCTACACCTGGCTGGACATAGCTCCACCTGTTCATCCTGGCTATCTACACCTGGCTGCACATAGCTCCACCTGTTCAGCCTGGTTATCTACACCTGGCTGGGCATAGCTTCACCTGTTCATCCTGGTTATCTACACCTGGCTGGACATAGCTCCACCTGTTCATCCTGGTTATCTACACCTGGCTGGACATAGCTCCACCTGTTCATCCTGGTTATCTACACCTGGCTGGACATAGCTTCACCTGTTCATCCTGGTTATCTACACCTGGCTGGACATAGCTCCACCTGTTCATCCTGGTTATCTACACCTGGCTGGACATAGCTTCACCTGTTCATCCTGGTTATCTACACCTGGCTGGACATAGCTCCACCTGTTCATCCTGGTTATCTACACCTGGCTGGACATAGCTCCACCTGTTCATCCTGGTTATCTACACCTGGCTGGACATAGCTCCACCTGTTCATCCTGGTTATCTACACCTGGCTGGACATAGCTCCACCTGTTCATCCTGGTTATCTACACCTGGCTGGACATAGCTTCACCTGTTCATCCTGGTTATCTACACCTGGCTGGACATAGCTCCACCTGTTCATCCTGGTTATCTACACCTGGCTGGACATAGCTCCACCTGTTCATCCTGGTTATCTACACCTGGCTGGACATAGCTCCACCTGTTCATCCTGGTTATCTACACCTGGCTGGACATAGCTCCACCTGTTCATCCTGGTTATCTACACCTGGCTGGACATAGCTCCACCTGTTCATCCTGGTTATCTACACCTGGCTGGACATAGCTTCACTTGTTCATCCTGGTCATCTACACCTGGCTGGACATAGCTTCACCTGTTCATCCTGGTTATCTACACCTGGCTGGACATAGCTCCACCTGTTCATCCTGGTTATCTACACCTGGCTGGACATAGCTCCACCTGTTCATCCTGGTTATCTACACCTGGCTGGACATAGCTCCACCTGTTCATCCTGGTTATCTACACCTGGCTGGACATAGCTCCACCTGTTCATCCTGGTTATCTACACCTGGCTGGACATAGCTCCACCTGTTCATCCTGGTTATCTACACCTGGCTGGACATAGCTCCCCTGTTCATCCTGGTTATCTACACCTGGCTGGACATAGCTCCACCTGTTCATCCTGGTTATCTACACCTGGCTGGACATAGCTCCACCTGTTCATCCTGGTTATCTACACCTGGCTGGACATAGCTCCACCTGTTCATCCTGGTTATCTACACCTGGCTGGACATAGCTCCACCTGTTCATCCTGGTTATCTACACCTGGCTGGACATAGCTCCACCTGTTCATCCTGGTTATCTACACCTGGCTGGACATAGCTCCACCTGTTCATCCTGGTTATCTACACCTGGCTGGACATAGCTCCACCTGTTCATCCTGGTTATCTACACCTGGCTGGACATAGCTTCACCTGTTCATCCTGGTTATCTACACCTGGCTGGACATAGCTTCACCTGTTCATCCTGGTTATCTACACCTGGCTGGACATAGCTCCACCTGTTCATCCTGGTTATCTACACCTGGCTGGACATAGCTCCACCTGTTCATCCTGGTTATCTACACCTGGCTTGACATAGCTCCACCTGTTCATCCTGGTTATCTACACCTGGCTGGACATAGCTCCACCTGTTCATCCTGGTTATCTACACCTGGCTGGACATAGCTCCACCTGTTCATCCTGGTTATCTACACCTGGCTGGACATAGCTCCACCTGTTCATCCTGGTTATCTACACCTGGCTGGACATAGCTCCACCTGTTCATCCTGGTTATCTATCTATCTATTGCATTTCCATTGCATTTCCTCTCTTTCTGATGAATTTAGTTGTAATTCAAGTGGCATTTTAACCTGTTTAGAGTTGTTTTTGTTGTTGTGATGCCCATATGCTCTTGCTTGTGAACACACTTCATTTAAGGCAAAAAAAGTCTTGTCTGTTTTCTTTCATCTCTGTTTCACATCCACTGCAGGCGATGGGTCTTTTTCTTTTAATGAATTCATTTCTTTTTTTCTTTTTTTCTCGTCTCCCTGCGCTGCAACTTTGTTATTGTTGTTTGTCATATTTAGTTTGCTGAGTTGATGATTTACTTTGAGAAACAATTAAACGTCACATGAGGGGAGAGCGTGGGATGTATTTGTAATCAAAAGGAAATTAGGCATCAGTTGCTAACATTAGCAGGTTGCTGTTGTTTTTCTGTGCTGGTGGAAGGAGGATTACAGCATTTCTTCTGATTGTTTTAGTTAATTTGTTGTTCAGGCTGATACAGTCTCCAGTTCGTCCT
This sequence comes from Etheostoma perlongum, assembly GCA_026937815.1. NCBI lineage: Eukaryota > Metazoa > Chordata > Actinopteri > Perciformes > Percidae > Etheostoma > Etheostoma perlongum. Next base: position 24,116,863 of record CM049386.1, on the reverse strand, counting down.
CAGAGCTTTGCTAATGCTGACTGAATAAACAACCAAACACACACACACACACACACACACACACACACACACATATATATATATATATACATACAAGGTTATTCCCAAAAATGGTGATATTGAAACCGTGAAAATTAAGCCATTAAAGGAAATAGAAATAAAATGATATGTGTCAGCATGAGGGTGTTTAATGTTTTTTTCCCCAATTTTACACACACACACACACACAGATACACACACAAACACAGACACACACACACAGGCAGACAGACACACAGAGACACACTCAAACACACACATGCGCACACACACACACACACCCACACACACACACACACACACACATATACAGTATATATATATACACAAATAAGTTGTAATATTTGAATCCATTTGATTCTCTGAAGGCTGGCGGATGTGTTACATGTTATAATATTGTCTGGATCATCTTGTGTTTCGCAGTTTGTATTTTATAAAGCAGACGGGAAGTTAATTTGATTGAATATGAAATGAATTTGATAATTCTTAACCCAAGACCATACAATAAATAATTTCCCAAAAATTGCAAATATCGACGTTACATGCAACTGTCATTTGTCCCTCAGAATCTGTGAAATGTGGAGAAAGTAGAGTGTAGAAGTGTCTCATTTAGTCAGATAAGTTCTCAAGTTCCCCACTTTGCTTTCAAATCTATCAATAATTGTTACATTTCTCCAGCAGAATTTTCCCATTTGTTATATTTAACTCATTTTGAAATGCTGCTTCAGTAAGATAGCTTAACAAAACACACCAACAACAGTCCTATTACTAAAGTAGAACAGGATTCATCGTCTCTAAACACAGAGAAAGCATTGTTTTAAAGTAGATGTTAAACTAAAGACTAAAAAGTAATGACAAAGTTTGTTTACTAATTGCCAAACAGCCAGAAAACCTAGAAACCTAGAAAAACCGCTAGAAAGCACACCTTCATTTTCTTCCTTTTTAAAAAAAAAAAAACAGACCCCAAATGCATTTTCAATCCCTGAACCCGTTAAATCCTGTTGGTGATCTGACGAGAGAGATCTGTTGTCTCTGGCTGTTTCCTGCTCTCTCTCTCTCTCTCTCTCTCTCTCTCTCTCTCTCTCTCCTCCCAGCCCCCTCTCTTTCTTTCTCTCACCCTCTCTCTCCCTCTCTCCCCACCTCTCTCTCTCTCTCCACCCCATCTCTTTCTTTCCATCTCCCTCTCTCCCCCTACCCACTTCTTTCTCTTTCTCTCTCTGCCCCATCTCTTTCTTTCTCTCTCCCTCTCTCCCCACCTCTCTCTCCCCCTCTCTACCCCACTCTTTCTCCATCTATCTCTCTTTCTCTCTATCCCTCTCTTTCTGCCCCCTCTACCACCTCAATCTCCCTCTCTCTCTCCCCCTGTCTCTGTCTCTCTCTCTCTTCCTCTTTTTTCTCTCTCCCCCTCTCTCCCCCCCTCTCTCTCCTTCTTTCTCTTGCTCCCTCTTCCCCCCCCCGTCCTAAGCTCAGATGTGGTTTTGTTTAAAGTTGACAGCGTTAATTAAATTAAGCCAGGTCTTGCAGAAGGCACAGTAGGAGAGCCGGAGGTCCCCAGTGGGCCGAGGGTTGGAGGAGGGATAGGGGGTGGTATGGTGTAGTGGTGGTGGTGGTGGGGGGGGGGCAGTTTGGTGAGCCATACTGGCCCCTTCAGGCGGCCCCAGGTACCACAGAGGAGCCACAGACCCTACCAGTCAGCTGCCAACACTGAAACCCCAAAAAGTTATATAACTACAAAATAAAAATAAAAATGTCAGAACTTGCTGTCTTGCTCTGTGTCATGACGCTGGCCTTTGGTATTTTATTTAACATTTCATAACAGTGTGTGTGTGTGTGTTTTGAGAACTTCTTTATAACACAAAAACTCATGTTCCATCAAATTCCCAAAATGAAAGTCTTGTTTCAAATAGATCCCATTCAGCTGATCTGTGGATGTAAAAATAAGACAGCATGTGTCTCCACTTAAGAGTCTGCAAAGAAGCTTTTAAAAATACATTAAAAAAATACACAGTGAGATCACCGTGGCCACACAATTTGAAAAAACAACAACATGAAAACACACAATGGCCTCGCCTCCTTGTGTGTGTGAAGTGTCCTGACAATGAAGTGTGTGTCCGCATGTTAGCATGCTGCTTAAATTAGCCGTGTTGTACCAGGCCTTGGCAGAAGATGAAATGAGAAAGACGAGGCTACAGGGAGGGGTGAGAGGGGAGAGAGAGAGAGAGAGAGAGAGAGAGAGAGAAGGGAAAAAAATGTCCACGGCCCTGTTCTGAGCAGTTTTTTTCTTCTTGTAAACCTTTATTTTCCCAGGTATACGCTGACAAACTGCAAAGCAAAACAGCAAATTACATCAAACGACATGTTGTGTATGGTGAAATAGTCAATTCAAGGTTGCTTTATTATTAGCATGACTGTATTTACAGTGTTGCCAAAGCAACAAAAAAACAAAAACAAAATGTTTTGATTTTTTTTTTTTTACGGTAACAATTTGAATATTGACAGCATCAAGGGAAACAGTAACATGTAATATGAAAAATTGTGTGTACACACTCACTGTCTCACTCTCTCTTTCGCACACATATGTACGCATGCACACACACACACACTTCAAATCAAATTGCTTTATTGGCATGAATATCAGAAATAACAATATTTCCAAAGCATCGAGGAGAAAAACATACATAAAATTCATTGAGTAAACTAAAATATATACATTTAAGATTAAAAAATAAATAAAAATAAATAAAAAAATGTTTAACTTGTACATGGATGCAGTTGCAGTGGACCATTATGTTTTCTCTCCTTGTAGCAACACTTGGTTCTCAATCAGTTCTCCCTAAGCTGTAGGTCACCATAGCAACAGTACAAACCTTTGCGAAAGGTGACAGGTGAATCTAACCGTGGGTTAAACTGACTGCTAACAAATGGAGGAGGATTTAAACCGCTTCATTTACATTGGTAAGAGCTCATATGAGACCCATAATGCACTCAGAGGTGTTCTGATATGAAATATTAATGAACTCAGTGACCTGAGCTTTAGAATGGCGCCATTGTCCTGCAGCAGCTTATGTGTTTATACTAACCCAGAGAGCGAACTCACACGCGCACACACACACACACACACACACACACACACACACACACACACACACAGTCAGCTGTGGCTTCAGCTATGTTGGGAATTTTTGCCCTGTCAAGTCCTTATTGTGACCCGCTTGTAACACACTTAATGAAACAATCAAAAAGATCTATATGTGTTAATAAAGTATTTGCTTGGCTCCTTGCCTCAAAATGTCCCACTCATGCACAGGGCCGCCATTTTGTGTCAGATGGCAAACTGACTAATTGAATCACACTCATTTGTGGGTTTTTTTGTGATACATTTTTGTTATTTTTTTGTACTTTTTTGTTTTTATACATGTAGAAATTACAAACAGTGACTAACAATGAAATACAAAACACTAAGGCTGGGAACGCGTCCCAGGACCGAAACACTGAGAGGATAGACGGGAGAGAGCGAAGACACTACAACACATGCAGACACAGACACATATACAGACAGACACAAGACAAGGGACCCAGACCTCAAAGTCTCAGTCAAGTGTCCAGAGTCCTTCCTGGGGCTCCCTGAATGCGTGCCGTAGATAGTTCCATAGAAACTACATCCAGGAAGGAAATTGTCCACGCACAGATAGACAGGTCATGAGACGGTTTCCGATGGGTTACAATCATTTTCTTCACCACAAGGCACCCTTTTGTGTGTGTAGCCTATGAGTGTGTGCATGCATGCGCTTGCACATGTTGTTCGTGTCTCTTTTTGTACTTTTGTTTGGCACAAAAAACACTTCACATATATATATATATATATATATATATATATATATATATATAGATATATATATATATAAGATAGATAGATAGATAGATAGATATACAGAGAAGCACACAGCCACATGCATTTGTTCCACTTTGTTTAGGATATTCAACTGACTTACATTTCTTCCAAAAGCACAGTACATATTCAAACTCAAATCATGGTAAATATTCAGATGCAAACAAACCTCAGCACTAAAGTAAAATGTATTATGTAAAAAGTATCTTTCAGAGTTTTGACAAACTTGTGGTTTTGTTATTTTTTGTATAGATTATTTTTTGGGTCATTTTTCCCTTTATTAGCTAGTGACAGTGGATAGACAGGAAAGGTGGGAGAGAGCTGGGAGGGACACGCAGCAAAGGGCCGCAGGTCGGACTCAAGCCTGGGCCGCCACAAAGGACCCAGCCTACATGGGGCGCACGCGCCCACTGGGTGAGCCAGAGGTCGCCCTAACTTGGGGTTTTCTTAATGATTTCCATTTAGCCTACATGTATTTCACTAGTCTCACATTTGTACTGAATGTCTCATAGGGCAAGGACTAATTGTGTCTTACTGTACGCAGACAGTGATAGTTGCGTAATAGCTATTTAGGTGACGTTGGACTGTGGTAGCTTAGCTCTGCTAACAGTGTGTTAGCTATGTGACCTGCTGAGTAAAGTGTTGCTAATGTTATGCTTTCTCTGTTTGCCCCCATAAGTTATATTGGACTGTGGTTATCTTAGCCACACACATGTTATGTTATTAATGAGCAGATCACCTTCCAAGTTGTCCAAAACCGTGTTTCCACCATGTTTCAAAGCTAGCTGAGCCGATACAAGAAGGTCAACTTAAAACACGGAAGACGAATGGTCAGAGAGAATTGTTACAAACACAACCCCGAAAATCCTGAAAATGATTTTTAATTAGCTAAGAAAAGAAGCTGAGAACAGAGATTTAAACACTTTTGATGTCACCACAATGTAACGTCTCTGGGCCAAGCTGGAACTGCGAATACTCTTTTGGGATCCAATATCTAGTTAATATAATACATCAATGTCTTAGCCCCACTAATGTTATGCTAGCTCTATGTTAGCTTATCATGGTGCACTGATTGCATACTGCTTACCCTGTTAGCTGTCAGAGCTAATGTTGGTCATTTAGTTATGGAAACTGCCATCTAAACTTTACTTTAGAAAATGATTTTCTTTCCCAACTGCCTCAGTGCTTCTAAGTTTTCTTGTCAATGAAATGACCTCAGCCAGAAGATGTTCGCTGCCTTTCTGTCCTTGTGAGGACATTTGGCTCCTACAAGGACCTATCTTTCACACACATACACACACATACACACACACACATACACACACACACATTCACACACAAACACACACAAACACACACACACATACATGAATGCCTGCTGCAGATGTGCAGAACGTTCCCTGGTGCATTCCTGAGCCCAAACATTTGGCTGCAGTAACAGGCAACAGAGAGCCGCATTCTGATTTGCTCCAAGGCTACGATGAATATCACAAGTTATCACACACACACACACACACTAATACGTTCTTGCACCCCCGCTCGCACACAGACACACACATATACAGACACTGACACACACACACACAAACCTGCGCGCAAAACGGCCTGTCGAGTAGTGAAAAACTGTTTTGAGTTGTTAATGAGTTAAATATTTGTCAGTTGTCCTTCTCTGCTGCACAAAATGTGTCTTTTTTTACCCTATAGTTTCATTTAGGGGTCAAAATCATTTTTAATATTCATCTTTTCTTTAATTCTTATTTTTATTGCTTATAAGCTGTTACAATTCATAGAAATTGATTGAAATGTATTAAAAATTACAGGTTTAGAACATAAAATCCTCTATTCCAACACTGAATACAACAGAAATAAATGATTGTAATAAACATATTTGAAATCACACTAATTTCATGAATAACATAATTTCATGATTAAAAATGACTTACACTTCATGAATAAATTACATAAATATATTACAAACTGGCGTATGTGCTGGCGTATAGCTTTAATTAATTCCTTCTTAAGTCCCACCTATTGTTCAAAAAATTAAAGATAGGCTCAACAGTTGCATTATATATTCCATGGACAAGCTTATAAATATCAATAATTGTGAAGAGAATAGGTGATTGTGAACCAAGTACAAAGCACCGTTAGCTGCCGGTCATTGTTGGTGGTTCAGTTACCTGAGAATAGATGACTGTAAGCCGGGTACAGAGCACCGCTAGCTGCCGGTCATTGTTGGTGGTTCAGTTACCTGAGAATAGGTGACTGTGAGCCGGGTACAGAGCACCGCTAGCTGCCGGTCGTTGTTGGTGGTTCAGTTACCTGAGAATAGGTGACTGTAAGCCGGGTACAGAGCACCGCTAGCTGCCGGTCATTGTTGGTGGTTCAGTTACCTGAGAATAGGTGACTGTAAGCCGGGTACAGAGCACCGCTAGCTGCCGGTCGTTGTTGGTGGTTCAGTTACCTGAGAATAGGTGACTGTAAGCCGGGTACAGAGCACCGCTAGCTGCCGGTCATTGTTGGTGGTTCAGTTACCTGAGAATAGGTGACTGTGAGCCGGGTACAGAGCACCGCTAGCTGCCGGTCATTGTTGGTGGTTCAGTTCAGCAAAGGAGTGTTCCTTCAGAGTCTTGAATACAAACTAAAATTTTTTTTTCATTTCCTGGGTGAAAGTCCATCACCCCAACCTCACGTCAGCCGTGTTCTTATACAGCAGCAGTCAATATGGTGTTTGGAGAGCGGTGCCTGCTGACAGCTAACATGCCGTGTGATTTTAACATGACAAACTGTGATGGAAACACTAATGGTCATCCCAGATAAATGAAATGTGAGAGATATGTATCAGAACTTATGCATTTGCTAAATCTTTTTTAGAAAGCTTTGACAACTGTTTTAAAAGTCTGCACAACGTTAAGGAAGCTTCGAGAGGTTGTGGGCTGGGTTTATCCATATATCTTGTTCTGATGCATATACTGTATTTGGTGTTGACGGCGTACTCTAAATATGGAATAACATAATACATTTACATATATGTATTCATAACTCATAACAGCCTCCACAACATGAGAGTTAAACCAGAGATCAAAAGTGACATGCAAATCCACTTTTAGAACTTGATGATGAACAGAGGAAGATAAATAAGTACAAGAGAGTAAAAGACAAAAGAGGAATGTTTGTAAAAATTTGTAGAAAAATCATTTAAAATTTGTAAAGCAAAAAAGCAAAAAGTAGATTTAGAGCCACAATTAAACTTAAATCAGAAGACGCAACATGAAAGGAAGAAAGATGTAAAAGCCGTCGCTAAGCGATCAATATTAGCCTCATAACACACACAACACACACACACACACACTGTTGGGTGGCTGTAATGCCTGCTGGTGATGTGGATAAGCTTCATCTTTAATCATTGTTTTCATTCTGAGCACGCTCTGTGTAAAGGATACCTGAACACAAAGCGCTGAGCGAGCAGCAGGTTGCACTCTGCACTCAGCAGGAAGACAGCAGGTTTTTCGCCCAGTCAGGCCAAAGAAACTGACGTCAAGTTTTACTGTTGGACTGGTAAACAGCTGCAATTCTCCAAAATGAGTTGACGCAGCTGATCCACTGTCTGCACTGGATGCTGCAACATTTATTCAAGAACTGTCCAAATACCCAAACATTTTCTTGCGCGTCCCATTTCATCCAGGACTTTGAAAATTAGTGGTGGATAAGTATCCCAGCCAAGGGCCTAACTTTGGGATTAACACTGAGGTCTCCTCTCTTTCCCGCAAAATTGAAATTTTTAACGTCAAACACTTGCATTCTGGGGATATCTTCTGCAACTATCTTTACCTTTTCTGCATTAATCTATGGTGCAAATGTCTTTATTTATGTAAGTGACATTATAATAGGATTTTGGCATAGGTTGCACTGGCTAGTTTTGATTATTGGGGGGGTTGTAAATTACGCCTATGATCCAGCATTTGTTTTGCCAACTGGTGGTGATGGAGGATGTGAGTCTGTCAAATGAAAACTTGAAAAAAAGTATTAAGTTTTTAGATGTTTTCAGGCATTCAGTGATGTTTAGATTTTGTATATAGTTGTTTTGGTGCCTAATCTTAACTTTCGTCATGGCAAACCACTCATATTTTGTGGAATAAATTTAACCGTAATGTGCTCCAAAACCACCGGCAGCTCACTCTGTTTGTACCCGGCTCAAAGTCACCTATGTTCGGGTAAATGAACCACCAACTACCGCTGATACAACGGAGGTCTTTAGCCAGTGTCACAAAGCTCTGTAGCGGCCTAAAAAACTAGCAAATGCTGCTTGTCATCATGGAGCTCGTGGCCAGCCGACGTCACATGACCAGCAGGTGGTCTCCTAATTTTGTAGGATATCATACCTTTTGGTGTGCATACATTTCATATGATATCATTCATGAGAATGCGTGCATTAATAGTCTATATTGAGCTAACTGTAAATGAATATTAGCATGTTAGCTTAATATTAACGTATTAGCATTGTCATTGTGAGCATATTAGCTCACAATGACAATACTAATACACTAATGTTTAGCAAGTGTCTAATTTCTTAGCTCAGCCTGCTAACAATTGCTGAGGCTGATGGGAATTACTTTTAGTCATAAACTTGAGTATTGGACAAAACGTTGACGTGATTTTGGCGCTTGAAAAACGTTAAAGGACCACCAAAGTCATTATAGCTCACCCCTGGCGTGGAATTGTTGATATCATTGTAGCTAAATTGCTTGATTATACTTTTTATAGCCTAGTCGTTGATACATTTCATCATAATCAGTAGGCTTCATCTTCTGGAGTGGTTGCAAAGATATTTAAGTCTGGACTAAAGTAGTTGACCAACCGAGTGACCTATTGACATTTGCTTTTTTGGCAACATGGATAAAAAATAAGATATAATTCCTTTTTGTAAATCATTTTCAATGTGAAAATTGGTTTGGCTGAAGGTAAAGTTAAGGATTGTGTTATTTATTGGGCAGTTAAAGAGCTGCTTTGCTTGACTTTGTGCTGCTTTTAATACAATGCCACTCCTTAATAAAATAATTAAATTATAGTCAGTGTGGTTGAAAGCTCTGAAAAGGGACAAAGTCTGTTAGTGGACCTTTAAATTGAGATTATTTGTCACACAAAAGGTCAGACCGTCGTCATCGAAAAATAGACGGTAGGTTGATTGTGCAAAAGGTTATAACCACCCATATTAATGATTGTTGTTATAGGCGTCAACTAGTGACCATAGTAATTATTGCATGGGCAAACCAAGGAACTAACTATGAATTAACCCATAATCTGTATGAATGAAGGTAAAACAAAGGCAGGACTTTCACCCAGGAGACCGGTCCCATGTTGGGTTCACTGTTAGACTTTTTATTGTATTTTTGCGGTAACTCTGCAATTACAGTATCATAACTGTACTTGTTTTTTACAGTATTATACCCTTACAGTAACTTACTGTCAACACGTTGCCAGTAAGTTACTGTACAGTATCATAACTGTACATGTTTTTTACAGTAATAATACCCTTAGTTGTACAGTAATAATACCCTTACTGTTTTTTTACAGTAGTAAAAATACCCTTCCTGTAACTTAGTTTTACAGTAGTAAAAATACCCTTCCTGTAAATTAGTTTTACTGTATAATACCCTTACAGTAATCATATTGTAATTACAAATTGCTAAATAATACTGTAATACTTGCTGTATTATAGTTTTACTGTAATTGTGGTTCACAATATATTACACTATTTGGCATTGGCTGTACAAACAATTTTAAATATTTTACATAAATGCTATTGAATTTAATAAATTCCAAATAACTGACTTTAGCCCATGTACAAAAGTAATACATTTTTATTTTCAGGTACAAACATCAGGAACAAGATATTTTTTAACTCCGAAAGTGCAAAATAACAGAAAATTGACATACAAGCGATGCTAAAACAATGTCTAAATATGCGCCAAACACTGGGCAGAATTCAGAGGAGAATACATGTCTGAACAATATAGTTACCATTTGAATTGATTCTCAAAACAAATTGAACATTTTTTAAATCCCCCAGAAATCTAAATAACCTGTATTTGCAAATGTATACAAAATGTGGCGTGTTTGTTACCACAAAGCTGAAGTTGTTGGGCTTTGGTTGGGGAGGGGAAGGAGGAACAGTCTGCTTAGAAGGATTTGGAAGGTGGACAGAGAGGCCAAGATGGAGCCTCCAATCCAGAGATGCTCTGGTGGGGGGGTCCATACTGGACTGTATGAGAAGCAGAGAAATGGTCATGAGTTTATCTCATCTAAACTGTTAACAGACTTACAACTTGTGCAAAAACAGAATATGACAGTATACAAAATAAGTCACCAGTAGTGAGTCACCAGATAATTCAAAGGTTCTTTCTACTTTCTTTTGCTGTCTGTCGATGGGTTTGGTGATGGTGATTTCTGATCTAACTAAGGATCTTCCTCTTTAAATAAAAGGTCAATCTCAGTAGGGATCCTTTCCAAATGATGTCAGAAACTTAAAATAATAATTTGACACCATCAGTGGCAAAAACAGAACTTTTAGTGGACGAAATTGACGACGCACATTTAACCTATATGATTACATTAGAGCCCGGTTTGAAAGCTGCAGGTCACAGTGTTCTCGCTCAGTACTGGACCAACTTCAAAGGTTGTTGTTCTTATCAGTCACTTTTATAAAAAAAAAAAAAAAAAAAAAACTAAGAAAACTTAAATTAAAACAACACTTTGTAGCTTTTGCTGCATAACTGTGACCTCTGCTTACACAAGTGGTAAATACAAGATGATTTAGTTGTGTCAATGTTGTAGCAGGCAGGGTACGTAGCTGCACTACTTCATCGTACTGAGTAATCATTTTTCTGATGTTAACTATATTACATCACACAAGAAAATGCTTACCTAGTTTGGTGTCTTCCACTCAAATTCCGTGAGCCATTGGAGGAAAGTGGTGACTCTGGAGCTGATGCTCGTCACCTTTCTTTGGACGACTCTAGTCTTGTGGCTTGTAGCCACTGTAGCAGTGTACTTGGTGCCCTCATCTGGGTTGATCCTTAAGAAGAATCTTAAAAGAAAAACAGGTTTAAAATTTTCATTATCAAGAGCAGTCATCTTCAAATACAGCCCTTTATTTACACACACACACACACACACACACATATACTGTATGTATATATGTATGTATGTATGTATGTGTTCGTGGTTCCTGTTTAAAGGAAGTGGGACATTTCCACATGCAAACCTATAGCTTGCCATGTGCTGATGTTTTTTCACACGTGTACAGAATATTCCTAATAGGTTGCAAAACGTACACCTGTACTTACTTTTTGTTGTATGATGATAGATTGTTGAAAGGGATCATGTGCTCCTGTGGGTCATGGGGTCAGACCTTCTTCCAGCTTTCTTCTTCCTCCCGTCTCTCTGGTTGTTGTTCTACATATGAAATGATGAAATTTTATATTTTAAAGTGAATGCATGGAGTTATAAACACAATTACAACAAGATAAAACCAGTTTAATGTAGGTAACTCTTATATAGTTAGAATAACACAGAATGTTATGTGATGTGTTAAAAGTTAATCACTATGCCATTATAAAGAGTCCTTAAACAACTTGTTGAACAAGCCGTCAAATTTAAGTTTAAACGGCTAGGAAAATACATTTCTAAATTTTACTTTTCTTTTCCCCCATAAACCATGGTAGCTATAGACTCAACTCCTAAAACCATATGCTTTGAGTTACACACTCTTTAGCTTAGGTCTCATACACTAAAAAGGATGAACTATATGAAATATCACATTACAAAAAGCAATAATAGGTCTACTATTTACAAGTAAGGCACTGAGGCAAATCTTTGCTGGACGTCACGATGGTTTTAAGTGACCAAACCCTGAAGCCAAGGCAAAAACTGCTCTCCATAAATGTATCCGGTCACACACACTACTCAGAGAGAGCTGGAGAAGCGTTAAGGTAAGATAAATCTTTGCTAATTCTGTGACATTAAAATCTCTGCTGATAAGTCTTCGCAAGCGGCGACGTTAGGTAACCGACCTGTGCCACTTAAATGCCTGCGGCGCTGCTCTCTGATTCTGCAAAACGGACATTAGAAGCAACAGTAGCATCGCTGCATGATGCGCTAGTTAACATTAATAAATGAATAAAATGCTAAGAGCTAAACAGTGCAACTGTATTTCACTGTAGAGGATTCTAACGGGACGTCCAACAGTCTACAGACGGTAGTTTTACATGAAACTTGTTTCCTAAACCTAACTAAGTAGTTTCGGTCTTCCTCTCTCTGGACTTCCGAACTTTAATTGCAAATTCTGTATTACCAGAGGTCTTATGTCTTGCGAGACCTTTGATAATATTAGGGTCAAATAACATTGGCAACAGTGAAACAATTAAGTGATTGGAAAGTTCTGAACGGATCTTTTCCAAACACCTTGTGATGTACAGTTAAGTACATACAGTGATTCCAACAATAGATTAGCTAATTCTAGATTAGCATGAGTGATAAGTCACCATAATAAACTCCAGACTTAGGCTAGAGGGAATAAAGGCAGGTGTATGATTGAAATTTGATTGCAATACTGTCATTATATCCATTAAATCAACATTTAATTACCTTGACAGACAGACTTTGGCTGAGATCCATGGTTGTTTGTCTACAAGAATTTGTGTAATATTTAACACTTGGCTGGATATAATAGAGCTGGCAGAAACATCTGAGTTTACGGGTCGTGATTATGATTTGGATGTTGACGTGAACGCTATTTACAAGTTGGAAACTGGCGATTACAGTAACTCCCGTGTCATACGTAACTTCTCAAACGTCGACCGAAGCAGAATTGTCTTTAAAGTGTGCTTAAGGTGGTATGACAGGGTTTGCTTTCCTTCAACAAGTTCCACCCACTCCAGCTCCTCCTTTATTTTCAATCTACAGGAAGTTGAAATAGGAAGTTTGTTTTGTTAAACCCCACCCTAGCGCTTCCCTCCAATTTGTTGAATTTCTCAAAATGTTCCGTTTGTTAGGCTGAAAAGAAAATCACAGAAAAATCACCATAAGGGCTGCTTTGCATTTTTAATTAAGAAACTAACATATGAATATATTTGCATATTATTGAGTTGCAGATTAAATCATGCATACATAATTAGCGCGCAGCAGCGCTCGTTCGTTCGCCACTCTCTCACTCTCTCTCTCTCTCTCTCTCAATCTCTCTCGCTCTCTCTCTCTCTGCTCTGTGCTTACTGTTTTTTCGGCAAGCTGTGGTTCTGATGGATGCCAGACACACACACACACACACAGACACACACACACACACACACACACACACACACACACGCTCGCTTCTTCAGACACTCACATCACAGGCACACTTACACACCCTCTCCAAACACTTTCATACTGCGTGTGTGTGTGTGTTTGTGTGTGTGTCTCGCTCTTTCTCAGTTTGTTTTTTTGCAGATAAATTAGCGTTTGATTTTCTCCGTCAGAATTGAGGCCACATCAGGTTTTTTATCCTGATTACACAGGAGAGAGAATGAAGAGATCTCTTTTTCTTTCTTCTCTCAATCTCATTCCTTTAGTCTGTCAGCGTTATTGTCTATCTATCTATCTATCTATCTATCTATCTATCTATCTATCTAATCTATCTAAGGGCATTGTCACATCAATCATTGGGGACGTTACTTGAAGATTGTAATCAATGACAGCTATGTTACTTATTACTCAAAAGCTAAAGTAATTCAATATATTACTCATTACACTACTTTCAGGTACAAGTCAGCAATGCAGTAATCTGGACGTATTTATTAGTCTGACATTGGCAGACCGCAGATCTGTGGGTAAGGTCTGGCTACACCACACATACTTTCTGGAAGAGAAGAAAAAAACTATCTGGGAAAAATGTCTTTAAACCAATCAGAATCATGTTGGGCGGGGCTAAACTCCAGACGCAGCGACGGTGGTTCTGCAAAACAGACTCGAGAAGGAACTTGTTTTGGAGGAATATTTGCACTCCGCAAAAGAAAACATGACATCCAATATTTCATGAAGTTACCTGTTCATGCAATACAGTAACGTGAGCTATTTATTTAAATTAGCTGATGGTTGAACCTTTATGGGCTCTTACCAGTGTATTGCCGTGTGAAGCAATCTCCATCAATCGGTCCCAAAACGTCCCAGTTAGAGAGGAAATGCTGTAAACAAGCAGGCCTGCCTGGTTGCAGTATCCAAATTTAGCGTGTAGCTTGCTAGCTCCAAGTTTGTACTTCTTTCCCATAGCGACAGGATTTTAAGAACAGCACACAGAGAGAGGAAGGAGCTTAATCCTGGAAATGCACTTCAGATTATCCAGACTATAGTGGACCATCAACAGCTATGTGACTGCAACCAGCACTCCAGAAGTCCATTTTCTCTGATAGAGGCAGACAGGAAACAAGGGAGGGAGGGAGAGAGAGAGAGAGAGAGAGAGAGAGAGAGAGAGAGAGAGAGAGAGAGAGATGACATGCTAAAAGCTGTGGTTGAAAATATATACTGAGCTCACCTGTCTCATACTTACTGGCTGTGTGATAGGGTGTTTCTGTTCCTCAGTGTGTGTGTGTGTGTGTGTGTGTGTGTATGTGAGTGAGAGAGAGAAATAGAGAGAGAGAGATAGAGAGAGAGACAGAAAGCGAGTTTTTGCAAAAAACTAAGGTAAAAAAGGAAGGATATGGGAAAGGAAGAAAGAAGGGGAAAAAAACGGAATTAGAACAAATGAAATGAGATGGGAAGGAAAAAAATAAAGGCAAAAATTAAGGAAGGCATGCAAGTGGGAAAGAAAGGTAAGAAACACAGCAAGCAACAATGAAATGTTGTAGTACGGGGGAAAGAAAAGGCTGAGAAAGAAGGAGAAAATAAATCAATTCAAAGACAAAAGAGAGATGTGGAGAAAGAGCGGGAAACATTGAGAGAGACAGAATAGCAGAGAGAGGGAGAGAGAGAGAGATTGACAACTGGGCGTCGTAATGTGAAGAAAATCCTTTCAGCGTGAAATCAGGATGAAATGTGAGATTATAATTCAACCAGGGATTAACTGTCATCATACCACCAGAGAGGAGGGAGAGGGAGGGGAAGAGGAGGGGAGAACGAGAGGAGGAAGACAGGAGTGACTAAGTACGGGGGAGAAGATGAGAGAAAGGAGGAAGTTGAGGGAAGTTGGATTGGGGACAAAGTATTTTGAGGAAGGAGGAAAGGTGGAGTTTAAGGAGTGAGGGATAAAGTGTTAGGAGGGCAAAAATGGGGGACAAGCAGGACGGGGGAGGAAGGAGAAGATGAGGAAGGGTGTGAGGAAGGAGGAGCAGGAGTAGAAGAAAAACAAACAGTACAAGGGACAACTAGGGGGAAAACGCATGCATGCTTGATGGATGAGATTAGACAGAAAGGGGGGAAGAAAGAGGGAGGATGTTGAGTGGTAGGAGGAGGTGAAGAGATGATGAGTAGGAGGAAAGGAGGTGCTTTGAAGAGGAACAAGAAGGGAAGCAAAGGAAGGAGGAGGCAAAAGGAATGGAAGGAGGAAGAAGAAAGCAGAGGGGAGGGGTGGTAGTGATAATGGAAGAAGGGAGGAAGGGGAGAAGGCGGGGAAGATGAAAACAGGATTATAGATATGTCCACAGTGGCTTGAGAAACTTTACACCCATGCTAAAGTTGATTAAAAAGAGGAATAAAAAACATCTTTTGAAAATGTATCTTAATGCCTTAATTCAAACAATTTTGGAAAATCCAACCTTTTAAGGAAACCAATTTTCTTTGGGAATGAATAATGTATTGTAAATCAATAAATGTTCTTTCTTAAGTATACACACCCCATGTTAAATTCCCATAGAGGCAGGCAAATTTTTATTTTAAAGGCCAGTTATTTCATGGCTCCTTGAAAGGTTGGATTTTCCAAAATATTTTGAATTAAGGCATTAAGATCAATTTCCAAAAGATATATATACTGTATGTACTTTGTGTCACCTTAACGCCCCCATTGGTACATTTGTTCATATTTACATTGATAACCCTCTAGTGGCCGTAGTAGTTATGACAGAAGCAAAGCAGGAAGTGATGTGAAAAAGAATAAGAGCGCCACGTTCCACATAGGGAGGATGGTTGGGGTGGTGGATGGTGTCAGGGAAAAGGCGAGGCTTGGACCCAAAAGCAGAGGTGAGGAATTTATTAACGAGCTACGTTGGAAGACTTGTTGTCAAAGCACAGACAGACAATGGCTGTCCCATTTATGTCTCCGGTCCACCTTAAATAGATAGGTATTGTTAAGCTCAAGGGTGTCATATGCTTGGAATTGACTGTACTACCTTAAGGTCAAAGGTTAGCTTGAAATGAACACTGCACTAAAACTCCCTTCTTTTCTTTTCTCTTCCATCCTCCTTCTCCCTCCTCTCTTTGGCCCTTCTCTCCTCCATACGGTGATCATTTCTTGCCTCCCTTGTTTTTTCCTACCTTCCTTTCTCCTCTCCACTCCTACCTCTATTTCACTACCCTTTCCTCACTCCTCCTCTTCTAGCTCCCTCTCCTCTCTACTCCTCCCTTCTTTTGTCTCCTCAACACTTTGATCTTCTCAACTCCTCTTTTCTCCTCCCTTGTCCCATTTCCTTCTCCTTTTCTCATCTCTGCTTTTTAAACCCCAATTGTTTTCTCCCCTTTCCTCCTCCCTCCTTTTTCCTCTCCTCTCTTTTTTCCCCACCCTCCTCTCTTTTCCCTTCCTTTCCCCCCTTCTTTTCTCCTCTCTCTTTTCTTCTCCACTTTACTCGTCCCTTCTATATCTACCATGTTCTCCTTCCTCTCCTTTATCCCCTCATGTTTTTCCTTTCCTCCTCTCCTTTCCTAATACTGTCCTTTAAGCCCTCCTTCCATCTTCCTCTCCTTTTCCTCCCTCTCTCCTCCACCCTTCATTCTTCTTCGTCTCCTCTGCAGGTTTGTTGACCAAGCAAGCGTCAGACAAAATTAAAAATGCTGTCTCTGCTTCTTTCCCTCAACCGGGTCACTCTTTTTTGGGTTCTATATTTTCCCCCCCCTGCACTTCCTCCCTTCATCCGCTCATCCCTCTATCCCTCCATCTCTCCATCTCTCCCTTCATTTCCCATGCAGTCTGGTTGGGTACAATGCTGGGAGCCAGCCAGCGCTGCAGACAGATGGTCCACTTATTAGATGTGCATCAGCCCTCCCTCCCCTTCCTGCAGCTCGCTTTTTAATCAAATTAGAGCTGAAAGAAGAGGAGAGAGAGAGGCAGATAGAGAGAAATAGAGTGAGAGAGAGAGAAAAAGAGAGTTTTGGGAGGTCTGCTCGCTTGTTTTGGAGACTATTATTTTTTTGAATAGGATGAATGATGACGACAATAATATGAAATTTGGAAGACTGAATTGCTGTCTGTCTGACTGCCTGTATCTCCCCCTCGCTCTTCTTTTCTACTTCTCTCTCTCTCTCTCTCGCTCTCTTTCTGTCAGTGTGATTTTATGTTTTTTAAAGGGGAACTCCACTAATTTTACACATGGTGATCAGTGTACCTGTCATAGTTAATACTGCTCTGCCTGTGAAAACAGTTGGACAATGTCTTCTGTGTCTCGGGAGGAGTTTTGTCAATTAAGTGTGACTCTGGTTAATTCCCCAAGCTTTTACTGAAGTGCAATACCAAATTGCCGGAGTAATCCTTTAAGGATTAAAACTGAAAGCAAGCAAACCGGAAATGACAGTAATAATTGCACAACAAAACTGTGGTTGCACAACTACAGCAACACATTCTCATCACTGGGTTGGTATGATATGAAAACACACCAGTTCGTATGATATCCTGCCAAATTAGGCGACCGCTTCCCGGTCACGTGACAACCAGTCACATGACAGTCACTGTAAGTGAAGTGGGCTTAAAACACCAGCCCCCTTGAGTCAAGGATGTCAAAAAAAGTAACTGTATTATTGCATGTCTCATATAGTCTTCTCACTTACAGTTTGGTCGATGGAAATATCAAAGATTATGACAAAAATCCACGTCAAAAAACAACGTCAAATGTTAAAAGGAGCCAAAAAACCAGGCGGGTTAAAATGTATAGTCAACCTAAATTGATATGGGGGCTTAGGCCTCCTGCATACTGCCTGCGTGGTGTGTCCGTTTTTTATCTCGGTTCCTATGGTAACAGGTTAGAGCTTGCACAACGCCTGCGTGACACGCACGTCTCAGAAAACGCGTGCATGCTAGAAATAGCACAAATACAAAAAGATGTCTATGAGTCATGTCTATGAGTTTTGACACAAATACATTTAATAGATGACATTTTGATGTTTGAAAGTCTCTAGGTTTTGACATAAATACACATATAAATGTAATTTAAAAAGAAATCAAATAAATATTGATTTTGAAACATTGCACCTGTCAAAACAGAACAAAATATTCTGTAGCCTGTTTTGCCGACGTGGTACTTGCTGGTACCAAATCAGTATACATTTTTATTTAACATGAAGTATACTACTGTCTGCTACTATTTCCTTTTATCAATAGGAAACATACATGTGTACAGACAATGGCTGATTTAATGAGTCATTTGCAGTTTCACTGTACCTGACGTGTGTATTTAGACTTTCATGACTTTTGTATCTTCTCCTCTCCGGGTGCTCCGGTTTCTTCCCACAATAAAGACATGCATGCTGGGTAACTACGACTACAGTTTAAAATTAGCCGACTGGCTAACACTGGTGCATTTACAGAAATGTTGATTGCGCATTGTCCTAATCTGCTAGACACTTTTCTGGTGGGCAAAGAGCCGCCACAAAACAGAAACGCCACGCTTACACCACGCAGGCAGTGTACAGGAGGCCTTACGTAGTATAACAGTAGTATTAAGTAGTATGACAGCCGTTTCCTGGGTGAGAGTCCTGAGTTTTCCCCAGGACACAAACTCTGAGGTTTTATACAGCAGCAGGGATGTACACAGTGCCTTACTCAAGAGCACCTGTGCCTTGCACCAATCCGCACTTGTACTTTCTGTACGGGGACTTGAACCCTCTGGTTCCCAACCCAACTACCTTCGGACTGAGCTACTTCCACCCCCAGAGCAGTATATATTAATATATTTATACTCATTTAATATCTTATTTATATCTTTATACTTAATAAAATGTCAGTCTTTTGCAATTTGATAAGGGCACAAAGCCATATTGTGCTTAGGATTTTAGTTTGTTGTTTGCAGGGGCGACTCTAGGACCAGACCTTTAGGGGGGCTCAGCCCCTAATGAGAATGCAACATGGGTACGGTGCCTTGAAAAAGTGTCAACCCCCCCCCGCTACTGAACAACAACGTCAGCAAATGACACAGTAATAACGACCAATTTGACTCAATGTTCTAACATTCAGCAATTTTAGTTTGGGGGGGGGGGGGTCTGGCACAACCATCTCTGATTGGCCAACACTCCGATACAGGATATTAAACCTGTAACTGTTTGTCCTCTGTCACTAACAGACAAGATCACAAACTCTAACTTGTTTTTTATTATTATCATTTTTAGGGGGGCTAAGGTGAAATGTAGGGGGGTCTAACATAAAACAACATTAGAGACCTTTTTTAGTCAGGAACGGATGTTCTTTATTAATCCTTTTGGGATGACTCCCGCAAGGAAATTGAAATTTCCAGCAGCAGTTTTCCGCAAAAAAAATACAGTATAAAGAGAAAGAAGACAGTATAAAGATAACAATAATAACAATAAAACCTTATGGCTTTGGCTATAAAAAGACATTTACCATACATTATTAGTTAAGAGATTAAAATGTAGCCGAGCCCAATCAGTCAGTAAAGGTAAAATTACAGATTTTAAAAAGACTACTTTTAAAAAAGGACTTACAGCAACGCAGGTGTAATTGTAATTCCTTCAGACCTGTACGGTGTCGTGGTGAATCTGGGCAGTCTGGGTTTCTGGGCCCGTACACAAACCTGCATGTCTATCCCACTTCCAATGGAGAGTGTGTGGTATTTTAAAAGTTTACCTTTCATTTCCAAGGCACCATCTGACCACTTTGAATGAAACTTCGGGATCATGTTGCAAATAAAAAGACAGCTCCTCACACAAAACTGTAAAACCATTCTATTTAAATAAAACGTCCCAGCCAGTTGTCTGGGATGGCAGGAACATTGTGTGCCAGAAAAAAAAAAGAATTCAGACAAACACTCATTCAGGTCAGTACATTGAAGGTAGTCGTGACGCCCCATTGGCCAGTTTGAGTTTGAGTTTCACTTGTCATCGAATTATCTGAAGTTTGGTAAAAACCTCATGTGAATAAAGCTGGTGAGAGTGTGTTTCCATCCAACGTTTTAAAGCCAATAAAAACCTGTGGTGATGACGTCACATGCTGTTTTACGATCAGATTGGTATATGGAATTATCTTAGACATTTTAAGGTGTTTCCATTCATTTTCTCACTGAATCGCACAACATTCAACAAAGTTGTTCTAGACAAAATGGATCGCGCCGTCTACCAACACATGATCAATACGGGATAAGTTGTAATAGTGCTTATGTGCCGCTGTGAGACAACTCTCTTTTTTGAGACATGTCTCTCTGTTTGGGTGCCTTCCATTTACTCTGGAGGACGTCCCACAGCTTGTCCTAACCTTTGTAGCCCATTTCCTTTGTGAGCTCCTGATAAATTATGGCATTTCTTCGATTTTTGCTCTAAAATAGCCGTTATATTTTGCTCATAAATTAAATTCAAAAAGTCTCTCGTCTCCTCGTCCGTCCACTTCCATCTGTCTTTGTTGACACCCCCCATCTGGGCAGACAGAGAGAAATACTGGGCGGAAATTAACTAAAACTTCTTCTTCTTCGTTTTGTGGCGGGTTGCAACCGTAAAATGACCTAAAACTTAATCGCAATTCATTATTCATTCGGCAAATAACATTTATCAGCGTTTATCGCATAAGCCGTATATCAATCAAGAGAAAATTTGATGAGACTGAACGTATTTCCTTTGAGGTGATATTCATGAAATTCCATCGGATCTTACTGTTTCCATAAGGCATTTTTCATTCAATATCACTTCATTTGGATAAAAACATGTGGATGGAAACATAGCTTCTGATTTCAACATTCGTTGCCCTTGTGACTGCGACAGCCGATTACTCTCTTTTAATCATGCTGTTTTAATTCCAAAGGTCAAGGGAACTTTATCAGGATGCAGAGTATCCTGCTCCATGAAATAACTGGCCTTTAATAATAAAAATGTGCCTGCTTCTATGGGAATTTAACATAGGGGGGTGTAGCCTTATGCCCCCTGTATTATAACATTTTTTTTTTTAAAGAAAAACATTTAATTTACAATACATTAGCATTAAAAGAAAATTGGTTTCAAAAGGTTGGATTTTCAAAAAAATATTTTATTCCTCTTTTTAATCAACTTTAGCATGGGGTGTAAACGTATGCAAGCCACTGTATAATGCCATTTAAATTAGGTTTATTGACCATGAATTTAAGAAAAGCGTTGATAAAAGGGCCAACAAAAAGTTTTCAATTTTGAGCCAGAAGGACAACAAGTTGATGGATGAGGGGGAGACAACCGAAGGGTTAATGTGTCCCGTTTACCGCCTGATTAATAGAAGGGAGTTCAGAACTAATGCTGACAGCTTGTGACTCAGACATTCAATGTGTGACTTCCAAACTGATGATTAGTCATAACACCAGCATCAGATGGTCGCTGGTAGCCGGTCACCATAGCAACTAACAATTAGTTGTTCTGGGAATATTTAAAAGAAAATATTTTCTTTTTTTTTTTAGTTAAGAAATGGACAGAATCAACACACAATGGCAATCAGTTCTATACAGGATTTATTTATTTATTTTTTTACTCGACTTTCATGTATAATGAGTTAATAATTCCCTTGTTATGCAAGGCTATTTCACTCTACTTTTAACTAGAGCCCGACCAATAAAGGATTTTAAGGCATTTTTAAGGAACCAATACACATATTTTAAAAATCCAATATTCAGATATATCGGCCGATATATATATATCTTTTTTTTTAATTAGAAACGTGTAACAAAACATAAACAGATTTCCCTAACATTAGTTATTTGTAGTTAGTTATGAGTTCTCACTAAAATAATTGAATATAATTTGTTAAATTGTCACAACAGAACAGAGGAACATCAGAATATATTAAAATTCTGATAAATAAAATGTATAAAAATACAAACTTAAGATATGAAACTTAAAGTCCTTTGAACAAAAACACAATAACAACAAAATAATCAGAGTGAGGATGTAGAGCGCCCTCTGGTGGACAAACTATGTGATGCATATGCTATATATATATATATATATAAATTCTTTTATCAGCCATTATAAATGCCGATACCAATAGATGGGGAAATGTCTGAATCAGCTGATAATATTGACCGCCAATATATCGGTCGGGCTCTGCTTTTAGTGTAAAGGCTACAGAGGCATTTGAATATGGAACAAATATGTTATTATCTCAAATATTTAACATCACAGATCTCCCAAAGAAGAAGAGAGGAGGAGAAAAAAAGAGAAAAGTTGTGGAGAGGAGAACTGTCAATATTTTGAAAATGTACAGTATGTGTTAATGTAACTAATCTAAGTAATCTAAGTTTTTGTAAAGAAATCAGTTGAAAGAAATTCATTGAAATGAACGATTCTAGAAAATTAAAAAGTACAAGGCAAGGAAAGAGGAGAGGAGGAAACACATAGGGAGGAAACAAGGAAATAAGGGAGGACACTTGAAAGGAGGAAACGAGAGAGGAGGAAAAAAGTGGGGGATTGAGTTAGGAAGAAGAAGACTCGAGGAAATTAGGAAACAAGGGGGAGGAAAGGAAGACATGAAAGGGGAAGATTAAAAGAAAGGAGATGGGAGGAGCAAACAAGGGAGGACAAGAGTAAACATGAGGAGGGAAGTGGATAATGGGAGAAAATAGGAGAAGAGGAAACAAGAGACTAGGGGGGAGGGAGGAAGAAGGAAACAGGAGGAGAAAACAATAGGGAAGAAAAGGAAACAAGGGGGTAGGCAAACATGGGAATAATGGGGGGAACATGAAAGGAGGAATCAAGAGAGGAAAAGAGGAAAAAAGAGGGAGGGAGGAAAGAAATAAGGAGATAGATGGAAACAAGGGGTGGAAGGAGGAAACAAAAGTCTGTAAAGGGGAAAAAGAAGGAAACATTGGAAGAAATAGGAGAGGAGGAAATTGGAGGAAAAAACAATGGGGAAAGAAGGAAATGAGAAAAAAAGATGAAAAGAAGAAAGGAAAAAAAAAGATGGGAGGACATAAGGGGGAGGAAACAAAGGGGAAAAGGTGGAAAGTAAATAGGAAAGAAGTAGCCTAAGGGAGGAAGAGATGAAAGAAGCAAAGAAGAGGAGTAAACACAGGGGTGGGAAACAAGGGAATAAGAAAGGAAGTAGGAGAGGAGAAAACAGGAGAGAACGGGAAGGGGAGGAAGAAGGAAATAAACAATTGGGGAGGGAAGGAAAGAAGTGGGTAGGAAGCAAGGGAATAACGGAGGAAAGAGAGCAATAAGGATACGGATGAGGAAACAAGGAAAGAGGAGATCAGTGGAACAGGAGAGGAGAGGAGGAAAGAGGAGGGAGAGAAAAAGGAGAAGAGGATTAAAAGGAGGAGAGGATGTTGAAAGAAGCGCGCGCTCTGGAAGCGGTGGAAAAAGTGAATGTTCGGCTGAGTTCAAAGACAGGCGGCGAACTGCAGCACCGCGCGAGGAGGGAGGAGGGACGAGGGAGGGGAGGGGGGATGACTTCCAGATTTACTGTGGAAAGTTGAAAGAGTGTCGGCGACCGCGCGCGTGTCCGCGAGCGCTTGAGTGTTTATGTGCGCGTGCTACGTTCAACCTCTCCTCTTTCAGTGCATTTTCCGTGTATGAGTGTAGGCCTAGTGTAAGTGTGTGTATGAGAGAGAGAGAGAGAGAGAGAGAGAGAGAGAGAGAGAGAGAGGGGGCCACTTCTCTCTTTCTCTCTCTCGCTCTCTCTCGCTCTCTCTACCTACTTTGCATATTCCGCGTGCCTCGGCTCGGCCATATGGGAAAATGCAACTGAAGGAATTGTCGGCGGGGGAAAAAAACACGCAGGCAGGAGCACGCGAGCGGAGCGGCGAGAGTTTGAGATCATAACAAATCCGAGAAAAGTTCAAACAGAAGAGGAAAAAGAAGAAAGGTGGAGAATAAGAAAAGACAAGGGGCGGGGGGAACGTAATAAACCAAAACAGAGAGAGAGAGAGAAAGGGAGAGAGGCACGCGGAGAGAGAAAAGGGAGAAATCGAGTGTTTCTTTCTGCGGAGGAGAGGAACGATGTATTGTGCGTACACCATCCCCGGGATGACAGGCAGCTCACTGATGTATTACTACAACGGCAAAGCGGTAAGACACACGCTTCCATCCCTCTTTTCTTCCTCCGTGAGGGTTTGGGTGAGAGAGAGGGGAATGGAAGAGAGAGAGAGAGAGAGAGAGAGAGAGGGAGAGAGAGAGTGAAAGAGAGAGGGTGTGAAGGTGAAGAGTGTGGCTTTCTACGCACCGACTCAACAGTGCGTCGGGTGTCCGCCGCGCGGCAAAGCGGGAGCGGACTGATACTGAGACTCTGTTGGGGTTCATTTTGGAAAAAAACAAAAAACAGCGGTGTTGTTTAGCGGGGGGAATAACTTTGTGTGTGTGTGTGTGTGTGTGTGTGTGTGTGTGTGTGTGTGACAGATGCTGTGGAGTAGCCTACGTAGCGCATGGATATATAGCTTGGACCGACTTCTGATATGTGATGAATTTGGGTTTACAGTGTATAGATCACACCTCATCTATTAGAAATAATGTATACAAAATAGTCCCTAATCTACCGTATTTTTCTGTTTGTCTTCCTGATTCTGCGCATGAAAAATCCTCCTCACCGCTTTATTTCTGTCTTTTTCTTTCGCCTATTTCTTTTATTTGTTTAAAGGACGTAAACGCGGCAGAAATAACAGCCGTAGTATTGAATAGAATGAGTGATTACTTTCTGTGGCGAATGACACACGTGTGGTTTTTGTGTATGTTTGGTTGTGTGTTTCACTCTGGGACTTGTGGATTCTCATAGGCAATTTTTCATTTCTTCCCGCAAAAAATGTTGATTTATCCGTCGTAATTTGGCCTGTTTATGATACCTTATTATAGTAATATTAAGTTATTTCACCCATAACCTCAAAAACGCATTAATGCCTAAGCTTGCAAATACGTCTGTCCTTTATCCTTTATTTGATCCTTGTATTTTTTAATGATATTAGTGATATTATGTTATTAAAAATATTTTTAATCCATTTTCATGCCATCCAAAAAATATGAATGCAGCTAATTTGGAAAATGATAAAGTTTGAAGTCTACACATCTGTCTATGTATAGCCTAGACTTAAATATATATATATGTATATATATATAGCAGGCCTACCCATAATTGTTAATCTTAAAATATACTAATGAGTGTCTCAAAAATGAGAACCATAACCCACGATCCAAAAAGAAATACATCTGAGAAAGTGCTTGTCATCCAGTACGTATGAAGCTGTCTGGCCTCCTATGAACATGTCTATCTGTCTGTCTATCTGTCTGTCTGTCTGTCTGTCTCCCAGTTGCCCTCACCTGTAAAACCAGTCCCAGGTTGAAGTGATTTGGGGGGGGGTGAAGAGAAGGCTAGAAATGAGAAACAGGGTGTAAAGCGGGGCGAGGGTGAACAAATTTCACAGGTTTTCTCACATAAAGCCAGGAATGTCTGCAAGTCGCAGGTGTAAATGAAGACGGAAGGCTGGGATTTCCCACAGATCCACCTGTCAGTGAACTGCCTGTCTGCCTTTGTCTCACCTTTGACTTCTATTTGCTGCTTTCGAAGAGTTTGAGTGGATAAAAAAGGAGAAAATTCAGAGGAGATGACCGCAAGGATGGACAAAAAATAAGAACAGAAATAATCTTTTTTTTTTCTTCTTTTTTTAAAGAATTCTGCGTCCAAATCGTTTGACCTTTGTTATCATAATAGCAGGAATACATCCAAGACATTTTCAAACAACAAATGACATGTCTGGACTGGCACCTTTACAGGCCTTCTGAGAGAATTGATCAATCAGATGCACACAGTAGCTGGGAATATTTGTCCAAAAAATATATATATATATTTTTATGCAACAACATTTAATCATTGTTTTCTTTATTTTGCAGAGAAAATGTAGGATTAGATTTTTACACAAAAAAGGTTGTTAATGGTACGTTTTTAGAGGATTTACATATCTATGACCTTCATATCAATGTGATTCATGAATTTGATTTTAATTTGTATGGTTTCAATTATATTTTCTAATTCTATATATCTATTCTATATCCAAATATCAGCCCGTAAATATATATATATGTGTGTATATATATATATATGTGTGTGTGAGAAAATACAATTTTGAACTGATGTCTAGATTTTCTTTGGCTTGTTTCTAAGCCTAAACTCTGTGGTTGACGGGGATCTGTGTCCAGATGCTTTGGGAGCTGATGTGACCCGTGCAGCTGGAGACAGAGCCTCTGTTGTTCCAACGCTGCCGCACCAACAGTCGGCTCCTGTCTGCTCGGCGCCTGTTGGTCCTCCGGCCCTCCATCCGGCCGCCGCTCTGTCGGTCGTCAGCCGTGGCCCCGGAGCCTTGTGCTTTTTGTTCCTCGCTCTCTGCCCGTATAGCTTAGGGCCTTCTTTGTATCCCGCCAGCTTTCGCCCGGAGCCGGAGCTCCTTAGTGCGGGGCGATGCCACGGGGCTCGGCGTGGCACCGCTTTGTTTGGCGGCTGGCTGCTGGATGGCACATTGTCCCAACGGTCTTGATCTGGTGCCAAGCTCCTTTCCATCTTCACTTTACCCCCCCGTCTCACTCTATTTGTCTGTCTGCGTCTGTCTGTCTGTGTCACAGCTTGTTTACACCCGCCGTCCACTGACAGCAAGTGAAAACACACAAATAAGAGAATTGCGGAAATAAAGTAACGCTCGTCTTTTTGCGGCCTATTTTTTTCTAGCTGTGTTTTGTGGCTTTAGCCGGCTGTTTTTCTTAATGTGTTTTGGTCATTCGGTGGTCGTGTGAGAGCAGATTCGGGCTGGTCGGTGTGGTATGGAGGCAGCGAAGACAAGCCAGTGGAAACTGGGGCAGAGCGGTCGGGGTTTGAGAGAAGAGACAGAGAGGCTCGGACTGATCTGCAGCAGCAGCAGCAGCCGGCCCGGCAGGACCAAACAGTGAAGGGGGCTGAATCAGGTTTAAGGGAGAGTGTGTGTGGGGGAGGGCAGAGGGGGAGTGAAGAGGAGGGTGAGGGCCAAGGCCTGAGCTTCGGTTAGCGGCTGTCGGCTCGCTAACTTAAGCTCCGGCGGCTTAATGAGGCAGCAGATAGCTCGGCTAAAACAATAGGCCTCATTTAAAGCCGGCCCGGCCAGCCGGCCATTGTTATGCTAACGCGGCATTTGAATATTCAGCAAGTTTTAATTAGGAGGGTCCTGAAAGTGCCTGCCAAAAATCATGCAGTCCTCTCTCAATGTGCAGCTACAGGAAACCACACACTTTAGACACTTTAAAAGGATGATTCTGTTGGTCCGGCATTCAGTTAGCTCTGTGTGTGTGTGTGTGTGTGTGTGTGTGTGTGTGTGTGTGTGTGTTTGTGTGTGTGTGTGTGTTTTGTGTGTGTGTGTGTGTGTGTGTGTGTGTGTCTGCATTTCTGAGACAAACACTCCGAATGTGAGAAGAGACATTTTTTTTTAGTTAATGAACAATTAGTGTTGGATACAAAATATTATATATATAAAATACAAATATTATTTTTCATTCTGTTTTTTTAAATGAAAGTAAAATGAAAGAGATTGAGAAATGGAAAAGAAGTGTACATTTAATCTAACTCCATTAAAGGGTATCTTCTTTTAATTTGACAATTTAGTCCTGTTGACTGTCGAACAGCAGACTCGCACGACCAGTGGAGAGGAGGTCAAAGGTCAAGGCTAAACTCTCCTGATAAAACGACCGTATTGAATAAGAACATTTATGGTTATATTTCTTGGATAAACGACTCATTTCATTTACATTGTGGTTATATCATGGGAATGAAATATGACTACTAAAGGATTAAAACAGATGATGTGATGATGATATTTAAATCAACCCCCCAAAATGTATTTATTTTTAGGTTAAAATGACAGAAGAGTTATGTAATGTCAGTTTAATGACTCGGCCCGACTCGTGGAAACAGTTTAAAGTCTCGTCCAGTGAAATGAAAGGGACTTAAAGCAGAGAGAAGCTTCTCACGCCTGCAGCAGGAAATATGCAAATGAAGGTGTTTCTATGTTTTGCCGCTGTTGTCTGATCCAGGGAAGGCGCGTGTGTTCGGTAGTGGGATTTTCTTCTTTACATCACCTTTATTTAAATGTTTTTTAATGTTTTATATGCACTTTGTTTTGTCTACAATGAGTTAGATAGGTAGATAGATGGATATTTATTGATCCCAAAAAATGGGAAATTATGGTGTTACAGCAGCAAACATCAGTCACACAGCACAGAATATAAATATAAATGAGATACTAGGATACAATACATGCTAATACATGGTAAATGCATTGAGTTTTGTGTGTGTGTGTGTGTGTGTGTGTGTGTGTGTGTGTGTGTGTGTGTGTGTGTGTGTGTGTGTGTGCAATTGCGAAGCCAGTGGACATCCTGTGTGCTCAGTAGGCTGGAATTAGAGCACAGCGGGTTATGCAATTATTACTTTATAAATAGACGCATTGTGTGTGTGTGTGTGTGTGTGTGTGTGTGTGTGTGTGTGTGTGTGTGTGTGTGTGTGTGCAGGCCTGTATCTCCATCTGCTTGAGTTATTCTGTTTGAACAACAACAACAAAAAGACAAATTTATTGCGTGTTTGTGTCTTTTTGAATGCAAGTGTGTGTTTGTGTACAAGCATCAACTTTGAACCGTGTGTGTGTGTCTGTGTTTTAAAATTGTGTGTCCATTTCAACATTCTCCTTTACTTCTTTTTCTTTTTTTAGAAGAAACGTCTCTTTTTTGATAAATGGATGTTTGCTGTGTATTTCACCTTTTGTTGTTTGTCTCTCTAGGTTAAGATTGAATGATGTCCGAGGAGGTTTCAGTTTGTCGAGGTTTTGGCATGTGTGTGTTTGTGCCGTGTGTGTGTTTGTGCTGTGTAGTTTGTTAAATAGGCTTTTATCTTTCTTTACATTGGGATGACAACATTCCATTAACATTGACAAAGTCTGCCTGTGTGTGTGAGTGTGAGTTTGCTGAGTGCTTTAAGACACTCGTGTGTGTGTGTGTGTGTGTGTGTGTGTGTGTGTGTGTGTGTGTGTGTGTGTGTGTGTGTGTGTGTGTGTGTTCGTGCGTGCACCGTTTAGGCTTTAACTTAATCCTTCTACATCAGATTATCTGACACTGATGCCGCTGATACACACACTGATACATAAAAGAACTGCTGACACACACACACACACACACACACACACACTGATGTCTTTACACACTAAACACAGCTTTTTATTAAACAGGAAGTCAGTTAAAAATAGTGCTGTGTAGTGACCACCTCAGATTATAGTGTGTGTTTTTTTTACATTAACACAACAGAAAATTAATAATTGTTAATGTCACAATTATACAGCTGCAATATATCTTTTCTGTAAACATTTAGCAGGTTTAGAATCACAGCAGTCTAGGAGAAGTCAAAAAGATTTTTATTTTATTTCTTTGTTATTTTCTGAGGTTTTGCACCTAATTATTATAATGATAAAATAAATTGTATTTGGCGCCACATGCTTTAGAAGTAGCAACCTAGCTTTTTTTTATTTGAGATATTTGTGTCTCACTGTGTTTTAGGGTTAGGGTTAGGGTTATTTTCTTTATATGGTCCTGGGGTGTCAGCCAGGTCCCTGTCCTGTGTGGACCCCAGTATGTTTTGTGGACGTGTGATGTTGTCTCATCGGAGTATTCAGCCAGTGAACGGCGAGCCCTCTCTTTCACCATTTCTCATATCTCCATAACCAACGTGGGAAAGGGGTGATGTCATAGCTGTCAGACGTTTGAAATGGAAACGTGAGAGTGGCTGCCGATGAGGATCTGATGTGTCGGTGATAACGAGATGCTTTCTTGTTTAATCTTGCATAAAGAGGGCGCCTGGGGGGCTCACCTGGTAGAGCGAGCGCCCGTGTACCCCATCTCTCTGCCCTTTCAGGTCTGAGCTGTCATGTCACAAATAAAGGCCTGAAATACCCAACAAAAAATCTTTAAAAATATAAATGCGATGACTTTTTATTATTTGGAAGTGCTTTGCATGTACTAGCATGGTGCACTAGGGATGGGACGTTGTGTTTTTGTCCCGATTCGATTCCTTCACAATACAGGGGTGCCGATTTGATTAGCATTGCCATTTTTAATTAATTAAGACTTGGTAGTTTAGAGCATTGCCATTTTCTTTTCCTTCTTTTAACAAAAGCAACAGTAGAGTACACTTCCAGAGACAAGATACAATGAGAGATTTCTATTTGTTTTCTACAAAGAATGCACGTTACATGTCAGTCAGTCAGTCTGACCTGTATTTCCTTGGTAAAGAAGTACATAACATGTACAGTGCTGCTCATGAGTGCTTAAGTTGACTAAAAAGAGGAATAAAAAATCATCTGTTGGAAATCAATCTTAATGCCTTAATTAAAAAATTAGGAAAAAGCCAACCTTAAGGACACAAATTTTCTTTGTGAACAAATAATGTATTGTAAATAAATAAATGTTCTTCCTTAAAATACAGGGGCATAAGTATACACCCCCCTATGTTAAAATACAGGGGCATAAGTATACCCCCCTATGTTAAAATACAGGGGCATAAGTATACACCCCCCCTATGTTAAAATACAGGGGCATAAGTATACACCCCCCCATGTTAAAATACAGGGGCATAAGTATACACCCCCTATGTTAAAATACAGGGGGCATAAGTATACACCCCCCATGTTAAAATACAGGGGCATAAGTATACCCCCTATGTTAAAAATACAGGGGGCATAAGTATACACCCCCTATGTTAAAATACAGGGGCATAAGTATATACCCCCTATGTTAAAATACAGGGGGCATAAGTATACACCCCCTATGTTAAAATACAGGGGCATAAGTATACACCCCCCTATGTTAAAATACAGGGGGCATAAGTATACAACCCCTATGTTAAAATACAGGGGCATAAGTATACACCCCCTATGTTAAAATACAGGGGCATAAGTATACACCCCCTATGTTAAAATACAGGGGCATAAGTATACACCCCCTATGTTAAAATACAGGGGCATAAGTATATACCCCCCCTATGTTAAAAATACAGGGGCATAAGTATACACCCCCCTATGTTAAAAATACAGGGGCATAAGTATATACCCCCTATGTTAAAATACAGGGGGCATAAGTATACACCCCCTATGTTAAAATACAGGGGCATAAGTATACACCCCCCTATGTTAAAATACAGGGGGCATAAGTATACACCCCTATGTTAAAATACAGGGGCATAAGTATACACCCCCTATGTTAAAATACAGGGGGCATAAGTATACACCCCCTATGTTAAAATACAGGGGCATAAGTATACACCCCTATGTTAAAATACAGGGGCATAAGTATACACCCCCTATGTTAAAATACAGGGGCATAAGTATACACCCCCCTATGTTAAAAATACAGGGGCATAAGTATATACCCCCCTATGTTAAAAATACAGGGGGCATAAGTATACACCCCCCTATGTTAAAATACAGGGGCATAAGTATACACCCCTATGTTAAAATACAGGGGCATAAGTATACACCCCCCTATGTTAAAATACAGGGGCATAAGTATACACCCCCTATGTTAAAATACAGGGGCATAAGTATACACCCCCCCTATGTTAAAATACAGGGGCATAAGTATACACCCCCTATGTTAAAATACAGGGGGCATAAGTATACACCCCCTATGTTAAAAATACAGGGGCATAAGTATATACCCCCTATGTTAAAATACAGGGGGCATAAGTATACACCCCTATGTTAAAATACAGGGGCATAAGTATACACCCCCTATGTTAAAAATACAGGGGCATAAGTATACCCCCCTATGTTAAAATACAGGGGGCATAAGTATACACCCCCTATGTTAAAATACAGGGGCATAAGTATACACCCCCTATGTTAAAATACAGGGGGCATAAGTATACACCCCCTATGTTAAAATACAGGGGGCATAAGTATACACCCCCTATGTTAAAATACAGGGGCATAAGTATACACCCCTATGTTAAAATACAGGGGCATAAGTATACCCCCTATGTTAAAATACACATAAGTATACCCCCCCTATGTTAAAATACAGGGGCATAAGTATACACCCCCTATGTTAAAATACAGGGGCATAAGTATACACCCCCCTATGTTAAAATACAGGGGCATAAGTATACACCCCCTATGTTAAATCCCCATAGAGGCAGGCAGAGTTTTATTAATAAAGGCCAGTTATTTCATGGATCAGGACACTATGACTCCTAATAAAGTTCCCTTGGCCTTTGGAATTTCCAACAGATGATTTTTTATTCCTCTTTTTAGTCAACTTAAGCTCCTGAGCAGCACTGTACTTTCACCTTTTTCTGCCTCCCGTCTGTTTTGTTGGAAACGGATATGACGTAGTGGCTGTCAGCGCTACTGTAGAAACAGAACATATTTGGATTAATTCTTGTTCTTTTTTTTTTTTTTAAATGGATTCTAGGGAAAATAATACATTCTTAAAAATCGCGGGTAAAAGAACAATCATGATAACTTCCAGTATGTGAATGGGTTTCGTTTTCCACCCATATTGTGTAGGTTGTTTTGAAGTATTTTTTTAGATGAAGTTTGGTAGGTTCTGCTTCCTTTTCTTCAATTCTGTGTATGTTATCAAGCTGTAGTGTTTGATATTGAGGTTCATCTTTATTGCTCACTGTCTATTATTTATGTATGTTTTGAATGTGGGGTTTTAGGTTTGAGGGATTAATTCACACTCAAATGTGGTTGTGAGATTCAAATGATGCGTGATGTTATTGGCAACCAGAGGTAAAAACAAAAGATAGAATTTATTGTGTATGTGTTTTATGGAGCTTTCCTGCAGTGAAAAGAGACCGGGTGAAGTGCAGCCTGTAGGATCAAAGGCCTGAGCTAGCTGCAGCATCACCAACATTTGCTCTTTTATATTGTGCACTTTATTCTATATTTTGGATGTATGTTATTAGAAGCATGTCTGCAGAGCGTCTACGTGTCCTAAGAGCATTTATTGTTTAAATATCAGAACTTAGAAGTAATTTAATTGCCTTAAAATTGCACTTTTATCAGATTTTATTTGTCGTTCTGTCATAATTCACCATATTTTTCAGCAGCAGAATCAGAAGGGAGACAAATTTCCATCCTCAGTGACTTAATACCTACCTTTAGAAAGAGAGGGCTCATCTTTTAATTTTTTATTTTTTTTACAATATAGCTTAGTAGTAATTGGAGCTGGGCTATATATCAATATTATATGGATATTGGGATAGATATTGTCTTAGATTTTAGATATCATAACATGTCGTACATATCGTAATATGACATAAGTATTGTCTTTTCCTGGTTTTAAAGGCTGCATTACAGTAAAGTGATGTCATTTTCAGAACTTACCAGACTGTTGTAACTGTTCTATTATTTGCTTTTACCCACTTAGTCATTATATCCACATACTGATGATTATTTAACAAAAATCTCATTGTGTAATATTTTTGAAAAGCACCAATAATCAACACTACAATATTGTTGTGATATCAATATCGAGGTATTTGGTCAAAAATATTGTGATATTTGATTTTCTCCATATCGCCCAGCCCTAGTAGTAATTCAAGGTGGACCTACAAATATATATATATATATATATATATATATATATATATATATATATATACAATTTATTCAAAAAGAGATCTAATCTAGGAAAAGAGGCTGTTAAAAGATGTATAATGTGACTGAATACACAATTATAACGGTACAGTATGTAAGCTTGTGATCACATAACTCACACGTTTAAATTAAATACTTTCAGTTTTTTTTTCGTGTTGTGGTAACCAGCTCTGCAGTTTGTCTCGGGTGTAACCGTTGATACCTCTCTGTATATATTTACAGTACAGACTCCATACCTGCATGTCATTACAGTGACCTGTCTGACCAGCAATAATGGGCCTGAACGCAACTGGAATTTGTCAAAAACGTAAAAAAATAAACACAGGGCGTGTTCTGTATGTCATTGATAATATGCAGGTTGTTTAAAAGAATGGTTCGGTTCTCTCTCTCTCTCTCTCTCTCTCTCTCTCTCTCTCTCTCTCTGTGTCTGTCTTTATAAACCCTTGGCTTTTAATGTGCGAAGTCACAGCTGCCAAAATGATGTACATGCACATCAACACACACACACACACACACACACACATACATAGTCAAACTGTGAGTCATCCGTGTGTGCGTGTCCCATAAGGGAAGGTGGACTGTAGCAGAGCAGAATGGGTCTGCATTCTTTGGATAGCTGGGTATTTCCACCCAGACCTGGCCATAGGGAAGAGAAGCTCTTTGTCTCTGAGTCACAGGTTTGATTCCCGGTGTCTGACTGAGTGCCTGCCAGCCTGCTCAAACCTCTGAACATCCAGGTCAGCTGGCAGATGGGGACAGGCGGCAGCGGCAGTGGACGACGGTTCACGTATCTGGTTGGCTGGCTGTAGTTTCACACGGGCCGTCGGGGTACAGAGGCCTTTCAGCTGCGCGTACAAAAACAAGCCATCTGGCAGTTGAGGGGGTTGGAAATATTATCGCCAATGACTTCCCCCATTCAATCCTGATTCCCAAGGTCCCAATTCGATTGCATTTCCGAAACGATTCAAGGTCAATTAGGTTAGGGACATTGTAGTTACAATACCAAATTTTGCTCGGATATAAAAGAGAATTCATGCTGTAAATTGTACATGTAAGAAACAACCCTTTAACAATGTTTATGATGCACCAGGTTAAAGGTGCTCTAAGCAATGTTGGGTGACACCACTTCTTGTTGACGTTGAAAGTATTTTCAAGCAAAATGAGGCTAGCTCGCCCCCCCCTCCACCTCATCCCGTCCCCAAATCCATCTTGTCAGTTATTGGCTGGAACTAGTGACGGCCAAATGAAGCTTCATGAACCAGTGTCTTTATTTTCTAGACAACACTCTTGGTTTTAAGAGAAAGGCCTAGTCATCTCCTAGTGAGGAAATGTTTTTTACAGTGTGTTCAGGGGACAGGCAGCTAGCAGAGAGTGAGGAAATGTTTTTTACAGTGTGTTCAGGGGACAGGCAGTTAGCAGAGAGTGAGGAGATGTTTTTTTACAGTGTTTTGGGGACAGGCAGTGTGTTTTTTACTGGGGGGGACAGGCAGTTAGCAGAGAGTAGTGTTCTGGGGACAGGCAGTTAGCAGATAGCAGATAGTGAGATGTTTGCTGTATGTGACAACAAATGTAGCCTAAACCACGTGTGACATCACCTTTAATGTTTACATGCCATTTTTTTTTCGATTCCTCAACGACGGTGGAACTGAGTCATAGTCATTTGAATGTGTGCTTAACAGTTTGGATAGCAGTGTGTTAGCATTTGAACAAAGTGCTGTAAATTCACCAAATGTTGTGCATGTTGTGGTTGAAGCCATGGGGTAAGTGTGTTGAGTTAAAGCAATGGAAAACCAGAGTTTGGTCCACATGGACTGCTGCTGTGCAGACTGTGGTTAGAGTTTTGCACGTGTCTCCAGTAGAGCTCGGCCGATATTTAAGATAAAATATTTGATTATTTAAAAATCTGATATTTCGATATATCGGCCAATATATATATATTGTATATCATTGTATAGGTTGTCCACCAGAGGGCGCTCTACATCCTCACTCTGATTATTTTTTTGTTATTGTGTTTTTGTTCAAAGGACTTTAAGTTTCATATCTTAAGTTTGTATTTTTATACATTTTATTTATCAGAACTTTAATATATTGTGATGTTCCTCTGTTCTGTTGTGACAATATTATCATTTTATTTATTTATTTATTTATTTATTATTACCATATTATTTTAGTGAGAACTCATAACTAACTACAAATAACTAATGTTAGGGAAATCTGTTTGTTTTGTTACATGTTTCAGAATTTTTTAAAATATATATCGTCCGGTATATCGCAATATCGGATTTTTAAACAACCAAATATTTGTATCCGGCTTAAAAATCCTTTATCGGTCTGGCTCCAGTTAAAAGTAGAGTGAAATAGCCTTGCATAAAATGTGAAATGTAACTTATTATACATGAAAGTCAAGTAAAAAAATAAATAAAAAATTCCTGTAAGAATTGGATGGCATTGTGTGCTGACTCTATCCATTTCTTAAGAATATATATAAGAAAATCCAGAAATACGTAACACAACATAAACAGATTTCCCTAACATTAGTTATTTGTAAGTATTTATGAGTTCTCACTAAAATAATAATGTATAATAATAATTAGTTTTATTGTCACAACAGATCAGAGTTATGATAAATAAAATGTATAAAAATACAAACTTAAGATATAAAACTTAAAGTCCTTTGACCAAAAACACATTAACAATAAAATTGTAGAGTGCCCTCTGGTGGACAAACTATTCAACACCAACACTCACAACATGGTTGACAGTCTGTTTTTATTTTATTTTTTAAATATTCATTTATCAGAATCATTTATTTTTTTATCGGCCATTATAAATGCCGATACCAATAGTTCGGGAAATGCCAACCAATATATCAGTCGGGTTCTACTAGGTATTGACTCCCAAAAAAGGGGGTCACAGAAGGGAAAAGAAAGTAGAAAATATTCACATTTAAGAAGCTGGAATCTGGGATTTTTTACTTTTCTTTTCATAAACGAGTCAAACTGATTAAATCGATTATTGAAACAGCTGGTGATTAATTAAATTGATTGACTCGTTTATCGATTGATCTTTGCAGCTCGGGCCAACCTAGCCTGACGTCGTCACTCTCAAACACTGCTCCACTGGGCGTGTTCCATCAGAACCAGGGAAGAAAATGCCTCTGCACTCAATTGGATAGACCAACAACCAATCAGAGCAACGGAGTATGTGATGTATGTTGGACTTTTGCCGGATCCCGTAGGAAGGACGGCAAAAACATCTTTCCGATCTACAAGTGCCTTGTTCCTTTTAAAATTAATACGCTGTTGATATCTTCTGTAACAGACGCCATGGAGGAATCTACACATCTCAACTCTTCAGCGTCTTTGTTAAACAAATTCAACCCAAGCGCTCTTTGGTGACGTGGTTGATTGACAATTTGATTGGTCTGAAACAGCTCTGGTTTGAACATAGTTGCTCCACAACGGATGAAGTCCAGACCGAACTTCCCAACCTCAAATGTTGTGGGCGGGCTAAGTTTGGCTGGCATCCAGGCTAATGTACACCAGCTTCTGAGCTAAATTTGCTTCTTTTAAATTGTCATGCTACATGCCATTTAGCCTTTGGTTTGAATGAATGGGAAATAAATGGAACATTGATATTTAACATTAAGAAGGGCTGTAAATCAACTGTGTGGATTGCTGATGTGATGTTAAATGTAGCTACATTAGCTGGCGGGCTGATAATATTTGAAGAATGTAGTTTATGAACCCTAAAATCTGAGGATGGGTTTGTCGCACAGGATTTATTCAGTGCTTTGGTCTAAGCTTTACTCACTCAGCCTCAATTTCATAAAACATAGCAAAAGGCCCAGCTGGGGTTTTATGTCCTGTACAGTTGTAAAACACTGTCTGCGATACATCATCACATCAGCTCTTATTTCTTTGTGCTGTGATTGTGCGTCTTACACGCGCCTGTGTGCAGTTGTAGTTTCTTTGCTGCGTAGCTGCTGTTACTCCAAACCTTCACTTCTGTTACTGCTGGGAACGGTGGTGATTGTCAATGGCTGATGTGTGTGTGCATATGAGAAAAGCCTTTTCTCATATGCACATTATTCATTGCAAAAGCAAGCTTAAGTAACAGTAACCTAGAGTATAAAGACAACTTGGTAGGTTGTATGTGTGTGTGTGTGTGTGTTTTCTAGTGGTGAGCTGTTAGGGAGGCTGCATGGACTGGCTGATTAACACTGGACAGCTGTCACACTTTAAACAACAAGACAACAAAATTGTAACATACACGCACACACACACACACACACACACACACACACACACACACACACAGTGCAGCTGAATGGCAGTTAGCGCTGTGTCTGAGCTCCAACAGCATTCTGTTAGCAGTTTAGCTTCAGTGGCAGGGACAGCTTAAGTGAGGATCATACAATGCTGTGTTCAGTCGGAGAGGTGGGGGAGCGTTCCGGGTCTCTGACGGATTCTGAATCGGGCTCTCACCAGTGCTGAGTGACGCCACTTCTGATTTTCATATGAGTACCCTTACTTCTGATTGTTACCAACAGTATTATAAATAGGCTCATATTAATGCAAAAATAGGCTAAATAATGTGATGTACTGACAAAAATTAAATTCTATGTAAAGTCAGACCTTCAGCACCCCCATAAAGCCCAAATGGAATGATCCTTTGTTTCATAACCACATTTTCAGACACTGGGACAATTCAACTGAGATTAGATCGAATCGTTGAACAGTCGACTATTTGGGGTCACCCCTAAATGATATACCTATGAATATAAATATATGAGACATATGCGATGATCGTGTCATGGAACTGTTGAATTAAGGCTTTTTTGGTCCAATTCATGCTCTGGTCTTTAATACTAGAGGCCCATTATATGGTGCCTTCAAGTAAATCTCCATTTTAAAGTCACTGATGTGGCATTCAGTAGAGCATTTCTAGAGATTTGGTTTCAAAATGTCAGGGCAGGGAAGTTAAAATGTCATTTTTTTACAAAATCTGTTTATGTTTTGTTACACGTTTCTGGATTAAAAATATATATATAGATATATATATCTATATATATATTGGATTTTAAATAACCAAATATTTGTATCGGTATCGGCCTTAAAAATCCTTTATCGGTCGGGCTCTAGTTTGTATGATATGGTAGGAAAAGTTATGCACAACAATTTGTATCATATCCAGTGACTGCGGCCACCGGCCGTTCCCATGTCGACTGTTCACATGACAGTTAAGCTTTGCGGTTTTACAGTTGAATTTAGCCGAGGAAAGGTGACTGTGAGCCGGGTACAGAGCTCTGTCAGGAGCTGCCGTTTCAGACGCCGCTGCAGTTGAGTTTAGCCAACAAAAGGTGGTCGTCGCAGCGACGACAGAAACTCCTCCTCCTCCCTACGTAGACCTTCACGATCTCATCAGCAATCAATGTGGGGCATACAGCAATACATACGTGGAAGACATAAGCTATAGCTATATGTAAGAATGGTTTTGAGAAAGTGGGCTAGTATCTGTGTAGAAAAAACTATTTAACACCGCCGGTGTGCCACGCTGAGAGGAGCGCTAGTCTGGTGCCCATTTTGTCCTGTGCTGGCACAGCCAGGTGTCATGCAATTAGGTCTCTCACACACACACACACACACACACACACACACACACACACACACACACACACACACACACACACACACACACACACACACACACACACACACAAACCCACACTATGCTGCACAATATGAGGAAAATATCTAATTGCGATTATTTTAACTGATATTGCGATTGCTTCACCATAATGGTAGGGAATTACCTTTTTTGTGTCCTTATTCTCATTTTCATTGAAAAGTTTTAAAATAAAAAAAATTATTATAGTGTGATTTTTGCTTAGATCCGTACCAAACAAATATTTTTCCCGTGGTCTGTAGGATACGACTTGTAGGCCGGGATGTCTCTGTAGCACCACAATACTTCATTCAGAACGGTTTGACACATATTTTGCCTTTAACAAATATTTTGTCCCCCCTGCGATTTGGATATTGCACTAGTCCTTATTGCAATGTTGATAATATTGCCATTAATTGTGCAGACCTAACACACACACACACACACACACACACACACAAAACACACAAACACACACACACACGTGCCTAAAAAACACTGTCTGTCAATGCTGGACTCTGCATCCTCTGAACACAAACATGGACCTTTCTATCCATCAGTCCATCCATGTGATCAAACATCTGGTCCACATCATGCTGAATGTTCTCACTCTCCATCCATCTACATTTGGGTTATGCTGCTGTACTGAACTGCATCTCCAGCCAACAGCTTCACTGCTTTCTCTCTCTTTCTCTCTCTCTCTCACTCTCTCACACACACACACACACACGCACACACACAACGTCAATAGCAATGGTGATAGATGCTACCAGCATCCATACAGTGCTCGTTTTTAATACCTGGTCATGGAAGAAGAAAAACCCAAATTAAGAAAGAAAGAAAGAAAGAAAGAAAGAAAGAAAGAAAGAAAGAAAGAAAGAAAGAAAGAAAGAAAATGTGCCAAAGACTACAAAGAGAAATAAAGGAAGGACATAAAGAAAGAACAAACAGAAAAGAATCCTGCAGCTCCGGAGTGCTGAAGTAATCAGCTCTTTGATCTAGCTCCTTTATTATTCCAGTGTGGGCCAAATAATGTAGTCCTGATTGTGTTGCTGGCAACCAGTGAGCTTCCATATGTTGGCTATTAGAGGCTCTTACAGGCTCGTCTCCATGCCGCTGCTGAACACTGCTTCTTCTGTGGTGGTTTTTCAGGGGTCACAGGTTCAGGCTGAGACAGGGAGTTGACATTTGAATTCATTTTTTGATGACTGACAGTATGTATGATTTGAAGAGTGGTGTCGAGGTAAGGGCAGTGGCGCTGCAACTAACAATTATTTTCACTGTGGATTATACTGTCGATTACGTTCTCAATGAATCTATTAGCCTAGAGAATTGGTCTGTGAAATGTTAGGAAATGCTGAAAAATGTTTTTCAAATGTTTTGTTTTGTCAACTCAAAGATATTACGAGGAGTGAAGAAACCAAAAAATATTCACATTCATGATGCTCGAGTAGAGCTGGGCAATATATCAATATTATATTGATATCACGATATGAGACTAGATATCGTCTTAGATTTTGGATATCATAATTTCGTAATATTACATACAGTAAGTGTTGTCTTTTCCTGGTTTTAAAAGCTGCATTACAGTAAAGTGATGTCATTTTCAGAACTTACCAGACTGTTGTAACGTTTCTATTATTGGCATTTACCCACTTAGTCATTATATCCACATTACTGATGATCATTTAACAAAAATCTCATTAGCAATAGTCAACTCTACAATATTGCTGTGGTATCGATATCGAGGTATTTGGTCAAAATATTGTGATAGTTGATTTTCTCCATATTGCCCAGTTTTATGCTAGAGTCAAATAATTCAAATTTTTCTTACTTAAAATGTATTTTAATCAATTATCCAAATAGTTGGTGATGTTAGTTGACAGCTAGTTGATTAATCAATTAACCTTTGCAGCTCTAAAGGGAGATGTAGAAAAGGGAAAGCAGTGAAAAGATGACTTTAAAACTCTGTAGCACTGAACATGGGACAAAAAAGCATCCGCCAAATGAATGTAATGGGATTGACTGTGATAGACAGGGACGGTTGGGGTGAGCAGGTTAGCAGTACACAGTTTTGGTAGGTCCACCATCCAAAACAGAAAACAAACTGACTAATGCCAGTTCTTGTGGTTTTCCTGTATAGTATCCCCGTACTGTAGTACCAATATGTAGTTCAATTTCTTTTCAGGAGGGTCACACCAGCTACAGTAATAATCCCTTAATACATTAATCCTCCATGTCCATTAGACCGCCCCACAATCTGACCCAGTGAGATATCTAACTGTAACAACCATTGGCCATGTTTTTCTTTCAACAGTTAAGATGCTTATTCCTGCTCTGCAGAAGTTGATTCCCAATGATTTTAAAACCTCCTGATTTCTCTTCCAGTGCTTCCATCAGGCTGAACTACCATTATTTGACCGTCAATTTACCCCATGACAATTTATCCTTAAAAGCTAATAGCTGGATGTTGAATGTAATGATCACTACCCTGCTCCTCAGAGGATGTACCTTTGACCTAAAACACAGGGCTTTAAAGTGGGGGAGGGGGTTTGTGTCCCAGGGAGAACACATGACTTTTACCCAGGAATCATGGGTTGGGGGCAGCATTAATGTCGAGCCAAATAGCTTCTGTCATCACAGAATCATGGATGGAATTGCCGGACAGGAAGTAGTTCTTTTGGAGATCATGGTCAACTAGTGTGTGTTGTAGCAGTGTTTTGCCATTGAGAATGAGCAAGCATGCTAGCACTAGCATGCTACTGTTAGCCACCTCGTCTTGGCTAGTGGCGTAGAAAGCCGTGCAGATGTTGAACAGCTCACCCGGAGACTGAAGACAGAGGACATTCAGAAACCGGATCTCACTCTAAACACCATGGATAGTTTTTTTCCAAGTCTGTATGCATGTGGAATCACCAGAGACACAAAATAGCACCCCAAATCCCAGGAAAAGTATTTTTTTCATAATATAGGCAATTTAAACAAACTCCACTAAGCCACTAAGAATAGCTCAATCACCAGAAGCATGTGTGTTCTGTCCAATATTGTGGCTGTATTTATTTTCTCTTTTTTTAACATTCATTATTTCCTAAAGCCACAGACAGACAGATTAAGAAGATGGCTGTAGAGACAGGTTTATAGGCCCAGTGGAAACAGGACCAAAGCGTAGTGAGTCAGTCCACACAGGACGCCGATATTATAATCCTTATTAACATTTTTATGGATCACCAGGCAGAATGGGATCAGAATCAGATGTTGAGAAGAACCGTGCGCTCGGTTTGAACCGGTTAAGGTGGGCTTGATTTACGCTGTCAGGCTCTTGGAACAACCTCTGAAACCCAAACATCTCTGGAGAAATATTAGTATCAAGCGCTCTGCATCCTCTGGCTTCTATTTACTGATTTAATGTTGCTCTTTTTATTTTCTCCCAAATATTTTCTACATCAGCTCGAATTTTATTCTTTGTGAATTTGAGCTGGGATCAAACAGAAGTAACAGAACTAAACTGAAATTTAGATCAGATGACATGAACAAACTTTTCCTGCTGACCGACTGGGTCCCATTTGTTGGACACTGAGGGCTCTGTTTGCATTTGTAACTCCATCCCACTTACTTTTCATTGTTTTTAATGCTTTCCTTCTCATGCTGTTTTTTCTTTGTAGCCAGAGAGTGACATTCAAAATAAATTTCCAAGTTGAAAAGATACCGCTCATGATTTATTCAGCAAAAACTCACCAACAGTTAATTCGTCATAGTTATTTTTGGGAGCATGAGGAAACATTCAGTTTCCTCTGAA
The DNA here is from genome assembly GCA_026937815.1 of Etheostoma perlongum. Classification (NCBI taxonomy): domain Eukaryota; kingdom Metazoa; phylum Chordata; class Actinopteri; order Perciformes; family Percidae; genus Etheostoma; species Etheostoma perlongum. Next base: position 24,073,467 of record CM049386.1, on the reverse strand, counting down.
GCAGGTATCTGACCCTGATCTCTTCCCAAAATCTTTAAAAATAACTTTCTCTTAACTTTATACACACTCTATGGAAACAGTCCGCAGTCCGCTTCATTCAAACTTTGTACCGAGCTGAAACACCTTTAAAATGTGTTCTACACGGCTGACATAAAGACGGTTCAATTCAATTTTAATTCATAACAAGAGTTATCTCAAGACACTTTACAAGGACCCAACAGTTCTAGTAGTTTCCTCCAGAGCAAGCAACAGTGTGACAGTGGCAAGGAAAAACTCCCCTTTGGGAAGAAACCTCGGACAGACCCAGGCTCTTGGTAGGCAGTGTCTGACGACCGGTTGGGGTTAGAATGAAGAGTGGCAATAACAGTCCCAAAAAAAAATAAATAAAAAAGAGATCCGGTTATGTAACGCTGAGGCCGGATCGGTCTAATGGCTCCACGGCCTCTCTCAACAGGAAGAGGTCAAGGGTTAAAATCCTTACAAGGCAAAATGAGGAAGATGAAGGATTAAGTATGTTAATGTGTGTCAGTCTGTTTAGTGGTTTAGTGCTTTCTCTGTCTCTAACTGTTGCTGAATTCTGCTTTTAACTCTAGTCGGGCTCATCATAGGGATAGGAGATGGTTTATTGGCATTTCTTCAAACCAATCACAGTAGTCCTGGGCGGGGCTAAGCGGCGGACGAAGCCCCGGTGCCTCTACCAAATACCTATGGGAAGGAACTTGTTTTGGTGGAACATGTGTATGTTCAAAAGTTTTGTTCAACAGAAGACTCCGATTGGACAGATAGTCTAGTCTGGATTTACCCTGCAGAGATCTGAGGAGCAGTTAAGTAGAGGTGTACCATTCAGAAAATGTCACGATTCAATATCGATTTTTAGGCTCAAGATTCAACTCAGAATTGATTTTTGATTAAAAAACGATTCACAATTAAAAAAACGATTCACAGTATGTACATGTAGTTACCTGATAAACTACAGTTCCTTATAAAATTATCAATCTTTTGAATTCTAAAATCGATTTTGAATCTGTAGAGCTTGAATTGCGATATGAATGTCAATCGATTTTTTTGCACACCCCTACAATTAAGTAAGCAGCAGGAGGCAGATTTATTTTACCAATAGTGAAAACCCAATCAATTAATTCAACGTTCAGTTAAGTACAGAGCAATGTGTGAATGGAACTCTCTCAGTATGGTCTTAAAAAATCACTTAAGATAAAGGTAAACTTATACTGACACTAATGGGGAACCAAAAGCCAACAAACCATAGTCTTCATGAATCCACCGGAGTTTAGAATGCCACCACAAAGGAAGCCTTAGGTAATGTAAATCTGGTTGGAAAAAAAGGACATAAGGCGGAATCTGATAAACTATACAGTTTTTTATTTTAAAGCAAACTAACAAACTACTCATTTGAATTTCTTAAAACTAAAGTTTATTTTTGAAGCTCTGATAAAATACAGTTCAAAGTTGAAATCTAAAAAATTTCACAGTTTATTTTACCTAAAAAATTCTATCAATGTAACATTTTTACTTTATTTAAATCTTATTACAGTTTTTTATTTTATTGTTAGTTAAACAAATATAACGTGGGATATGACTGAAGCTCAGACTGATTAAGTGAGCAGAAAATGACTTTTATGAAAGAAAGTCTAAAACCAAACTTATAGTAAACACTTGCTTGGATAATTTATCTGATAAACTGCATTTTAGTGAATCCTGATAAACTAAGTTTGATTTTATTTCTGATAAACTACAGTGTATTTTATCTGATAAACTACAGTTTATTTTACCTGATAAACTACAGGTTCTTTTACCTGATAAACTACAGGTTCTTTTACCTGATAAACTACAGGTTATTTTACCTGATAAACTACAAGTTCTTTTACTTGATAAACTTCAGGTTTTTTTTTACCTGATAAACTACAGTTCCTTTTACCTGATAAATTACAGGTTATTTTACTTGATAAACTACAGTTACTGTTAAGTTTTCTCTAATAAACTACAGTTTATTTTGCCTGATAAACTACTGTTACATTTTCTCTAATAAACTACAGTTTAATTTTATCTGATAAAATACAGTTTATTTTACCTAACAAACTACTACTCAGTTTTCTCTAATAAACTACAGTTTATTTTATCTGATAAAATACAGTTCAGTTGTATCTAAAAAACTACAGTTTATTTTACCTAACAAACTACAATTCAGTTTTCTTTAATAAATTACAGTTTATTTTATCTGATAAACTACAGTGTATTTTACCTGATAAACTACAGTTTATTTTATCTGATAAACTACAGTTTATTTTATCTGATAAACTACAGTTTATTTTATCTGATAAACTACAGTGTATTTTACCTGATAAACTACAGTTTATTTTATCTGATAAACTACAGTGTATTTTACCTGATAAACTACAGTTTATTTTATCTGATAAACTACAGTTTATTTTATCTGATAAACTACAGTTTATTTTATCTGATAAACTACAGTTTATTTTACCTGATAAACTACAGTTTATTTGTATCTAATGAACTACAGTTTATTTTACCTAATAAACTACAATTCAGTTTTCTCTAATAAATTACAGTTTATTTTACCTTATAAACTACAGTGTATTTTACCTGATAAACTACAGTGTATTTTACCTGATAAACTACAGGTTCTTTTACCTGATAAACTAAAGGTTATTTTACCTGATAAACTACAAGTTCTTTTACTTGATAAACTACAGGTTTTTTTTTATCTGATAAACTACAGTTCCTTTTACCTGATAAATTACAGGTTATTTTACTTGATAAACTACAGTTACAGTTTTCTCTAATAAACTACAGTTTATTTTGCCTAAACTAAACTAAACTACAGTTTATTTTATCTGATAAAATACAGTTTATTTTACCTAACAAACTACTACTCAGTTTTCTCTAATAAACTACAGTTTATTTTATCTGATAAAATACAGTTCAGTTGTATTTTACCTTTTACCTAAAAACTACAATTCAGTTTTCTTTATTTTTTATCTGATAAACTACAGTGTATTTTACCTGATAAACTACAGTTTATTTTATCTGATAAACTACAGTTTATTTTATCTGATAAACTACAGTTTTTTATATAAACTACAGTTTATTTTATCTGATAAACTACAATGTATTTTACCTGATAAACTACAGTTTATTTTATCTGATAAACTACAGTTTATTTTACCTGATAAACTACAGTTTATTTTACCTAATAAACTACAATTCAGTTTTCTCTAATAAATTACAGTTTATTTTACCTGATAAACTACAGTGTATTTTACCTGATAAACTACAGTGTATTTTACCTGATAAACTACAGTGTATTTTACCTGATAAACTACAGTGTATTTTACCTGATAAACTACAGTTTATTTTAACTGATAAACTACAGTGTATTTTACCTGATAAACTACAGTTTATTTTATCTGATAAACTACAGTGTATTTTACCTGATAAACTACAGTTTATTTTACCTGATAAACTACAGTTCCGTTGCATCTAATAAACTACAGTTTATTTTATCTGATAAACTACAGTTCAGTTGCATCTAATAAACTACAGTTTATTTTATCTGATGGACTCAGGGCATTCATCTGATGTTGTCCAGAAAGATGAGATGAGAATGATTTGTGATCTGAATCAGCAGGTGAACAGTGATCCTGCGGCGGCCATCTTAGTGTTTGGTTTGTTTACCACATTATGTCGCTGTGCTGAATGAGACCCGCGCCCGTCGCCAGCTTGCATTACCGTAGCAACGGGATAACTGTGACCCAGCATCCCACCAGCAGCCGTGCTCGCTGTTCTCCACTCTCCGTCTGCACCCTCTTCAATAATTAACATGCCATGGCAGCCATCTTAGTTTTTGGCATCGGTTTAGGTGCCTGCCGGCGTGTTGCCTTGGCAACGGGGTCCCTGCGACCCATCACTCTGGTGACGTTAGTCGTGTTGTAACACTCCAACTTTCTGAGTTGGAATCCACGACTGTGATTTGAACGCAATGGCAGCCATCTTAGAGAAGGTGAGACGGTGAAGACAAACCAGGATTAGACACACACACACACGCAGCCATCCAACATTAACCCATTTTCACAAAACAGTGGAAGTTGATTGGATTATTGAAAATATAAACTTATTTATATTACACATTTATGTTCCGGCTCAGCAGGCCGTATGTCCCTGTGTATCCAATGTGACGCACACGTGTTTCAGCTGATGACCTTCATGACTGTATGTGTCATCAGTTTCATTTATCTACACAGTGATTATTTATTTATAAAAAGCTTCATTTGGGGGTGGGGGGTGGTTGAGAGTGGACGGCTGCCAAGTTACAAAAGATCAAACTGGAAAAACTGCATGGGAATCAAACACAGACCAAAAGAAATAAATGAACCCCAGGCTAGAGGAGCTTTTAGGTAGATATTATAAATCTCAGGTAACGTAAATCAATAAATGTAAAAGTCCTTTTAAAATCACATGAATATTAACAGAGGTGACAATAAAACATCTAAAAAAAGAATATTATTCTCTTAGTCCTCTTACTCCATCTTTGAAAATAAAATAAAATCCTGAATATTCATATAACTTGCTCAAACTTTCAAGATGTGTGCAATGTGTGTAGTTACACACACACACACACTTGCTGCCTCCTACACTCTTCTTCTCACCCTGACAGCTTGGGTGCCGCAGAGAGCAGAGGTCTCATTGGCCGGGTGCCCTGTAACGACTGTTTTGATTGGATTGTCGGGCAGGCTGCCACCATGCCATCTGAGAGAACACGTGTGTGTGTGTTTGTCATGGTGGCAGCTAACAACCAATCAAAATGCTCAACGCTTTCTATGACTCCCTCTCTTTGTGTTTGTCTTGTCTTTTTTGGGATACTTTTTCTTCTTCTACAACTTTTTCACATGATGAATACCAGCAGGAAACATTCTTTGGATTTATTTGTCTTTGTAATGTGATAAAGGACTCTTTGAAATCAAACCTTGCTCTGTCTCTTAAAGCAGTGGCTTCCAAACTGGGGGTTGCGGCCCCCCACGGGGTCCCGAGTCATATCCGAGTGGGCACCTGATGATCAAAAGGATTAGAATGAAAGAAAAACTTATATTACACAATTTGATATTCATTGTTATCTGACTTCTCCTAAATGGATGCTTTTTTTCAAAATCATGAAATACCTTTTGGTCTTTAAGCCTGTCAAAATCTGTCAATTAATAGTGTAAAAAAACTCTTGGGTTGAATTGCTCATACAACATGAGTAAGCATTACTTTGTTTTATGGTCAGCTTACCCAAAGTCATTGTTCCAGGACTGCTTGCAGCACACATCACAATACAACTGAGTTATTTTTTACCTGCCAAACACTTTGGAGTCTTTTTATAAATAGGTGTGGTGCATTGATAAAGTACTGTGTCCTGGTCGTCTGAATTAAAACGGCAAAGTATGGTGGTTGTCTATGACTGTATCTGAAGTCTCTTTTATATAGACCTTAGTGGTCCCCTAAGACTGTATCTGAAGTCTCTTTTATATAGACCTTAGTGGTCCCCTAATACTGTATCTGAAGTCTCTTTTATATAGACCTTAGTGGTCCCCTAATACTGTATCTGAAGTCTCTTTTATATAGACCTTAGTGGTCCCCTAATACTGTATCTGAAGTCTCTTTTATATAGACCTTAGTGGTCCCCTTATACTGTATCTGAAGTCTCTTTATATAGACCTTAGTGGTCCCCTAATACTGTATCTGAAGTCTCTTTTATATAGACCTTAGTGGTCCCCTAATACTGTATCTGAAGTCTCTTTTATATAGACCTTAGTGGTCCCCTTATACTGTATCTGAAGTCTCTTTTATATAGACCTTAGTGGTCCCCTTATACTGTATCTGAAGTCTCTTTTATATAGACCTTAGTGGTCCCCTTATACTGTATCTGAAGTCTCTTTTATATAGACCTTAGTGGTCCCCTTATACTGTATCTGAAGTCTCTTTTATATAGACCTTAGTGGTCCCCTTATACTGTATCTGAAGTCTCTTTATATAGACCTTAGTGGTCCCCTAATACTGTATCTGAAGTCTCTTTTATATAGACCTTAGTGGTCCCCTAATACTGTATCTGAAGTCTCTTTTATATAGACCTTAGTGGTCCCCTAATACTGTATCTGAAGTCTCTTTTATATAGACCTTAGTGGTTCCCTAATGCTGTATCTGCCGAAAGTTAAGATTGGGCACCAAAACGACCAGTTAAGATTAGGTAAAAGGTAGGTTTGGATTAAAACACTAAAGAACACACATTTCCTGGGTGAAAGGCTTTAGTTTTCCCTGGGAAACGATTCCATGCTCTGGCTTGAAAGTCCTGTATGTTAACGCCCACCTGTCCACCCCGACCTCCTTCATTGCAGTGAATGCAGCCACAAAAACAACGTGAAATGCTTACGAAGAACAGTGCTCCTTTTCGTAGCTTGTTGAACCAATGGTTCATGAGAACAGGCTGAAACACAGGTCCCACCGCCCCTCCCAACCACCTCCATACACGGAGGAGCAGTCAATGTGATGCCATGAACAGTAATAAATACAAGGAATACAAATGACAGTGCTTTACTTCACTAACTATATTTACGAATTTCTTCATGAGAACAGCCTGGTTTAAGTTCCTTGCGCAAAAGGCCAGTACCTTCCTTGGTGGCTTGCTCCCACGCGAGCCAACTTCTCTAATGAAAGGTATAAGTGTAAAAACTCAGAGGTAGAGTGGTTGCCCCAACCACAAGATTGGCGGTTTGATCCCAGGCCCACCGGCCATATGTGAAAGTGTATTTCACTGCCTTGTACTGTGCGTATGTAACAAACAAGAATAAAGTTAGTTTGTTATAAAAAAGCCCAGTGTGTGTGTGTGTGTATGTGTATGTGTGTGAC
>CM049386.1:23791546-24061546 GCA_026937815.1 Etheostoma perlongum | reverse complement strand
TGTTGCAGGTGGGCACAGATTGTTTTTGTTGCCGTTTGTAGACCCTGGACTGTCTACAGAGACCGTGTTTTTTTACAGTGTGTTCAGGTGACAGGCAGCTAGCAGATAGTGAGGAGATGTTTTTTACAGTGTGTTCAGGGGACAATGTAGCCAAAAAAACGTGTGACATTGCTTAGAGCACCTTTAATCCTCTGAACCCGAGAGACTCGCCCACGAGCAAAAACAGCACCTCTGATACATAGCTTAATCATTTAATAACCATAAAACAATAAAACATAGAAACTCACCGAAAATTGCAACTAAAAGCTAATGAGTTAGCGGTTACGGAGGTCTCTTCCGGGTCTTTCTAGCCTCTACAGGTGATTTTCTATCCAGCCTGGAACTTCCAGCCTTTTTCGGGGTCGTTGAGCATTAAATCCAAACCGTTATATCCAAGATTTATCCACTTGATGTCCATAATTCATCGCGTTTTTGCTCATTTCTGTCGCTAGCTCCCGCTGCTCCGTGTCTGCTCTGTGTTTACGGAAGAAAAGGAAGCAGTATGCCCATATATGGGAGACAACGTCACCCAAAGAGTATGGAGTCCTAAAGAGGTCAAACTTCCCAGTCACACTATGGTCACACTAGTCTAGTATGCGATCAAAGATGCTATAGCGGAACAAGATAGATATCTACTGTTTTATAGAGGAAAATGGCCCCACTGGTTTGAGATTTGCCATATATTTGGGCCTTTTTTTGAAGAAATGTAAATAGTGTTTAGCATTGCTGTGGGTGTAATATCAATACATATGTCATTATTATGTTGATTATTGGCATAAGTAAATGTCATGAGGGCAAAAGTGTCTGGACTTTCTTTGAAAAAATGTATGTATTTTGTCAACTGTAGAAGTTATAATGATTATTTCTTCACAGTGTGACTCCCAAGACATATGAGAAGTGTTTTAGAGAGGTTTTCACTGCTCTGTCTGTGATATCAATACATATCTGGAAGATTCATGTTCTGTTTTATTTATTTATTTGTCTTTAAGGTCCTACAACCATTTTTAACATTAAAGTGACCTCACTGCAATATTCTAATAACCCAGTTTGCCCTGAAAAAAATGATGTTCATATCTTGACTGTAGACAACAGGGTTGATGTTTTACAAGCTTTTTTATAAAATAAATCCAGACGGAAAATGGACTGTAAAAACGAGGAACAATAAGCAAATTGCCTACATGTGTGAAAACAGCGTTCTCTGGCGCATCCAGTTTTTTTTGTGCATGTGGACTATATAGCATAATTATATAAATTCTCATTCTTTCATTTTTCAAACAACAATGTCCACCACTGGGCCTGATTGGAGCCTTTGGTGAGCCAGTTGTGGTCCACAGGCGGTATGTTTGACACCCATGGTTCTACAGAAATCTACAGAATTTCCAATTTGGATAAACTGAAATGTCTGTGAACATAATGGAAAAGGACATTTTCTGCCTTACAGTGCACTTTATTTTAATTTAATTTAACTCACACACTCTAATACACATAGACAAGGCCACAGAAGGCACTCACACACTCCTCCAGTTAATTGTGGGTAATTAGTGGTCAATTAAAGCGCTGTGACTTCATTGGCTGACTCTTTGATGTTGCGGCTCCTGGCGAGACCAGACGCCATCTTGAATTCATTTACAGGCTGCAGTGTAAACACGCCAAACAACTGGACCTACTTCTTCTTCTTCTTCTTCTTATTTTGCAATTTCACTTTTTTGTCTGGGCAGATGTGGCTTCTTGTTCTTACTTTCTTTCTTCTCTTTCATTGCCGTTATTTTCTTTTATTTTCTCTGCATTTTATTACCTTTAAGTTCAATTTTTGATTTATTAATCTTGCTTTCTGTCTTTCTTTCTTGTGTATAATTCAGACATTATTTCTTTCTTTACTTTTCCCTAACTCTCTTCCCTTCCCCTAAAAAAAATGTCTTCATAAAACTAGAAAATGGAAAGTGGCAGACTTAGTTTCTGCTTTGTACTAGTTCAATACTTACATCCTTACATCGACTGGGCCAATGATTCTCTATTAAAGTAATCTATTTCTTATTCTATGCTCTGCTTGGCTATTCTTTTCTATTCGGTTCAGTTCTTTGTGCCTCAGGATTGTTACAAACTCGAAAAAATGAGTCATTTTAAGGTTTAAATTCTCAAGTTAAAAAAGTATTGTCTGACCATATTGTCCTGGAAACCATCATTTCTAGAGCCGAGTACAAACATAAGTAAATAAAAACAAAGTAAAACATAAGCCTCCTTGCTGTTGAGCTGAAACTCGTTCAGCAGTCTGGAGAGAAGAAAAGCTGCTAACTGGGATACTGCTGATAGAGAAAAGCAGTAAATAATAGATCAACAGGCGGCAGCCGGAGAGGAGAGGAGAGGAGAAGAGAGAGAGAGAGAGGAAGAGAGGAGAGGAGAGGAGAGGAGAGGAGAGGAGAGGAGAGAGGAGAGGAGAAGAGAGGGGAGGAGAGGAGGAGAGAGGAGAGGGAGAGGAGAGAGGAGAGGAGGAGAGGGAGGAGGAGAGGAGGAGAGAGAGGAGAGAGGAGAGGAGAGGAGAGGAGAGGAGGAGAGGAGAGAGGAGAGGAGAAGAGAGGAGAGGGGAGGAGAGTGGATGGATAAATCATTAATTAAAATGAATTGAAACTTAATTTGATCCAGAAAAGGAAAAGCATCATAATTTGAGTGTGTGTGTGTGTGTGCGTGTGTGTGTGTGTGGATGCCATTAATCGCCTTTTTCCTGCTTTTAGTATTCTTTCTTCACACACAATCTGGCCAATTTCTATTTTCCTGTTCTCACTTACACACTCCTCATTCTTCAGACACACACACATGCACACACTTTTTTTTAAAGCCAAACAATTTCACAGGCACTCATATGTGTCACACACCCCTCTCTTTTAAGCTCCTACGTTCTCTCTCTCTCTTTGTCCAGCCCCCCACTGTTTTCTGTCTGAGTAACTCGACCCCCCTTCAGTCACAGGTGCACCATGCACACACACACACACACACACACACAGAAACACACACACACACGCTGAGTCCACTTGTCTTCACATAGGGGGCTCTAATCAAGCCACAGGAAGCCTGAGCTCCACAGGGAGTGTCTGTGTGTGTGTGTGTTGTGTGTGTGTGTGTGTGTGTGTGTGTGTGTGTGTATGTGTGTTCCGTTACAAGTGAGTTAAAGAATGTGTTTTGGTCCATGAAACTCACTGTAAGTGTGAAGGCACTGGATGTTTTCAATTAAACACAAAAAAAACAAGTATTTTAGCAAATACTGTGTGTGTGTGTGTGTGTGTGTGTGTGTGTGTGTGTGTGTGTGTGTGTGTGTGTGTGTGTGTGTGTTTGTCTGTGTGCTTTCTGCCTTTGCATGAGTTCCCCATTACTATTATCACTTTTTATCAATCTTTTCTGTCACTTTATTTCTTCCCTCTTTTGCAATATACAAATTCTTATGTAGTTTCCTTTTTTTATTAAATTGTTATTTCTGTATCCATCTGTGATGATTTTTAAAATTCAAAATCTCCTTTTTATTTATTATTATTCGTCTCATTTGCTTTCTCTTTTTTTTATTTTCCTTTTTAATTATTTTTTCCAATATTCTTTTCCCATTTTTATTTTTTCTTATTTTCCCATGACATTTGTTTCTCTTTTGGATTTTCTTTTCTATCTGGTCAGTAAGCTTTTTGAAATCCAAAGTCTCTTCTACCATTCTTTCTCTTTCCCTCTTCCTCTTTAAATATAGCATTTTCCTTTATTTTTATTATCCTTTCTCTATAATTCTGATTAATTTATGATGTTATTTTCCTCCCTCTGCTTCTTTCTTTTTTCTTACTCTCTTTATTTGTCTGTTTTCCTATTTCCTATCTCTGTACAGCATCATATGGAGTAAATTAGGCAGTGTGTGTGTGTGTGTGTGTGTGTGTGTGTGTGTGTGTGTGTGTGTGTGTGTACATCTGCTTTGCATTAGTGCAATTGCAGGTTGGTAGAATAAAGGGCTCGGCTCGGAGGTGGTGGGTGGGATTTCCTTCCGCTTTCTCACACACACACACACACACACACACACACACACACTCTCTCTCGCAGTTTTTCCCTCCATGTGTTTTGAATCAAGAACATAATTAACCTTCAGAGGATTCCGAGGCCATGGCTCAGATCTCCACTATAAAAATACATCTAAAAAACAGAAACCCCCAAAATATGTTTGATCCGTCTGCGGCGCGTTTGATTCGCTTTCCCACATCTGCCTCCGGACGCACTCGGAGCGCAGCAGCATGAGTGGTAATGGGAGATGAAAAGTGCATCTACAGGTGGGGAATGAGACAGGAGTAGAGGGAAGGATCGCTGCATGTTGGTAATGTACATGTGACGGAGAAAAGCGGCACATCTCCAGAAAAGCTTGAACCAAAGAACGTTTGACAAGATAAATGATTTGTTAATTATTAAATCTGATTGTACTGTATATGTTGAGTTATATACTCTTTCTTCCTGTGGCATTGGACCTTTTGATTGAGGGTGAATAAAGACGAAAGTGAAAGCAGCATGTTAGAAATGAGAGAGGACAGAGAAGAGGAGGGAGATAGTGAAAAAGAGAGAAAAAATTGGACAAGCACAGGTGCAGCTGTGTGTGTGTGTGTGTGTGTGTGTGTGTAAGTGTGTATGTGTGTGTGTGTGTGTGTCAAGAGGTTTCGTGACTGCTCCTTTGAGTGTTCGCATTCCAGCACATCTGCTTTGGATAAAGTGTGGTAAACTGTGTGTGTGTGTGTGTGTGTGTGTGAGAGAGAGATGGTTTGCGGAAGGCTAAGAGAGAACAGAAAACAAGACAGGAACAAGTCATTTATTGAGCAAAATGTTACATTTGTTTCTTCCGTTGTCTGTCCGTGCGCGTGTGTTCTGGAGTTAAGGACTAAACTAAAAAGGGAGGCGAAGACAAACCCTGCTGATCGACCTGCGAGTCAGCATTTGAGAGACAAGAGTTGAGTAGTAGCCTGACAAGTCAGACCCACATCAAGATGTTGGGTCCTGGAAGGGCCTAATCAGAGGGGCGGGATAAACCGTTGTCTGTCAAATTCCCCTCTGCACGCAGTAGGACAGTGCTACAACCAACCAGAGCAACGCTGGTCGATAGATTCAACTTTAACCTCCGAACACATCTTTCTTTTTTAAGAAGGACTTCAGAGCTTAACTCCAAGTCTTCCAGAGTCGCGGCCAAAGCCGATTGGAAAGACAATCGTCTTTGTTTTCAAGTAGCAGGGAATTCACGCCGAACCGTCGCAACTCTGCCGTCCTTATGTTTAGCCCGCCCACCGAATCTATACACGATGTGATTGGCCTGACCAGAATTTCTTTTTTCCAGCTCGCAAGCCAACGGAGAGTTGCAAGACTGACCCTGGCTGCAAATTACATTTGGGTTACATTAGGGTGCATCTAGTTTTCTAGGCTACAAGAGTAGAGCTCTGAAGAATGGCGTGTGTTGAAATGTCAGCAAGCAATTGGTCTTTCTGACATTTTAATAGATAGATAGATAGATAGACAGACAGACAGATAGATAGATAGATAGATAGATAGATAGATATAGATAGATAGACAGACAGACAGACAGACAGACAGACAGACAGACATACAGAGACAGATAGATAGATAGATAGATAGATAGATAGATAGATAGACAGACAGACAGACAGACAGACAGACAGACAGACAGACAGACAGATAGATAGATAGATAGACAGACAGACAGACAGACAGACAGACAGACAGATAGATTCCTGTACAACTAAACCCCATTCTCAAGGATTATTAACAGTACATACCTGTAATCTGTAACATTTGCAGACAGTGCTGTATTATTGTTATTTCTTCCAGAATGCATTGCCATTTACAGTATGATCCTGTATAAGATTAAAACAGCAAGCTATTTTAGCTGTAAACTTACATGAATGATGAATCTTTTTAGGCTCATCTTGACTACACAGTGTGTGTCTGTGGACGTTTACTGAGGTCAAAAGTGCTGAGGAAGGAGTGGTGGAAAAGGAGGAGAGGCGGAGAGCTTGAACAGATGCTCCCCACATTTGGAGACAATAACGGAGAGAAGAAGCATCAAACGCTAAACAAAGACAAAAAGCCTCCCCCTTCTTTTCTTCCTTCATTTACTCCCTTTCCATTTTTCTCTCTTTGGTTTCCGTTTGCTGTCTTTTCAACTGCATCCAACTTTTGGGCATTTCACTGTGTTCCATTTATGGTTGTTCCATGTCGCCTTCAGGGCCCGGCAGCATTTCCATCGCCGTTAACAAGTTCGAACTGAACGGAGAAAGGAGAAAATAAAGTGTGTCCTTTCTCTCTTCTTTTTTTCTCTCCCAATGTTGCGTTGACTCTACGACATTATTCCTGTGGCTTATGACAACATGATTCCTCCAGTCCTGGTACAGCAATTGTTTTCTTTTCCTCTCTTTTTCACACTTTTTCGTTGAGTTAGATTTCTAGTTTGTCTATTGTTGTGACATACCAAGCAGTTGGAAGGCAATATTTTCCCTAATTTTCTTTGGACGATAAATAGAGTATAGAGCACAAACATCCAAAAACATTTACAGGTGTTGGATCAAAATAGAAGCTTATCAGTAAGGTTGGGTTAGGGAGTTCGGATTAGGGTTGGCTTGCTCTGAATACATTTTGTGTGTGGGTATGGGTGCGTCTGTGTTTGTGTGTGTTATTTGTTAGCTCCATGAGGAATCAGTTTTCAGTGGAATGTGCCTTTATATTCTCGTCTTGTTGCCGGGGGCGACGCAGAGCGAAGCTTTGATGCGATCTGCGATGTTTCTCCCAATCTATCAAATGTGCACTTGTCCCATGAACAGTTCATCTTAATGCCTATAGAAAACGTGTATTATATTCAGATATACATATAGAAAACGTGTATTATATTCAGATATACAATACAATTTGTTTAAAATGGAAACGAGTGAAATCAATGATGAATGGGACGATTCTTTCAGGGTTTCTGCTGTGGTGCAGATGATCATTTTACACGACTGGCTCTATTAGGAGCACATCTCTCATTGTACTGGAAAACAACAGGTTCAACACACAGTATTCTGTGAGGAAAAATATACAAAGTACCCTGTGTGGAAAACGTTAAAGAGTGCTACACTGTGATACATAAACTAGCTCACTCCTCAGAACTTACTAGCAGCTTCCCAGTTAGTTGTTTTGTTGAAATATGGTGACAGTCAACTTAGGCTAGGGTTAGGTTTGGGTTAAAACGCAACCCTTTAGACCAGGTTTTTGTTGGTCAATGGCGTGATCACTTCCTGCTGCATCAAAATAGCAATTTGCCCAGGATGCACTTGAACACACCTCCTTGTAAGACCAGCACGGCCATTGGCGCAAAGATGGGTGCAGGTGCATTTGCTATTTAAACAACGTGGACGTGGGACGGTCTTAAAAGACCAAAGACGCTTGCGTTGGGCTGTGTGCCGCGCTCCGCCGCGTGCTAGACAGTCCACTCTATGTGTTACCATCATTAGTGGGATTGGATGTAACTTCCTGCTTCACATGCACTTGACTCATTTCTAGTTTGAAATGCGTTACTGTTAACCTCCCCGCCCGCTTAACACTCCCATTCCCAAAGTGAATGTGGGAGACAGGAGGAGCTCTGGCTGTCCAGCACTGGTCTGGTCTTGATCTCGATACACTCTGGTCTTGGTGATGACTTGGTCTCGGTTTAGGTGGTCTTGACTACAAGACTTTTGGCTCCTATACCGTACAGAACTGGTTCTCATGTTTTTACTGTTTATTGTGTCTCTACTGTGGCACAGAGATGTGGTGTGGCCCGGTCTACTTTATATCAGGGCATGGACATTACTCTTTCACACCTGTTTAGACTGGTTTCTGGTTTCTGTGTGGTTCTTATTGTAGAAATCCCATTATTTTTCCATTATATTCAACCCACATTGACACATATATTCATGCAGTAAGACATATTTAACGCGAATGGACAAGGTTCTGAGACATCTTATGGAAAATATGAAGGTTATTTATCTGACATTACCGCTTTCTATTGAGGTTACTTTTCTCTGGCTTGTAGTTAGAAAGGACAACCCTGTCAATGGTGTCTCTCTGATAGGCTCAAGGTCTGCCTGGGAATTCTGATACTCTGTGTGTGTGTGTGTGTGTGTGTGTGTGTGTATACAGACTGCAGGAAGTGAGGTTGTTATTGTGTCGCTCTACATTCCTCAGACTTGTGCACCTGTTCCTGTCCATCTGTAACACACACACAAAGATGCACACTTACATAAATACACATACACATACACACACACACACACACACACACACACATACATGGACCCATACGCAACACGCAAATCATAGCCTTTCGTCACCAGTCTAACAACACATTCAATGGGAAAATATGTCTGCATGAGACATGAGACATAAATCAAAATAGAACAGGAACACACAAGCATGTGTAAGTGTGTGTGTGTGTGTGTGTGTGTGTGTGTGTGTGTGTGAGAGAGAGAATTTTCTTGTACAGGCTTTGGGTCAATAAATATGGTTTTATCATCAGTTCTCACAGGGGAAGAGGAGGAGGAAGTTAGAGGGGATTTTAGTTTAGCTATAATGACATCAACAGACACGGTACGTTTGTGTGTGTGTGTGTGTGTGTGTGTGTGTGTGTGTGTGCGCGCAAGTGCACAGACTTAAGGATTTGGATTCTTAAAACTCTTACAAGGTGCATTGTGGGAAGATACAGGCATCTCCCAGCTGATTAGCTACTTGTACAACCGTGTAGTTAAGTGTGTGTGTCTGCAGGTCTGTGTGTGTGTGTGTGTGTGTGTGTGTGTGTGTGTGTGTGTGTCCTGACCTCAGTCTTTTATTCCCACAATTTCCCCGTGTTCTTTGCTCCTCTGATGTCGTGATTGTTGTGGCATTTATCGCTGTGTCTGCGTCTTTCCGCTAGTGGTTTTCAGGAAGTAAACACAGTCGACACAAGGCTATGCGCTGGAACACAAGTATAGTAACTGAACAGTTACTGTTTGGAACAAAACACTGTAAACACATGGAGGGATTGGACGTCACTCTGGTCAAACATTTCAAATAGATGCTCTAAATCTATTTTTGGATATATATTTTTCTACCATTCCAGGCAGCTATTGATTAAAACGACTTGAGTTGTTTAGTCCATCACATTCAAAATCAAGTCTGCTTCAATTTGAGTCCCATGCCTGTGCATTAAGGCGCCATTGGGTACCAGCCAGGGAGTCACAGTCCCTGCCATGTGCTGAATACCGGCTGAGCTGTGATCTAAAGATATTTAGATATTTTCTGATGAATGAATTTTTAAATATTCATTCATCAGAATCATTTACTCATAGGTCATAAAAAATGAATGTGAACGTGAATCATACCTGAACACACCTAGCTGGGATGTTGGCTGGAATGAGAAATAAAAGAGTGTGATAGTGCTCGTAGCCTAGGTGTTGTTGCAGAATCCTAATCCCTCCTTTTCCTCACACCGATCTTTATTTGTCACATTCTCGTCCTCATTTCATCCCCTGTTCCTTTCCTGAGAAGCAGAGCCTATATCAGAAATATGTATTTATTTTTAACATTTTTGGATGATTCAATACAGCGGTTTTCACAAATACAACAAAAGTTAGGACATCTACTGTACTTTCATTTGACTTTTTGTTGTTTTATAAAAATAAATTAGCATTTAAAAAAAAAAAATCAAAACCAGACTGAACATTGATTTTCACCCTTTTGTAATTATCCTCCCTTGAATATGAGTCTACGTAATTCATAATTTCTGCTTTTGTAACTCAATAATTAGGTATACTTTCCTATAAATGAGGTGTACTGACCATGAATACCAAAAATGAGTGTATAACTGGTAATAAGTTGGTGATAGTGGTGTTCATAAATGGTAGTGAAAAGAAGTGTGAATAAAACGAGCCAAAAACAGTGAAAAAAAGAGACTAAAGTGTCGATAACTGACAAAAACGTCTGAAAAAGGGTTGATTTTCAGGACAAGAAGTACATGGTTGAATGGACGACAACACAAGGGTGAAAGTATGTTGCAGAGTTCATTGCCAGGGGGCTTACTGAAGGAGAGACATGGAGCTGAATGTTACACCTGTGCACACACGTTTGAAAGTTGCAAGGGTCATATTCCTTTTCAGATCCAGAAATCTTTAGTCTTTAAAATTTCTTTTTTTCCTCAGAAAGCTGAAAGCTTGAGCAGAGAAACGAGCTTGTAGTGATTTGAAAAAAAAAAAAGTCAGGAGGTTTTTGTTTTTAATCATTTCTCTCAGGGAGTGTGGGAAGTGAAATGATGCTTTTTTTGTATAATGCCCCCAAGTGTTTTTTTTCTTTTCTTCTTCATCATTTTTCTTTCATTTCTTCTGTCTGTGTTTCATCATCCGTTTTCTTTTCTTCTGCTACCACATCTGTGTTCTGTCCATATGCAAATACTCTAAAGTTAACAAAGCTAGCCATGTCTTTTTTGGGAGGGTGGGGGTGGAGGGAGGGGGGCGGGGGGTGGATTAGGTGTAGCTGTGGAGCGGGACTTTTCATTTCGATGGGAATCAGTGGGGGACCTAGAGAGAAAGAAGAGCGCTTTCAACAGCTGTTCCAGGGTTTGCGTCATGCGGCGCGAGCAAGCGTCATGGCTTAGTGTTCGCACGCTATGCACACACACAAACGCACACACTCACGCACACACAGAGAGGCATGCTGTGGGGACCCCCAGTTGAAGGCATGACCAAACACAGGCATTGTGTTCTCATGCAGCCGCTGTGTTGCTGAGGAAGGATGTCACCTGTTTGGAGGGCTGACAGGCTGCTGGTTCTGCTTGCAGTCTCCTGTTTTCCTGCGCGCTGGCTGCATGGCTGCTGCTGTTCCTCTGAGAGGAGGCTCGCACCACAAAATCTGAAAAAAAAAGACTAAAAAATATATATATATATATATATATATATATACACACACAAAAAATCTGGAAAAAGACTAATATCTACATAGATGTGTGTGTGTGTGTATGTATATACTGTATACATATGTATATATGTATGTGTGTATATATATTGTATATACTGTATATATGTGTGTTTGTATATATATATATATATATATATATATATATATATATATATATTTATATACATTACAGCATTTTTACGCATTTTAAGAAAAGTTTTATTTTTTGCATGCTCATACACACACATATTCACATTTATTTTTAGAAAATAAAAACATGAAATCTATTTTTGACCTTTTTTTAAGTTCAAAAAGGCCATCATGTTAGCAAACTGTAAAACTAACAAAATCCTTCATGAGCTGGATTTATATTGCTTTAAAACATCCAAAAGGTTAAAAATAAGCAAATTAACATACATATTAGAAACAAATATCAATCTTATTTCAAGTTGTTGAATAATATCAATATGAATTGGTTTACATGCTTATTTGAAGTACTTTTAACTAACAGCAAATAAGCCATTTAAAATTAAAGTAAATATACTTAACAATTTGTTGATCTCATTTATTAAATGAGTGTAAATAGAACACATCTTGTTTTCTTACAAAATAAGAAACTGATGAAGAATTGCATACTTGTGTGTATATTATTGAAAACTGTTTTTATGCTTTTGAATCGGTGCAAAAACTCCAGTACTCCCCGATACAATAGCAGCATTTTAGGCGGTATTTAGGCTCACGTTGTTTTGGCTGTGAGTCTCTGGGGAGAGCACGTTGAACTTTGGCAGTTTTCCCTGAATGACGTTGTGTGTTTTGTGCTTTTGTGTTGCAGGTGTATGCTCCGTCTGCCAGTACAGCAGACTACAACAGGGACTCACCGGGTTATCCCTCCTCCAAACCTCCCAGCGCTGGCTTCCCAAGCTCATTCTTCATGCCAGGTACACACACAAACACACACGCACACCCACACTAGGGCTCCACACTGTGAGGAAAGCATGCGATATGCAATTACGTTGTTTAATATTGCGATAACGATATTAGTTGCGATAAATAAACACATTTCTCTGTGTGCTCAGTTGTGCTGCTTTCACACATTGCTTGTTGAATTTGAAAACAATTCAAAGAAATCATTTTCCACATTTCTTTAATAAACCAATGGAATGTTGCATTAAATGTGAAAGGCACCACTGAAAAAGGAACGACATTTTATAGTGCCGTTCTCTACTTTCTACTGATTATTTTTCAAACACAAAATAATCTCTGAGTGTCTTCCCCTATACAGTGGCTTGAGAAACTTTACACACTCGTGCTAAAGGTGATTAAAAAGAGGAATAAAAAAACATCTTTTGGAAATTGATCTGAAGGCCCCCCCATCTGGGAATCACATACCCTTCACCATACCTAGAGATAGGCATGGGGAACTTTCCATAAGATCATCTCTCCATGCAAATCAAACCAGCTATTAGGCTAACTGATATAACACCATGTCTATCTCTAGGTATTGTGAAGGGTATGTGATGATGGGGGGGGGCTATTTTAATTCCAAAGGTCAAGGGAACTTTATCAGGATGCATAGTATCCTGATCCATGAAATAACTGGCCTTTAATAATAAAAATGTGCCTGCCTCTATGGAAATTTAACATAGGGTGGTGTAGCCTTATGCCCCCTGCATTTTAAGGAATAACCTTTATTTATTTACAATACATTAGTCATTCACAAAGATAATTGTTTTTAATTAAGGCATTAAGATCAATTTCCAAAAGATGATTTTTTTATTGCTCTTTTTAATCAACTTTAGCCTGGGTGTGTAAACTTCCTCAAGCCACTGTATGTCTATGCGATGTGTTTATTGCGATGACAATGAAAAAACAATATATTGTGCAGCCCCAACACACACACACATGCTATGAAACATGTTCTTATACCAATATCACACAATTGGAGTTGTGTATTATATTAGTTATTGTAACAGCTGCCCAGATAAGGTACAGTAAGTATATTTTTGCTGGAGACAACAATAAAGACAGCAAGTAGTTGCTTGAAAACATAACGTCAGTTTACACCACTTGAAGGTGCAGAGCGAAATGTAACGTGTCTAGTAGCGTTCATTGGCAGAAGGTGGAAGTCACGAGCGTGCCAAGATAACTTTAAGCATCTCTGAACTCCAGAAGATATTAGGGCTGCACGATTATGGCCAAAATAATAATCACGATTATTTTGATCAATATTGTGATCACGATTATTCTCACGATTATTTGTTGATTTTAACCAAAACTAATTTAATTGTCGCATAGGCTATTTATAACTGCTTTCACATCCATATTATGTTACATTCTTCTTATGTTGAAGTTGTATGTTGTATAGACATACAGCTGCAACACATGTAAATGAAAATTAGCTATCTGAAATAAATAGCATAGGATTTTTTTTTTTTTTTTCCACAATAACTGATAAAAAGAGCTAGGGAGAGAGAGGGAGTGCGATGGACGTAGTCACAGAGCAACGGCTGATCATTATGAATGGGTCCAGCACGGGTCGAATGGCGGATACACACGTCGTGTGTATGAAATGTCTATATCGTCACTGCGCTGCATTTTTATGAACATATTCTGACCATGGGTCACATCTCTGGCCCAGGTCCAGCAGCTCCGTCTCACACGCTGTTACTCTACCAACTGAAGTTAGTTGCATTAAATAACTTCTTCTGTGTTCTTCGCCGTGGTGGCCGCGATAGCAGTTACCCGCGGAAACACTGGTACAAATACAGGTTTGCCCCTCATACTTAACAATATACAGCTGTGTTAATAACAAATTAAAACTGTAGAAAAATGTCAGAAGTGTGGACCGGTGCTGTGTGGCCGGGCTGCGCGGAGAGTAAGAGGAGAGTAGAGGAGAGATCCAATACAGGCACGACTTTACAGAAGAAATGGGTCATGTAACGCAAAATTAAACCATATCCATTTAAAAAGCATTGCAGCGGATGCCAGGACATTAGCACCGGTGCGTCCTAGAGGAGCTAACAGACGCTAACTAGCACCAACTAGCTGTTGTCTGAAAAACAACACAGACGGGACAAAATGCTGCATTTACTGGTAAACCTTGAGACCGACGTATAACCGACTATCTGTTGAATTTTCCTCCCGTTACTCTGTCCTCTGTGACTGTCTCCATCTAGAAACTAAGCTGCACGGTGCAGGGAACAACTCTGACTGGCTCATGATCAGACAGGGGTTTACGGAGCGGTAGATGCGTTATGCAAAAAAACCCGGAGCGTTCTATGAAATGACGTTTAAAAAAAAAAAAAAACGCTCAATCACGCAAATTTGATCGTGGGAAGTCAAAATTGTGATGGTGATTAAAATTCGATTAATTGTGCAGCCCTAGAAGATATCTCTCTCTGAAATGTAGTGGAGTAGAAGTATTAGTTATGTTATTTTTCCATTATGACTGACTGTTAAACTAAATAATAAAAACTAAAAAACATCCATATGCTCTTAGTAGTATACAGCTGTTAAAACATAGTAAAATATATGTATTTTTCAGAACACTGGTACCGGTTCAGTATGCAGTATCAGCCAAAACATAAGTTCAGTTATTGGAATCGGTACTGGGAAGCAAAAAATTGAATTGGATAATCTCTAGTTTTTTCTGTGCCTGATCAAACTAGCACATCACATGTACTCTCTCTCTCTCTCTCGCTCTCTCTTGCTCTCTCTCTCTGTCTCCTTATCAGACGGTCACCACAGTGGAGATCCCTGGAGCAGCAGTAGTAGCAGCATGAGCCAGCAGGGTTACCATGGCAGCATGCTGGGGGGCGGGAACTCTGCCCACGGCCCCTCCCAGAGCTCCTCCTACTGCGGGATTCACCCTCACGACAGATTGGTGAGCAGTACTGTCAATCACACACACCGGGGGATACGTTCAGGAAGTCACTGTCAGAGATTACATTTAACTGACATACAAACACCTGGGCAAATTCCTTGACCCCCATGATATTCAGTAGTCAATAATACAAATGATATTACATGCTGTAAATAGGTCAATATATGGTAACTTTTTCAAATGAATAAGCGCTTGTGTAATTTTACAATAAATATCATCATGATTAGGTTAGCATCATGGTTAGCCCCACTTCCGTTTTGTTTATTCTCTTCGTAGATAGTATTTACTGCTTTGCAGTAGTTTATCCTTGTCTTGTTAAATTGAGTTTTAATTAGTTCTGTCCTTGTCTCTGCAGAGCTACCCGTCACACTCGTCTGCAGATATCAGCTCCAGCCTTCCTCCAATGTCCAGCTTCCACCGGGGGGGAGGGAGCGGGAGCGGGGGCAACCACTACAGCACCGCCTCTTGCACCGCTTCCACCAACGGCACAGAAAGCATCATGGGTAAGATACCGGTGTCTATTTGTATCTTCGGGAATAGCTAGCTAGCTTGGTTTCTAGCTCCAGGCTAACTCTTTTCCTAAGTAATTCTAAGTAATGACAGCAACACTTTGGGCGCGTCCACAAGATACAAGCCTTACGTGTTCACGCACAGCCCCCACCCCTCCTCCATGCAGTTGCTTGTAGCCAAGGAGGACACGGAGGATTAAAAAAACATAATGGACTCTTCAGAAGAGGTAATTATCTTCACTTGAGTTTCTGCGCTCAAAAGTTGTCTGGACGACACAACTAATTTGGCAATGGCTTGAATATAAGGGATATTCACTTATATCAAAATACGTTACGCACTAAAGTTTTAATGTCTGTAAACATTTTTTAAAGGTCCCATGGTATGAAAATGTCACTTTTATCCACATTATCCACATTAATTTTTCCCCGGCCTTAATTTGAGTCCTGCTTTTATTTGGCCGTGTTGACCACGCCTCCAGCCACTATCAGAGGTCCGGCTTTTATTTGACTACCGGTTTTTATTTGAGGAATTACGGTAGTGACGATTCTCTCCGAGCAATCAGTAGTCCGCAGGTTTTCACGTCACCTTTTGGTATCGCCTCAGCTCGCTTGGAAACTCAATTGAGGTTGTACTAAACTTTTTTTCTTATTAGAAAACCAAAAAATGACCCATTCAGGATAACCTGTAATCACTTGAGTGATCTCCTGACTTTCTCTCTAGTGCCATCATCTGTGTTTGAACTTTAAACTAAGATTGCTAACAAGATAAACAAGTTACCTGCTAAACCTGCTGATGGTAGTAATTAGCTCAAACCACAGAAGCACAGCCTCAAAGAGCTGCTAGTATGGCTGCAGACTTGTGTTTATCTATTAACAGTTTGAATGCCTATAGACACATTATTTTTTTCATATATGTGTGTCGGAGCTGTAGACGTAGACTTCAGACTTGGACTTGAGTCAGACTTACGTCACAACGATGAGGACTTGACACTTGAAATGGATTTGACTCCTGACTTGGACTTGATTTTGACACTGCACTTACTTAACACTTGACACCCTAAAGACTGGACTTGACTTTTGCTAAAGACGTAAACATGCTCTGCTGTGTGTAAGCTTTCACTCTTATTATATATCTTGCATTGCCAGATCTTCCTCCACAGCACTGCAGAGAACTGCAGTGTATCTGATGAGCAGGTGGCACCTTGTACAGCAGCCTAGGCCGCATTGTGTGAATGTGTGTGAATGGTGAATGGTTAATGTACTATGTAAAAGCACTTTGAGTTGTTGTTGAGACTAGAAAAACTCTATATAAGAACAGTCCATTTACATTTACATTGGGTTGGGAGAAAAATGTGCTTTGGTTTATTGGCATTTCTTTAAACCAATCACAATCTTCACAATCATTCATCTTTTGCCTCTGCAAAATACCCTCAGGAAGGAACTTGTTTTGGTGGAACATGTGTACGTTCAAAAGTTGTTTTAGTCTTGCGACATAAAACTGTGATTGGACAGATAGCTGTCTGGATTTACCCTGCAAAGATCTGCGGACCAAGTAACCATAGTCCTCAAAAATCCACTGGAGGTTAGAATGCCAATACAGAGACAGAGGAACGTGACGGACATCCCACCGAAATGAAAGACATCTGGCGGAATTTTCGGAAGCACCTGAACAATCACGGAAGTGGAACGTTGTGAATATAGACTACTCTTATCATAAATCTATCTGCAGCAACCTTTAGGCTACTCATTGTTTGAGTAGACAAGATTATAAAACTGTAATTGATCAATTTGATCAGTTTGAATAATTGGTCCTTTCTAGTTAGAAGACCTCGTTTTATTTACGGCCAAATAACATGATACAAGTGTCAATGATTAGATTCAGACGATTTATACCACTTAAAAACTGAGGGGAGAAGGCAGGCGGCAAGAAAACTGAAAAACAGTTGTACTCCGTTTTGGCGCAACCTTGACATCCCTGAGACACACACACACACACACACACACACACACACACACACACACACACACACACACACACACACAGTGTGCCATATGGACCCCTTGCTTTGAGTCCCATAGAACAAATAGGAAAGCAATAAGAAACAGATTGAAAGTTTGTTTTCATGGGAAGACACGGACCACATTCCACAAAGATAGCACACACACAAACACGCACACACACGAGAGCCTGTGCAGATGAGTGCAAACACAACATGAAGCTAATAAAAACCATGACGCTGTTGTTTAAATAGAAATTTATGAAACACGTGTGTGCACACATGAACCCTTAAACACAAATGCACAGTGTTTCCAAACCTTTCTCTGGGAGTGAGTGAACAGCAACTACAGATTCATGTCAGTTACAATTGGTTTGAAAAATATAATTTTCTTATCAACAAAACGTCAGATTCGTACAGTCACCTCTCAGTGCCTGCTTGCTAGTTCTACAGTGTTGGATGTGTCTATATTGTGGGGAAAAGGAAAGTGGCCAGGACACATTGAAGTGGATTAATACCATTGAAGTGGATTAATACCACAAAGCGGAAAATAAAGGAAGTGCACCATAGCACAATGCTAACTTACATCTGTTGTCCTTGAGCATGTGTATACAGTAATGCACATCTAACAATAAAAAATGATAAATTATTCTAATATTCATAAATACACCTGTGGGACTGGACAGTGTGTTTAAACACTTAAAGCTGTAGTGCGTAGTTTCTGTCTCCCCCAAAAGGTATTCTAAGTAATGTCAACAACGCTGTGGGTGTGTCCACAAGATACAAGCCTTAAGTGGTCGGCACAGCCCCCACCCCTCCTCCACGCAGTTGCTAGTAGCCAAGGAGGACACGGAGGATTAAAAAAATATGATGGAAAACATCATGGCTTTCAAACGAGCAAAGTGGCAGTTGGTTAAGGCCACACCCCTAACCTCAACCACTAAGGTCTATATAAAAGCATCCAAAGAGCACCATGTCGTGGGACATTTAACATTCATTTTAAACCCACTAAGAGTGATATGTTCTCTATTATTTGGGATAACATTCCACTGTTTTTTGCTGTGACTGATAAAGCAGTTGGATCAGATTTTGTTGAGCAATGTTTTGTATTACAGTGTCCCCGCGATGATGATCTTGTTTGTCTTGTTTCACTACAATCGGTTAATCGTTTAACCGTTTAACCAATCGTTGTTGTCTTGATGATCAAGCATTTTGGACTATTTCATGGACAAAACAAAACACCTGAAGAAGCAACCCTGTCTCCTAAACATTAAACTAAACTGCATTCTCTATCCAAAAGGCTCAAAAGTGCATGTTGTGAAAGTATCGGCATTTTAAACACGTGGTTAGCGTTGTGAATTGAAACAGAACTACTTTGTTAGGGTTAGCCAAATAAAAACACAGAAAACCTTCAAAATCAGTTTCATCTTATGAATGTTCTCCTCCTTTGCAGCTGTAAGCTCTCATTTATGAAAAAGATTTTCTCCTGCACATGTTCTAAATTATGCGTCAAGTCAGGATGCAAGCGTGTGTGTGTGTGTGTGTGTGTGTGTGTGTCTGTGTGACAGTAATCCCTTGGATGGTTTACTAGGCCAGTGGTATGGCGTGAGTGAGACATGAGGCTTTAACCCCAAAACATATGCTGCTTCCTGTCTCTCTCTCTGTCTTCATCCCTCTCTCTCTCTCTCTCTCAGCTTAAAGAAGTCCAGTCCTGCCAATTTTTGTAATGGATTCATTTGCCATGAAAGGATGCGTTTTGCTGTGTCTGTGTGGCGTGCACGTCTCTAACTTGTGTGTGCGAGCGTAAACTTTCCATCTGGGATCTGCTATCAGGAGAGATGAGCTGTGAGCATGTCAGAGTCTCTCTGCTTCTATGTGTGTGTGTGTGTGTGTGTGTGTGTGTGTGTGTGTGTGTGTGGGGCGCTCATCTGGTCCTGTGAGGTCACTTCCTTCCTCTCTGGCCTCAGTGCTTTTTGAGTGTGTGAAACAGATTTAGTTGTTTTGAAGTCCAGCATTTGCACAAACACATATGGTCAGTCACTTAAAATGGGAACAAATGTAGATGTAGAATGTCGGTTCCTATTGAATTCTGCCTCTGATTCTTGTCACATTATTTGAGAAGGGTCACACCATCAAATGTTCTGTGTCCCCATCTAATTTTACACAACCATGCACTGCTCAATGTACAAACTGCTTCACATAAGAGATGCATTGTGATCTGCCGACAGGAGTTTTGAATCAATGTGTCAACGTACTGTCCATTGAAAAAAATCCACAAGCATAAAATATTTGGAGCTTCCAATTCTTCTACTCCTTGTGTTATTCCCTGCAGTGTAAGAAAGAACAAATACAAAGTAAAAAGGAAACCAGGCACAAATGCTACCCAATGTGTGTGTGTGTGTGTGTGTGTGTGTGTGTGTGTGTGCGGGTGAACAAGGAAGACAAATCAATTATGAAAGTAAAAGAATTGGATTTGTATGCGAATTAGTGTTAATGAATATGTTGTGCCAATTAGAGTGTGGAACGCATCGTCTGAATTATCAAAATATGTTGTACAATACAACAACATCCTTATTTTCAAGAATACATGCCTCTTTTTCCTGTGTGTGTGTGTGTGTGTGTGTGTGTGTGTGTGTGTGTCACAGCTAACCGAGCGCCGAGTGCAGCAGCCAGCAGCTCTCAGACAGGAGACGCCTTAGGGAAGGCACTCGCATCGGTAAGTGCAGCACACACTAACACACACACATTCAAATGTGAGATACCTGTTCAGTATTTTATTAATGCAAAAGTATTGTTTCTTGATTTGTCTTTCTATTGTATTTGTCTTTTTTAATATTCTTTGGAACTTTAGGAGTCGTCATTTATCTCATTTATATTGTTCTATGTGCTTCTCTGACTTCTATATTTTTAATTTTTTCCAGATCTACTCCCCAGACCACACGAATAACAGCTTCTCGTCCAATCCTTCCACCCCAGTCGGCTCCCCACCCTCCCTCACAGGTAGCACATGACCCTCACCATCCCATCAGCAGAACCAAAACCTCAGATGGAAAAGGCAGAGCTGACTCGGACTGGAATAGGAATGACACAAATAATTCAACTTTAAACTTAACTTGGACTTGTTTCACATGACTTAAGACTTGACTTGTTTCACATAACTTAAGACTTGTTGTTTTACACATGACTTGAGACTTGACATGGACTTGTTTCACTTAAGACACATCACTTAAGGACTTGTTTTACATGACTTGGACTTGTTTCACATCACTTAAGACTCGACTTGGACTTGTTTTACATGACTTGAGGCTTGACTTGGACTTATTTCACATGACGTAAGACTTGACTTGAACTTGTTTCAAATGACTTTAGACTTGAAATGACTTGAACTTGTGTTAAATGACTTTGGACTTGACATGAACTAATTTTAAATGAGGCATTGACTGATTTCAAATCATTTCTTAAACTCAACTTAAACTTGTTTAAAATGACTTCAAACTCAAATTGAACTTGTTTCAAAAAGTTATTTTAGTATTGACTTAAACCTGATTTAAATTACTTGAGACTTGACTGGAACTTGTTTTAATTGACTTGAGACTTGACTTGAAGTTGTTGTAAATGACTTTTGACCTGACTGACTTGACACATTTAACCAAAGCTATGAAGCTAGTTTAATTAAATAATTTCAAGGGATTTAATCACTTTGTCTAATATTAGACCATAAAACACATTGCTTTGTTTTCTCTCCATCCTCTTCCTCTTATTTGCACCAATTACTCCTGCTCACAGCTGATGTTGAAAACTCTCGCTGCTCCTTAAAATGAAAAATGACTTTTCCTAATAATAGTTGTGTCAAATTTGTCTCTAATTGCCGCGGCTACACACACCGTTAGATATTTCTGCGCCCCGCCTTGTGACTGATAGCTTTAATTACGAGCACCACTTCCACAAATCGTTCACAAACCTACCGGCTCTGCAAACACGAGCCCCCTCCCCCTCCCCTCTTCCTTCTCCTCCTCGTCATTATAGCTGCCTCAGATATTGCCTGCTAAACCATAATTGGTGTTTACCATTGTGTCAGACTTACTCCGCTTTTTACAAATTAGAAATGAAGCCTATTAAAGCAAACTACATGCAAATTGATATCCAAGGCTAATTCTGTGAGGGTGTTTTACTGTGTTGGACTTGAAACAATTTACCCTGGTGTTTAATACATATATTTGTATTTGCACATGAATGTACCCAGGTGATTATTCATTAATTAGCATATGGAAATGAGCATGTAATATGAATAAAGGAGAGGGGAGAGAAGAGATTGTGAGACAAAATGGGAAGACAATTTAAAAAAAAACAGGAAGAAACATGAGCTAATGAGATGAGATCAGAGTTACAAAGGAGAGATCAGCGCTGAGGGCAGATGGAATGTAAGAGGAGAAAAGACGAGCCAATTCTATTTTTGCACACCCAAGCTTGAGACCTATAAAACGTAACATTTTCACCAGTTTTGATCTATTTGCTAATTTACGCACATTCTCTTTTTCATAGGCCCTCAAAAATGTGATTACAGTAAAATATAACAATAATCCTAAGCGATTTCATTAGGGCCTTCGCCCTCAACGATGCTCTGCGCTATTAAAAGAGAGGAGAGCAAACAAAACGGAGAGAAAGGTAGAAAAAGGAGGACAAACATATGGAGTGGATTTAGTGAAATGCTAATAAAAGATGATGATGGGAAACTAGTAAAAAAACAAGCGACAAGAGGAGAAAAGAGAAAACACTGTGATATGATGATGGAGGCATAAGAAGAGAAAAAGGTGAAGGAATTGGAATCACGAGGATAACAAGAGGAAACAGAAGATTACATGAGAAAGGAGGAAAAAATTAACTATTGTGCAGCAACATGCGGACTTAGTGCGCTGTCCTTTGCTTGTGATTTTTAAACTGTAAAAAAAAAACTAAAAGCTCAGAGACTCTTCAGTAACTCTTTATTGAATGAAATGATGTATAAGGGAAGGGTAAACGGCCCTGTACAGAGAAATTTAACATTAAAAAAACAGTCGTAGAGCTAATGTGACAAAAATTATTATGTTCACAGCTGCCTAGCATGTTAGCGATTATTATTATCCTGCTTCCGTTACAAATCTGCGGGGACCAATCACACACTGGCTTATCCACCTGTTTTTTTTTTTACATTCAACATGGCGACCACCAAAGCGCAGCAACCCGTTGATGCCGCTGAAGGACTATCCAATTGCGTACAGAGTCATTTGGACATTTGCCGGTTGGTTGTGTAGTAGAAAATACAGAGCAGACTTCCCAGACTAATGTTCATTGTCAAAAGATTGAGCTTGGTCTGGTGACAGCCAGACTAGATTTTCTCCATAACGCCCAGCTCTACTTTGGAGTCTATCAAATATATTTGGTTTCCATGCACCACCTCTTTTTGTGGCAGTGAATAAATGTGATAGCTACCTTCAAATCTGGGACAAAGAGAACCCAATAGGGTTAGGCTTAGTAGGGTAAATGATACGGGTGAAATCGGTGCTTTAAATGTTGTCTCACATCTGAAACCCAAACGCTATTCAAAGGCCTCCATATACCAGCCCGTCACCACTCAGAGCTTCATATTAATGTAAATTCACACACAAGTCGCTGTGTCTGTCTACCAGCTAATGAGACCTGTCGATTCAGATAGGACCCTTCAGAGCGACGGCAAACACAAAAGCAGGAAAGAACAGAGACACAAAGCTTGTTTATTCTGCAAAGGGGACATGCTAATCAACCACTTGTACCTTTTCAAAGACAAAAGCCTGATATTAGCATTTCGGCTATGAGATATGAGTTGGTTTGTTTAGTCTTTTCTTCCTCATCTCTCGGTTTATTATGTCCGAGCACCATGGGTGTATACAATGAAACACTCCTTGTGTGTAATGATGTTTTGTCTGCCATGTGGTGCTACACTGAGTGGTTTCTTTGTTGCGACATATCAAAGGAGAAGAGGTTTAGGCTCTAGTCCATGCACACGTTTTTATCCGAATGAAGTGATTACAAATGAAAAATGCCATAAGGAAAAAGTAAAATTCAATGGAATTTCATGAACATTGACTCAAAGGAAATATGTTCAGATCATCGGATTTTCTCTTGATCGATATACGGCTTATGCAATAAACGCTGATAAATGTTATTTGCCAAATAAATAATGAATTGCGATTAAGTTTTTATGGTTGCAAGCCGCCACAAAACAAAATAGAAGTTTTAGTTAATTTCTGCCCAGTATTTCCTCTCTGTCTGCCAACATGGGGGATGTCAACAAAGACAGATATCAGTGTACGGACGAAGAGACAAGGGACTTTTTGAATTTAATTTACGAGCAAAATAGAACGGCTATGTTAGATAGCAAAAATCTAAGAAATGCAATAATTTATGAGGAGCTCACAAAGGAAATGGGCTACAAAGGTTAGGACAAGCTGTGGGACATCCTCCAGAGTAAATGGAAGGCGCTCAAACAGAGAGACATGTCTCAAAAAAGAGAGTTGTCTCACAGCGGCACATAAGCACTATTACAATTTGTCCCATGTTGATCATGTGTTGGTAGACGGCGCGATCCATTTTGTCTAGAACAACTTTGTTTGCTTTGTTGAATGTTGTGCGATTCAGTGCGAAAATGAATGGAAACACCTTAAAATGTCTAAGATAAATTCCATATACCAATCTGATCGTAAAACAGCATGTGATGTCATCACCATAGGTTTTTATTGACTTTAAAGCCATTGGATGGAAACACACTCTCACCAGCTTTATTCACATGAGGTTTTTACCAAACTTCAGATAATTCGATTAACACATGGATGGAAACTTAGCTATAGACATCCATCCCTTTTCCGTACACACTTACACACTGTGTAGGGTCGCTGTTGCATCGGGTGAGAGGTGGGATACACCCTGGGCAGGTCGCCCATCTATCACATAACTTACAGTACATGCAGATGAACAGGTGCCAGTTTGGACTAAACTAAACGAAAACACAAAATGCTCACGTCTCCTTTTCTCTGAATCCTGTCATGCATCCTTGCTTTTATCTGTCATCTGCTTGTTCCCCATCTCCTCTCCTGATGATGTCTCCTTATCTCCTCTCTCCTAGCTGCCAGTTCAGCTGTCTGGTCGAGGAATGGCGGACAGGGAGCGTCATCACCAAACTATGAGGCTCCATTGCACTCTCTGGTATGTAAGCAAACACACACAACACATTGTGTACTTATATATATATTGGGGCAGCTGTGGCTCAGCGGTAGAGCGGTTGCCTGCCAATTGGAAGGTTGGTGGTTCAATCCCTGGCCCTACAGTCCCATGTCAAAGTGTCCTTGGGCAAGACACTGAACCCTGAGTTGCCCCCGATGCTGTGCATTGGAGTGTAAATGTGTGTGAGTGTTTATCTGATGAGCAGGTGGCACCTTGTACGGCAGCCTCGGCCACAGTGTGTGAATGTGTGTGAATGGTGAATGTATCCTGTATGATGTAAAAGCACTTTGAGTAGTCGTTAAGCCTAGAAAAGCGCTATATAAATACAGCATATTTACAATTTATATTTATATAATATAATAAAACGGGCCTCAATTACTATAGCCATGTTCGTAAAACCTGCGTTTTCCACAACAGAGTAGGGTCTCGTATCCGCGGCTACAAATGTACCAATCACAGCAGTGATATCTTTTGCCCCGTTTGAATTAGTTAAAGGTTGCTTCTTGTTTTCGGCTAGTTCCAGTTATCGACACACTGGGATGATGTCAGCGTAAATGAGTTGTTTGTACTATTCCCACTGGTGTGGCCTAGTTTCGTGTAGCAGGTGTGGCATACCGTTGTTTTTTTTATGCACCACTCTCTTGCCATCACCCTTAACTAATTAACTAAAGTAATATTTCAGTGAGATATAGGGACTATTTTTTAGACAATGCAGCTTAAATGTCTTCTTAAGTGAAAGTTTTGAAGACATCTTGTCTTGAGTCTTATTTCAGATAAAACAATCCCCTTTAACATCTCATGAGGTTTTTAAGCTGTGTTGTTATTTTATTATTATTATTATTATATTATATTATATTATTATGTTGTTCGTAGATCAAATCTTATATCAAACAAATCTTACCAAGTGAGGTTTAACTTGTTTCATTGGCAGATTTTTTACTTATTACAGGCAAAAAAACACCAACACTTGGATTTGTTGTTTTTCAGTCTGTTGAGTCACAGCTGCTTCAGGTTTCGAAGATAAAACCTCAGCGGGTTTCTCATTCTTTCTGTGTCACTCCGCAGCAAAGTCGTATCGAGGACCGCTTGGAGCGTTTGGACGATGCCATCCACGTACTGCGGAGTCACGCGGTGGGACCGTCGCCGGGTATGGCCAGCGGGCACGGTGAAATGCACAACCTCATCGGGGCCGCACATACGCACAATGGCGCTATGGGCGCTCTGAGCAGCGGGTACGGGACGGGACTGCTGTCGGCCAACAGACACTCCCTCATGGTAGGACCTCAGAGCATGTTTTTATACTGTAGAAATGAGCGTAAGGGTGAGGACAGAAGTCCCATTAATCCCTCCCAATATGGTCCTCAGTGTTGATAGTTGGAACGTCAGAGCTTTTAAAAAAAAGGAAATTCATGCACATCTAAACTAATAGAGTGCCAAAATCTGAAACGCTGAAATATAATCTGCACTAAGCCTTTTACTGAAAACATGTTATTGTTAAGATATTGTAGCACTAAAGTCTCCTCATATTGAGTTATTTGTTAAAAAACACTTAATACAATGCAAATATGTCAAACTCAATATGCCATCGGGGCTCATATTCAGTCCAAATACCTTTTTAACCCTTGTGTTGTCTTCCTGTCAACCATGAAAAAAACATTGTTGTTGTTCCTATCTCAATGTTTCAGTCACTTTCTTCAAAGTTTTGTATTTCATATTTTAGTTTTATGCCCATTATTTTGGTTTATTTCTGATTTTTCCCAATGTTTTTGTCACTTTTTTTAATGTTTTGGGTCCTTATTTTTGATGTTTTTGGCACTTTTTTGGCGGTTTCCACCGTTTTTTCAATGTTCTTTTGCTTTTTTAACGTTTTGCTGTGTTTTTTAGTTCCATTACTGGTGCTTTATCGCCGTAACATATTTTCTGATATAAAAAAACTTTGAACACAGGTAAAATTTGACCCAAGGACCACATGAGGATTACTAATCCCAGGAAAGGCTTTGGCTTAAAAATGGTTTGGATAGCTAACAAAGAAAGAAGCATAATAATTGTGCATGTGTTGCTTGACAAGATTATTTTTCTTGACAAAAGAAAGTCATCTTAAAAGATGATCTGACTTTCTTGATATGCCCTTTTGAAGTGGATTTAAAAAGACAAATGAGTTACGTCTTAACCAGTTCTATAGTACTTACTCTTCTTACTATCACAGAGAGTCCCTCCAGGATTTTGCTGACTTTGTTTGAGATTGTTGCCCAAAAATTGCGATAAAAGTTGTGATGATTTTTTTTTATGTTTGTTGCAATGAATTTGCAGGAGACAGAGAAAGTTGCAAAAAAAGTTGTATAGTTCTTTAAAAATTAAAGGGAAACTTGTTTTGAGGATAATAAAACTACGCTGGGCTGAGTTTTCCTAGTAACCTTACCAAAAAGGCTCTGGATGCTCATGAAAATGGCTGGTGGATATAAAAAATAATAATTTATTGATTGAATCAAATATGAACATGTCTGTCAGTGGCTTGTTGAGATACATTCATATGGTTTTATAAAGGACTTATTGGACTTTAACTTATCATTGCACTTACAATAACAAGCGTAGCTGTCCTCAAATTAGGTCATTCTCTACATCTCTGCTCTGGTTTTTCCTGCATCCACCGTGTGTGTGTGTGTGTGTGCGCGCGCATGCGTCAGTCGAGGGGAGGAACTCAGCAGCCCCGCCCGCTGCAGAGAGCCAACAGGATTGACACAGTGGCCGCTTTAAGCAACTTCAGAGTGAAAAATCATTACAGCGTACATTGATATGAAAATGTTAAAATGTATACAGATTGGAAGGACGGTCTGAAACGTCTTTCGCAGTACGTTTTGTTGGTAAATGTGAGATGTTCGAGTCACACATGTCTCGTTAAACAAGGAAAAGAATTTGGCGATGTACGTGTGACATCAACCCCTTCTCACTCCCACCTATGAGTGGTTGAAGTTGCGGGAAACTCTCATTGGTCCAATTTTCAACAAAGTTGCAGTGATTTGTCAATATTGCGAGTCGCATTAAAGTCACAGTGATTGGTTGAATTTGCATGAATTGGCAACATTTCAAAATCCTGTTTTGTAGGGACTGCACAGTGTGAAGAAGAAGAAGAAAAAAAGAGGACAGTGTCACAAGAGGTCAAATAAAGATTAGCGTACTATTATATTGACAGAGGTTAAAACAGATGAAGTTTAAAAGGAGGACCAGGTTTAATTGAACATATGAAGTCAGACAGACCGCAGTAATGTTTTCCATGTTTAATTTTAGATTTTTTGTTGTTAACTTGAAACAGTAAATATAAAGAACCAAACAGCTGTGTGCCATAAGGAGCTGTAGGAGGGCGAGAGAGAGAAAGCATTATAAAGCACTGCCAGTATAAACACATTTGGATGCCCGAACATGTTCAGGCAGACCTGCTTTGTGTATTTGTGCTATGCGTTTGTGCATATTCAAATGCACACACACATAACACACACACACACATACACATACACACACACATGCACCAGATGTTACTGCTGCAAATTAGCACACAAGACATTCTGCAACCTTTTCAACCCCAAGCATCCAATTCATCCATTGGGCTTCAGAAGGGACATTTTGACTTTCGTTCTGTCCAACAGTTGTTGTGTCTTTGCTGTTATGAACACTGCAGCATCTACAGTAGTAGACGCTAGCAGCAGCTAGCACTAGCACTGTTTGTTCTCACTACAGTAGTTCAGGAGGTTTGTGTGTTTGTGTGTGTGTGTTTGTGTGTTTGTGTGTGTGTGTGTGTGTGTGTGTGTGTGTGTGTGCGCGCGTGCGTGTGTGTGTGTGTGTGTGTGCGTGCGGCTCCCACAGAGATTATATTCTTCTCAGGCATATCTGTCCAGCTGTCTCTCTCTCTCACTCTCTCTCTCTCTCTCTCTCTCTCTCTCTCTCTCTCTCTCTAATTCAATTCAATTTCAATTCAAAGAAGCTTTATTAGCATGACCATAGTGACATACAGTATTGCCAAAGCTCATAAACAGGGAGACATTGATCACATTTACATCAACAATCATAAAAACAAGAACAAAACTTATGATATCAGCATCAACATGACAACATTACAGGTGTGTGTGTGCGTGTGTGTGTGTGCGTGTGTGTGTGTGTGTGTGCGTGTGTTAGGGGGGGGTCACTCACTGTTCCTCAAAGTGTGACAGGTAAAGACATACTGGGCTGCTAGACTGCAGCTCTCTGGCTGTTCTCCCAGCAGGATCGCCATCTTGTTGGTGTCGGGTATTTGGTCAAATGTCGGGTGCTTGTGTCTGAATTTGGGGAAATATTGAGTCCGGACCGGCTGCAGGGGGGGGCATTCGGTCAGGAAGTGCAGCTCTGTCTCGACTGTGTCGCTCTTGCACAGCTGGCAGAAGCGCTCCTCTTTGGGGAGCCACTGTTGTCTGTAGCGGCCGGTCTCGATGGCCAGGTGGTGCTCGCTGAGTCTGTACCTGGTCAACGTGGTTCTTAGTGTGACATCAGTCACTGTGGTCAGGTAGTCTGCCACTCGGTACTCTCTATTTAGGGTCAGATAGCACTGCATCTTGCTTTGTGCTTTTGTTTGTATGTTCCAATCGATGATGTAGTTTTGTTTCTGTTGTGTTATAATTTGGTTGACTCTGATTGGTTGGTTCCCAGACTGGTCCTGAGGCAGAACAGGGTCAGGAAGTGGACTGAGCGTCAGGACCAGCTGAGTGAGGGGACTCTTCTCTTTGCTCAGCTCTTGGTCTTGCAGGGCTTTCTGCTGATAGGAGTGGGGGTCGCTGTTTTTTAGATGAAGCCAATATTTGATGGCACGTTTTTGAATTTTGATGAATAATGGGAATTGGCCTAATTCAGCTCTGCAGGCGTTGTTGGTGGCTCTCCTGTGCACCTGTAGGATGCTCTTACAGAACTCTAGGTGCAGGATTTCAACTGGGTTTTTGTCCAAGTGGGAAGAATTCTGGTAGGAAATAGGACCCCACACCTCACTACCGTAGAGGAGGATTGGCTCTAGTACACATTCTAATAATTTCAGCCAGATTCTGATTGGGATTTTAATGTAGATTTGACTTTTTATTGCATAGAACGCCCTGCGTGCTTTCTCTCTCAGCTCCATTATTGCTGGGTTAAAACTTCCAGTGGAACTTATTTTCAGTCCTAAATAATTGTAATGTGTACAGTTGTCTAATTTATGTTTCCTAATGTTCTCTCTTGCTCTCTATGTCTATCTCTCTCTCTTTTTTTAATATTTCCTGCTTCTTCAATCTTAAAGGTGCTCTGAATAAATATGAACAATAAATACGGTGTAATGTGAATGGTCTCTTTCAAACTTCCGAACCCTCAACTGTACGCTTTAAGCTTCTTTTAGCACATAGTTTTAGTTTTGGTTCAGTCTCACCACTCTCAGTAATGCTGTTTCCAGCAGCAGCAGTCAGATGCAACTAGTTAGCAAGTTAACTAGCTGGTGGAATACAAGAGCAAATAAACCAGAGCTATGGGGACAGTGCATTCTGGACATTGTTGTGGAATTTTGCCACTGGTAGTCAAAAATACAGGTTAAGAAACCCTTTAGATAATCAATTAAAATTTTATTTACCACATTATTGAAATGCTATTCTAGAGAAATAAGACTATTAAATTGACTGACCCATACTCCCGATGGCTCTAACGACTTGTGACTTTAATCAGGTTCTGTTCAAATCAATCACTGTTGATAAGCCAATACAAAAAGTGATGAGTGGATAAAGATGCATGTGATATTATAAAAAATGTGACCTTCACTATGGCCACGTAGCAAACCTGTATGTGACTTGGCATGTGACCTAAACATATCCTATATAAAGTACTTCTAAGCTATTGATTGTACATCTGGCAAAAATACACTCAGAGTTTCTGCAGAGCTTTTATCTTGACGCTAAATCTTTGATATGAATTTTTTTATAATCAGGAAACAGTGTCAAGCGGCTTCCTTATCAAATCATCCAGCATTGCTGTTCAGACACCACATTATAAAAAAAATTCAACCACGTTCAGTTGTCATGAAAGGTGACCTCGGCAATCGAGACCAAAACCATGTTTTACACCAGGGGGTGATCATGTTTAATTCTGCTGTAAAGTTAGGCATTTTAACAAGGTGGTCTACGTTGATTGACTCGCTGTTGGGGCCACTCAAGGCCACTTGCACTGCGTTGGCTTGACTTACTAGGTTGCCACTTATGAATTAATAAGGGATCTTAATAACACTAAATACTTGAACCTTCCTGTTGTCCTCGCGTCAGATTTGACCTGTTTTCATAGTTTCAGCATCAGAAATTTGGGTCTCCTTCAACCAAATTGCTGATTTTTTTTTGCCGAAGATGACTGAAATCCCAAATTTTGGGTATTTTATTCATAGCATTTGAAAAACCTATGACATCTCTCGCTTTCTAAACAGTATGCTGACTAAACTGGGATGGTATGTGATTATCAACTCAATCGTAACTATGTGTCAAATTGGTAATAATTTCAGATTTTTTTTAAACTAAAAAATAGGTATAATTCCAAAAAAGGTGGAAGACTAGTGGTAATAAGTGGTTGAAGTCCAATGGTAGTGGGAACAAAGTGTAAAAAAAGGGAATGTTGAAAAAAAATCGCCAGAAACATTGAAAAAAGCATCTAAAAAGGGTTAATTAACCCTAGCTAGCACTAGCATGCTACAGTTAGCCACCTTGTCTTAGTAGCTAGTGATTTAGAAAGCCATGTAGATGTTGAACCGGAGACTGAAGGCAGAGGACATTCAGAAACGGGATCTCACTCAAAACACCATGGATAGTTTTCCAAGTTTGTATGTATGTGGAATCACCAGAGACACAAAATAACACCCCAAATCCAAGAAAAAGTGTAATTTTTCATAGTATGTGCACTTTAAGATGGACGTACTTGCAAACTACTTTTTTTTATTTCATTTGGAGGTGTAAACACTTTTTCTGCTCTTTGGACGTCTCCAGAGACAAATCTGGACTCAAATCTTAATGAAGTCACGTGTGGTTTAGCCCAAGAAAACATTAAAAGATAAACTTCTTGTTAAGTATAATATTTAGACAAACTACCTTCAGTTTAATCTTGAAATAATTCCAAATCCATTTCTGACTTTGTTTTTTATGCAACCACTAGGAAAAAAAGAATAAAGTGATGTATACAGCATGTGCTCAAAAAAACTGTTTACTATAGACTCTTTAAAAACAACACACATACACATACACACACACACACACACACACACACAGAAGCACATAAATGGCTCCTTGTGTTGTCATTAGTGTGTGTGTGTTTATTCAGGCACTGAGTTATTGGCTGAAACTCAAACAAACTCATTAAGACTGAAACCATAGAAGGTCTAAGGCTTAATTTAGTTTTAGTCTTGTGCCAAATGTCCTCGTTAGTTTTAGTTATATTCAGTCATTCACATGTTTTTGTTACTCAAGTTTTAGTTGACTAGAATTTTCGTCAATTTCGTCTAGGTTTAGTCAAAAGAGAACTCAGGTATCTTAGTCAAGTTTTGGTCAAAACATTTTAGTCTTTTTTAAATAAATTTTTTCTGAGATTATTTCTGATAACCATTTCAGTCGAATAGGGTTTCACACATCTGACATATTGGTTAAATGTCATAATTATCTGACAAAATACACTTGAATGATTTTTGTATTGAGCCTCTTCCTTCATGCAAATACAATCATACACAGATACATGTTAGATAAGAGCCAGGGCTCCTGGGCTCTACAGCACCTTGTTACACAGACACATGTTAGATAAGAGCCAGGGCTCCTGGGCTCTACAGCACCTTGTTACACAGACACATGTTAGATAAGAGCCAGGGCTCCTGGTCTCTACAGCACCTTGTTTCTCAGACACATGTTAGATAAGAGCCAGGGCTCCTGGTCTCTACAGCACCTTGTTTCACAGACACATGTTAGATAAGAGCCAGAGCTCCTGGGCTCTACAGCACCTTGTTTCACAGACACATGTTAGATAAGAGCCAGGGCTCCTGGGCTCTACAGCACCTTGTTTCACAGACACATGTTAGATAAGAGCCAGGGCTCCTGGGCTCTACAGCACCTTGTTTCTCAGACACATGTTAGATAAGAGCCAGGGCTCCTGGTCTCTACAGCACCTTGTTTCACAGACACATGTTAGATAAGAGCCAGAGCTCCTGGGCTCTACAGCACCTTGTTACACAGACACATGTTAGATAAGAGCCAGGGCTCCTGGGCTCTACAGCACCTTGTTACACAGACACATGTTAGATAAGAGCCAGGGCTCCTGGTCTCTACAGCACCTTGTTTCACAGACACATGTTAGATAAGAGCCAGGGCTCCTGGGCTCTACAGCACCTTGTTTCTCAGACACATGTTAGATAAGAGCCAGGGCTCCGGGGCTCTACAGCACCTTGTTACACAGACACATGTTAGATAAGAGCCAGGGCTCCTGGGCTCTACAGTGCCTTGTTTCACAGACACATGTTAGATAAGAGACAGGGATCCTGGGATCTACAGCACCTTGTTACACAGACACATGTTAGATAAGAGCCAGGGCTCCTGGGTTCTACAGTGCCTTGTTTCACAGACACATGTTAGATAAGAGACAGGGATCCTGGGCTCTACAGCACCTTGTTACACAGACACATGTTAAATAAGAAGCAGGGCTCCTGGTCTCTACAGCACCTTGTTTCACAGACACGTGTTAGATAAGAGCCAGGGATCCTGGGCTCTACAGCACCTTGTTACACAGACACATGTTAAATAAGAAGCAGGGCTCCTGGGCTCTACAGCACCTTGTTTCACAGACACATGTTAAATAAGAGCCAGGGCTCCTGGGCTCTACAGCACCTTGTTTCACAGACACATGTTAGATAAGAGCCAGGGCTCCGGGGCTCTCTAACATGCTTTGTTTTGCAACAATGCATGTTAATTTAGTCTTAGTCAGTGTTTTTTGGACATTGGTGCAGTCTCATCATCGTTTTGTCTTCGTCATGGATGAAAAGGTTGTTGACGAACATATTTAGTCTTGTCTGACAAAATGAACAATGGCAGTACTCTGCATTTACAGTCCATTTAGCACTTGTTTACATACTATTGTAAAACTATAACATACTGTATGTGTTGTGCAATTTGCTACATTCTGCTACATCAAAAAACAAATACATTTAAAAAACTTCCCAAATAAATTCCGTATCGGGATAGTGATACATTTGATGACCTCTTTGAAAGGTGAGGAAGATGAGCAAGTGAGGCACAATCCAGAGCGTTTTCTAAGTGCATGGGACGGACGGTGTGGCCTTTCAGCGTTTTATCACAAAAAATGGGCCTTCAAAATAAGCGCTGAAAATTTCAACATTAAAAATGTCAGATAACTTTGGAAAAAACATCAAAAAAAGCACTCACAACATTGAAAAGTGACATGAATGTTGGAAAAAGCGATAATAGTGTTGAAAAAAAAAAAATTTAAAAAATCAAGTATCTCTCCCCAAATCCCCATTTCAAAGTTTTATTTTAATAATGTATTCAATATTCCTCAATTTAGACATGGGTCATTTTACAATACTATAGGTTATGTTATGTTAATTATTTTAATACAACCCTATTGCAGACAAAAGACAATTAGAAAATTCTGCATAACCCTGGATTAAGTGTTCTTGATAATGTTTTTTGATGTTACAGTATAGTGGACGTTAGTGAAAAACTGTGGTTATGGCAAATACACAAAGGTCAAGTCGAAAACACAACAAATTATTTAAAGTGATTTTATCTTTTTGAAAAATAAATCATTGGTTAAAATGAGCAATATCTGATTATAAAATAGCAAAAATGGACCAATCACTCTGCCCACAATTATTTACAATTTTTAATACTTTATTTTAGGACACAAAAGCATTGAAGTTTGATTCCCAGGCCTAGGTATAGCGTGAGTGTGTGTGTGTGTGTGTGTGTGTGTGTGTGTGTGTGTGCGCGTGTGTTTAGGTGTGTGTGTGTGTGCGTGCACGCATGTGTGTGTGTGTGTGTGTAGGCGCGTGTGTATGCGTGCATGCATGCGTGTGTGTGTGTGTGTGTGTGTGTGTGTGTGTACAGTGTAAACACGAGGTTTTAACCAAAAGAAAAGAGACTCAAAAGATATACTGAAGAAAGAAATGAGTGGAAAATGAAGTGAGATGAAGGAGTGATGTAATGTCTAAAATGAAGTCACTTTCTTCACAGCTCTCTCCTCCCTCTTTTTTATTGTTGTTTTCTTTACTCTCTTGTCTTCTCTCTTATTGACAAACTTTGTATTATATATTTACCCCGTTGCACATTTTTGTCACTTTTGATTTCATCTTCTTGTCTTGACATACTCATTCTCTCTCTCTCTCTCTCTCTCTCTCTCTTTCTCTTCTCTCTCTCTCTCTCTCTCTCTCCTTTACATACACAAACACATACACACACACTTCCAGCTGTATGTAGTTTGGCAGCGTTAGGCAGAGAATCCTGCAGGCTGAGGTCATAACTCTGGGAAAACAGGTGGTAGACTGATGTGAGCGAGAGAGAGAGAGAGAGAGAGAGAGAGGGCGATAGACACACAGACATGAATGCATCATACACACTCAAATACCTGAAAGCATGCAGACATAGATACTGTACACACATATGTTCCGACATTTTACATTTTTCTGCAATTAGGTTTATGTTTTCTCTACTCCCAAGCCAGTCATTGTATTTAACACTTGTTCTTAAAGTGTCAAACCACTACAGAAAATGAACAAAATATCCCTCAAAACAGAAGATTATAAGCACGTTTTTGCGTCATGTTAACGTGACGTGAATACAGTTGAGAAATCAGTTTGGTGTGGGACTCTGGAACGAGGGGAAAGGTCATGATAAATGTCTCACACTCTTTCTCTCTCCATTCAGCAGAGTGCAGTAGGTGTAACAGATCCTAATCTGCGTTGCGTTGTTGTAAAACACACCAATGCCTTTTAATACTCTGAATCTCCTCTTTTATCAGTCATAAAATGCACTCCGATAAGCTGATGGAAATCTTCTATCGCCCATTTACCGCTAGTATAATCAGAAACTATCTGTTCCGATCAGGGATGCACCGGCCAAATATCACAAAAAATCCACTGGTTAAGATTCTGCCAAATCCAATACCGAATCCTACTCCCCATCCTCAGTCCATCAACACAGTAAACAGAGTAATGGCCTTCCTTTGCCGTACCTGAAGTTGCTGCATTTAGGCTGCTGTCTGTAGATTCCTTCATACACAACTCCCATTCTTTTGGATTTTTGATTACGTTGACCAGCGTAGCACGCCTAGTGCAAGCGTAGGGTTTGGTTCGGTGGAAGAAAATTCTAAGGTTTGGCAGAAAAGCCCAATACATCCCTGGTTATGACATCATTCTAAAACTGTTCGAAAACAATATGGCCAAAAGTAAATGGACACTCATAAACTCATAAATGTGTTTGTTCCGAGGCTTCTGCCGTTGTTGATGCCAAACCAGCTGTTTACCAGACCTATCTCCACAGCGCTGCGGAATCAGGTCTGGCTAGTCCACACATACATTCTAGGATAGGAGGGGGAAAATATTGGTAGAAATATGTATATCTGCTTTCACCAAAACAGTAATCCAAACTTAAAATATCTGATAAATTAATATTATGATGTATATGAATAAAAATATTTATGCTGGAAATTCCTCACATGCACCAAAGCACGAAAGCCACCTGACACAAAGATTGAATCAAATCTCATGTCGTTTTCATTTCAAATTGCCACATGCACCAGATGCATTTCACTTAGAAATAGTTTAACTCATAATGACATGTTTCCAAATGAAGTATTTCCCAGTGCACCTTTCTTCCTCTTCCCTCATTTTACTCTGTTTAAAAGTTGTCCTTCAGTCTACTCATTACACGGAAAAAAAAGAAAAAAAGACTCACATCTGACACGCCACTGGAAAATGTTGCTGTACTTTTCCTCCCATGGAAGTTCTCAATACTGGGTTATGTGTGTGCGTGTGTGTGTGTGTGTGTGTGTGTGTGTGTGTGTGTGTACCCGCGTTTTGGCATCACTAAAGCAGGTGCTCTCTGTCAAGTGGTCAGTTTGCACAGAGGAGGGACTGTTCAGTTTGAAGAATATTCCATTGTGTGTGTGTGTGTGTGTGTGTGTGTGTGTGTGTGTGTGTGTGTGTGTGAGAGAGAGAGAGAGAGAGAGAGAGAGAGAGAGAGAGAGAGAGAGAGAGAGAGATAGAGAGAGAGAGAAAGAGCATGTGAAGGGTAGACCAATGCAAATCCCAGGCCAATTTGTTTACAGTTTAAAAATCCAAGACAGTTATTCACAACAACAGAAATGCATTGCATTCACAAAAATGAATTGTTGAATTAAACAAAGTATTTTTTCATTCTCTTTGCTTTAGTTTGAATACATTTTGTAGATTTTAAAAGAAAAAATATTTATGTCCATACTTCCACTGTCCAGGAACAGAAAGTCTAACGTGAATAAAAAAATCACTGAACTAAAGCTATAGTGGACACTTTGAAATAATAAGGAGCAACTTTCCCGCAGTCTTAAAGTGATGCGTTTTACGTTCACCAGTCAGAGCTAACGGTTGCAGGAAGAGGGGAGAGACCATAGCGACGGAGCATCAGCTAGATCTATGGCAGAGGCGGAGAAAAGTTTGGAAGCTTTTAGATCAAATTCAGAGAAAGGAAGTCCAAAAACGGAAAGCGATTGACAGCGAAGACGAACACAGGTCAGCGTGTTTCCTTGTCGGAGTGCGCTGAAAGAAGAGAAGGGATTAAGGACAGATAAAATGACTTAATTTGACGACTCATCACTTGATCTTTTCTTCCCATCTGTGCTGCTGGCGGAAGGGGAGGTGCGGCAAGCTTGCATCGACAGTGTTTGTGTAATAACTCACTAAATCCTGTAAAAAATATAAAAATAGACATTGCTTATGGACAGATTTTCATTTAATGTTGAATATGCCTTATTAAAAAGGCCAGCACCACTTGGACTATTCTACCCCCTTTCTACCCCTTTCTTAAAGTGGTATGTTCTGTCTCCCTTTTGAGCCGCCAACACTTGATCTGCGGCTGGAGACATCTTGGAGGAAGGGC
The DNA here is from genome assembly GCA_026937815.1 of Etheostoma perlongum. Classification (NCBI taxonomy): domain Eukaryota; kingdom Metazoa; phylum Chordata; class Actinopteri; order Perciformes; family Percidae; genus Etheostoma; species Etheostoma perlongum. The sequence goes on along the minus strand of CM049386.1, from coordinate 24,023,784 downwards.
TACCCCTGCGCACCCCTCAAATTGTTACAACTTAGACCTTTTTACCCCTAACCCCTATCTTTCACCAGGCGTGTCTGCACTGCGTCTCGGAGGCGCTGAGGCATGGAATTTTTAATTGCAGGAGCATTTGGTGAGATTGTTTATTGCAAAGTACTTGTAGAGACAATCAAATCTGCGAGATGGGCAGCAAGATGCTCCCGGTGTGGTATGGCGCATGGCGGAGGACGGAGCACGACCGGAACGCAACCTGAACGCAAACTCTCCTATCCTAAGCCATAAGCAATGATGACGTATACCTATGCTGCACTTTGCCTTTGTGCCTGCAATATGCTCTGCAGTCTTCTTCATAGATTGACCTCTGAATGTGTGTACACCTGCCCAGCGCAATTCACGGTCAAGCTAATGTAGAGTTTTGAGAGTAAATAAAAATAAATAAAAATAAAATAAATCCAATAAAGCCCAAAACGGTGGTTGTGTGACAACACAAATATATTATTTACAAGACAAACGCATGCCTGTACACCCTGTCAAACCTACCCTGGACTATTTTGTGACTTGACCCGTCACGTCAGTGGCTAGTGGTGATTTACAATGATCGGCTAGTCCGATCATTGTGAGAACAGTCTCCTCATCTAAGTCTGGTCCCCAGATGAGGATTTCTACTGATTTTTATGAACCCAGACGTTCCCACTAGGCAACACCTTTACGACAAAATTTTCCACACATGCACGATGCATGCAGGAAATATCAAGACCTAATAGGTCATATTTTCAGGAAATGTGCTGATCTCATTCCTTCTCCCCTGAGGATGAACCCTTCCTGCCGGCTATCATTTGACATCTCCTCCTTTCATCTGCTCCTCTGCAGAGGTGTGTTTTCTCAGACTGTGACGATACAAAACCGACAAGTGGAAATTGCAAAAATCCGTCTAATGCGTGCTGAAATATTACAATTTTTGGAGTAAGCAAATTGACCAAGTTCATTCTTCTCCTGGACATGTTACTGCAGCAGCAGAGACAGACTTGTCCCTACTGTTTACAACTGCATGATAAATCTGTGTGTGTGTGTGTGTGTCTGTCTGCGTTAGAGAGAGAGAGAGAGAGTTTGACCCAGAAATTCCCTTCTTTCTCTTCCTTGTCTTCTTGTTTAATCAGCACACACACATACACACACACACACACACACACACACACACACATGTTAACTGAACACACTTCCCACTGATCAGCATTCCAGATGACCGCTCCTCAGCTACTCCTCCTCGATCTCTTGCTCTGTCTCTTCAGAATTACATTTATGTCTGTGCCAAAGCAGAGAAGAAAATTACATTTCAAAGAATAGGAAACATAGTGATTGAATCTGTAGATGAAGATTTTCAGTGTCCATTAAAACTAAATTTTTGAATAATTTAAATCCAATGTCATGCAGCGTTATTTATATTGTCATGTTGTATGTAGAGCTAACAGCAACACTGGGGGGACAGGAACCAGTTTTCAAAATACCTGTGTAGGTTTGGACTAGGCCTTATACTTATCTCCACCGTTATCTCTTTAAAATATATTTTCTTATTTAAATCCGTAAGCATTTCTTACCTTTAAGAACCTTTACCTTTTTATTTTTTATCAATCTTATGTTTTGAGAAAGTTACATTACTGTCTCAGCATGATACAGGAAGTTAAAAACGCTCCTTGCTGCTCACCGCATGTTATGAAAATGGTCATTACTTTGGTCTGGTGTTGAGCAACAAACTGGCAGATTTTAGAGGGTCCTTGAACACACCAACAGAAGTTTTTTTTTTTTTTTAATTTTTTATGCTGTTGTGATCAGTAACTGTTTGGAAAACACTCTTGTTGATGCATTCAAGGACACACCGACATCGGTTTTTGTCTGTTCAGCAGCCAACTCTACCTTTTCTTAAATCAAGTAAACAATATTCACTTCATACTTTTCACAGCAACCATATGTGCGTCTTAATTATGAGTCTTATTTTGTCTGGGTTTGATTGTCAGACACATCTCATGAATGCAGTGCTTTCCAACACTTAACAATCAAAACACGGATACCATAGTGTCCTTGAATGCAACTCTGATAAAAATCTGCACAAAACTAATTTGCACTATGACAAGATAATCTTAACTTAATATTTTTTTAGTAGCTTTTACTGTAGGTTTTCTACCAAAGCCTGCAGTTGTGGCTGAAAAAAATCAAGAAATTTCTCCCACTGGATAGTAAAATCATATAATTTCACTTCCATATTGTTATTGGCTGCACGATTGGGTTCATCAGCCATCCAATGAGATACTGTGAACCTGAGGGGACAGTGGGTAAGTGGGCGTGGCTGTAGTTTATGTCGACTATCTCAGCTACCGCAGTTGCAGCACATCAGTTTACGTGTAATTTATTTATATTTTTCTCTTCCATCTGTCTCCTTGTCTTCCCTCCTCATTGAACTAAATTAGGGAAGAGAGAAGAAAGGCTCGTTAAAAAATAAAAGCCCCCCATTAAAAATGTACGCCACCCTCTCTGTCTCCCTCGCTGCTGCCATTTTACATTTGGCAATCCTGGCGGTGATGAAAGGCAGGGAACGGAAAGAAAAGACAGAAAGAAAGACAAGAGGCAAATAATAAATAAGGGAGAAAACAGGACGGATACGCACTCAGTTTGAAACACACACACACACACACACACATGCAGAAAAGCCAGATTACATTTTGTCAATTTTGCATGGAGTGAGAGGGAAGTTTGACATGTGGTGGGCAAGACCTCCAGCCGGCTGGATTGACAAACAGACACTTCATTTACACTAGGGCTATTCAACTGTTCATCAAAAAAGTAATGCCAGACCATATTGTATTTATTATCACTGACAAATACAAAATGATCTACAAATGATGTGCATCTGCTCCAAAAATAAACATCAAATTTCAAATTGTACCCGTTTTCAAAGTTTCTACATCGCAAATTTGGGTTTTCTTTCAGGCGAATTGCCCAAAAAGAACATGCGTTGTTCTATACAACGCTCTTCTCGAGTAAAATTAAGTGTCAGATCACTACTTTCATAAGTTTCCATCCATGTGTCAATCCAATTATCTGAAGTCCAGTAAAAACCTCATGTGAATAAAGCCGGTGAAAGTGTTTCCATCCAACGTTTTAAAGCCAATAAAAACCTGTGATGATGACATCACATGCTGTTTTACGATCAGATTGGTATATGGAATTTATCTTAGACATTTTAAGGTGTTTCCATTCATTTTCGCACTGAATCGCACAACATTCAACAAAGTTGTTCTAGACAAAATGAATCGCGCCGTCTACCAACACATGATCAATACGGGACAAGTTATAGTGCTTATGTGCCACTATGAGACAACTCTCTTTTTTGAGACATGTCTCTCTGTTTGAGTGCCTTCCATTTTCTCCGGAGGACGTCCCACAGCTTGTCCTAACCTTTGTAGCCCATTTCCTTTGTGAGCTCCTCATAAATTATGGCATTTCTTAGATTTTTGCTATCTAACATAGCCGTTCTATTTTGCTCATAAATTAAATTCAAAAAGTCTCTCGTCTCCTCGTCCGTCCACTTCCATTTGTCTTTGTTGACACCCCCCATCTGGGCAGACAGAGAGGAAGTACTGGGCAGAAATGAACTAAAACTTCTTCTTCTTTGTTTTGTGGCAAGTTGCAACCGTAAAATGACCTAAAACTTAATCGCAATTCATTATTTATTCGGCAATTAACGTTTCCATCAGCGTTTATCGCATAAGCCATATATTGAATCAAGAGAAAATCAGATGAGACCGAACGTATTTCCTTTGAGTCAATATTCATGAAATCCATCAGATTTTACTGTTTCCATAAAGCATTTTTCATTCAATATCATAATTCGGATAAAAACGTGTGGTTGGAACCATAGCTGTAGCATTTTTGGTGTTTTTTAAATTTTATAGCATTTGAAAAAACAATGAAATGGTTTCTAAACTAAACTTTCCTGACTAAACTTTGACTGTTATGATCCACTCAATTGTAACTATTTGTCCAAAATAATTGTTAATTTCAGTTGTTTTTACTCAAAAGTGAGGTATAAATTCATAGAAATGAGGTTCATTCACTATGAATTAAAAAATATAAAAAATAAAGAAATTGGAAAACTAGTAGTAATAAGTTAATGATAGTGGTGAATCTGGTGCTAGTGGAAAAAAGTGAAGGGGAAGCAACAAAAACCTTAAAAAAGAGTCAAAAACCTCGAGAGAGAGAGAGAGAGAGAGAGAGAGAGAAAAAAGGATTGACCCGGCCTACCCAGGAGGACAACAAGTTGCACGGTCGACATGAAGACAAGACAAGGGTTAAGACATTCGCTAAATTCTCCACACTAAAAAAGAACTTCTACATTCTTATACACTTGCATGTAACAGCCAGGCAAATCAAGCAACTGCCTCGGGCCCCGGACCCCTCAGGGCCCCAAAAGTCCCACGGTCACTGTCAGTTGGTTTAAGTAATGTGATGAGGCAGGATAAGGCAGGTTCTACACCAGCTGGTCTTGTTGAATTTAAACTGTGCTGTAGAAAATGTCCAGCAGTATGTTTGCTTATTGTGTATGTCATTTCTTAGACTATATTCACATACTTCATATCACTAAAACCAGCATAACCTAAGCCCCCAGGTTATGTAGATCAATAAAACATGATAATCAGTTAAAGTATTACAATTGTGTCATGAAAATGTAGATACACCTAAAACATATGTATTAACTCCATTAGTTATTTCAAGTACTGTATGTAAATGTTCTAGTTGTTTTGAGATATGCTCATTTTTATAAGCAGTTTTGCTCCAGACGTCACGTAAAGTGCAACTTAATGACGCCAAAGACAGTTAGTCTCGCATTGCCAGACCTTCCTCCACAGCGCTGCGAAGGAGGGTCTGGCTGGTCCACACAGTATTCTGGGATGGGAGAAAAACATGCTCTGGTCTATTGGTATTTCTTTAAACCAATCACAATGGTCTTGGGCGCCGCTAGGTGCCGCACAGAGCCGCACAGCATCTGCAAAATAGCCTCAGGAAGTTTCTTGTTTTGGTGGAACAAGTCTACTCCGATTGGACAGATAGTCCAGCTAGCTGTCTGGATTTACCCTGCAGAGATCTGAGGACCAGGTAACCATAGTGCTCAGAAATGCAATGACAAAGATAGCCCAAGATAACAGACTTCCGGCCTAAATGAGAGACATGGAATGTCTTGCATATAGACACATGAGCAAAAACATGAGCATGATGTGCTGAATAATGAATTTAAATGAAATGGCAATTTAGTCTGATTATCAAACTATTAAAGACCCTGCATGCATTGGGCTTACTGTTGCTCAAAGCCTTTACCATTTATATACTGTTCCACCTTATAAAGGTACACATCTGTCATCATTCATATCCAGCCACTGTCCTGCAGTTGTTCAAAATAAAAAAAATAAAAAATAAAAGCTCAGGATGGGTGAGAGAGGGACCATTCTGCACCGCATGATGCCACGAGAAAGCTGGAATCACAAACACACACACACACACACACAGACACACACACACACACACACACACAGACACACACACACTCACACACACAAAAAGAGCCCATCTTGTGCCAAAACAGTGGGTCCCTGCTGGAAGCTGCTCGGTGCTCTGGGAATTAGAAATCCCACAATTAAACATATGGGCATTAAGATAATTGTCAGTTGTTGTGCTGTTGTGTGCATGTGTGCATGTGTGTGTGTGTGTGTGTGTGTGTGTGTGTGTGTGTGTGTGTGGCAGACAGATGGATAGTATTCAGCTAAGTACACAAACACACACATGCACCCCTACAGTATTTCCCTGAAAATACTCAAGAAAAACAAAATGACACACTCAAGTTCCAATGGGGGGGTACAAATATACAAATATATATATATATATATGTCAGACATACACTTCTGAACCTGGACTGAGACCCACACAGATACACACAATCACAGGCTGTCTGGAGAAGCACAGTTTGTCCACCTGAATTGTTCTGGAAAAATGGAGAGAGAAAATATATCGGACGGGATAGTCTGTGTGTGTGTGTGTGTGTGTTTGTGTGTGTGTGTGTGTGTGTGTGTGTGTGTGTGTGATAGAGAGGCAGATGGAGATCTTAAGTGGCTTAGAAAGGCAGAGGATGCCCTCAACAGGGCAATTACAGAACTACACCATCTGGAGGAGAAAGACGGAGAAAGAAAGAGAGAGTCAAGAAATATTAGTCATTTAATAGTTGACCATTCTATTGTTAGATTCATGTTCCAATCTGGATTTTTATGACCGTCTTATGTGTTCAATTGTTTTGTAATGTATCACATTAGGATATACAAATATGTCAATTCTTTCATTCTAAATTGCAATAAGTAACCTGTGTGGCTGAGTGCCACAGTCAGGTTAGAGAAGTGAGAAAGTATTTAGAGATGGAAAATAACACATTTTTGGTTTTGGCCTTTTCGTGGGATTTAATAAGCAAAGACAGAAGGAATCTAATGGCTGACAAGCAAATACGTAATGGCAAATGTAAAAGTCAGAAGTAGTCCAAATGGAATGTTTCATGAGCTCTGATTTAAAAGAAGACAGTATGTATGATTTGTATTTGAAACGGTTATAAACAATAATGTAATTGCACAAGTCCAAGTCAGTTCAGTGCCAAAGCATCAGTTCAGAACCCATACAGGCTCAGTGTTGTCAGGATCAGAGCAGCTGCTTGTTCAAAGAAAAACAATCCCTCAGCATCTTTTTCACTTTGTTTTCCAGGTGGGCTCTCACAGAGAAGACGGCAGCGGTGTGGGCGGTTTGCGCGGCGGACACTCGATGGCGGGTCAGCTGCCGGGGCCTCAGCTGCCCGTTCAGTCGGCCACCTCGCCAGACCTCAACCAGCCCGACCCGTACCGCGGTAAGACCGCCGTGCTTTCAAACACCAGTTTAGAGACGCAGATGTGCACTGTGCAGCTGGCAGTGTCGCGTAACCCCCTAATGTGTGAGAGAAAATCAGAATGAGTACCTTCTGGTCTGGTTAGTTACTTTGCATATACATAATTTTCTGCCTAATGCATCACAGATCTATCTTGTATTTCTTTCACTTTAATTCAAACATTAAAAAAAGAACAAGCGTTCAGTGCTGACCAGAGGAAGAAACAGTCGCTGACGAACAAACTGTATCAGCATCTGTTGTTTTTGTCTGTGTGTGTGTGTGTCTGTGTGTGTGTAAGTGTGTGTGTGTGTGTGTGTTTTTGCATGTGTGTGCGGATGTGCGTGTGTGTGGGTGCTTGTGTGCGCATTTTCTCCCAATGGTGCCCAAAAACATGCCAAATTAATGTTTCAAACCCCACACAATAATAATAATCATAATAATAATATGTAATAATTATAATGTACATATAACAATCATAAATAATAAAGAGGATGCAGAAAAGGAGATGGAGAAGAGCACAAAATGGAGAGAAAAGTAAAAGTTGAATTTATAGAAGTGGACAAAGATTAAGAGAAATACGTCCTGAAATAAAAACAAGGGAGAAGAAGAAGGGGATGGTGAAGAGAAAGTGATGGCATGGAGGTGAATGAGGAGAAAGAGGAGAGACACACTGTAAAGATTAGAAAGAGGAAGATCATAATTTCAAAACCGAGGAAGCTGAAAGGGAAGACCAAGATAAAAAAAATGAGAAAAAAAATGAGAAAATGAAGGAAACGGATGAACAGCACCAAAAACAGCAGACAAAGAAGAAAAAAAGTAAAAAGGCTGAGCAAAAAAATGAAGGATGACTGAAGACAATTGTAAGAGGGACAAGAAAGAAGATAAAAATGATCAAAAAGAGGAAGAAAATAGATGATCAGGAAAGGTGACAATGTAGAAGATGGAAAGAAAAAGGCAATGTAGAAGAAAGAGACGTGGAAGAAAAGGACGAGAGTCACAGATGAAAAACAAGACGTTGAGGAAAGACAAGAGAAAATGTAGATTGAGGAAAAAATGGACATGCAAAACAAATTAGAAAATGAAAAGAAAGGAAAAGAACAGGATGAAAACGGACAGACAAGATATAGAAAGAAGGTGAAGATGAGAAGACTAACCCCGGACGAGGACACTTGAGGCGCACACCTGGAGTCGGATCTCAGCTGGCGAGCCGCGACTCCCCCGCCCCGGACGCTAAAACGCATAACGAGGAGGGTAAATAAATATACAGTATGTGTGACATGAATATGGAGGAGGAGAAGTGTATATGAGCGCGCTGCGCCGCAAATTAACCCTCAGCTCATTTTTAAAGGCTGAAAATGAGTCCGCTGGCAGCAAAGTTCAGCCAGCAGCAGCCAGAGCCAAGTGTGTAATGAGGTGAAAGAGAGAAAACACACACACACACACACACACACACACACACACACACACAGTCTCAGGCAGAAGTTGTTCCTTACTCCCACATGCGTTCACACACACACACTCACACGGGCACACACACTGAGATGAGGGTGTGTAGAGGCTGTAAATAGAGGGTATTAAAATGTTTTTGGCAGCAAACTCTTCAAACTCGGGAGCAGAACTGTGGTTTCCTCCTCTTGCTCTTTTTCAATTTCAAAATAATTATGTATAGTGTAGTCATAGTATATTATGTTTATGTTCATATTACATGTATACATTTTAAACTTTCTTTCTCCCTCTTTCAGACTGCTTTTTATCTCTCTAGAGCAGATCGGGTGATTTTATTTTATTACAATATACACATATTCCAGTGAATTTATATATTACGGATTTAATTCTATGGGCTAGTTCACATAAATTTTACAAAGCACTAAATCATGAGTTGAGGTATCATCCAAAGTGAATTTAGATGTATGTCCTTGTCATAGTGTGCTGTTCTCTTTGAGAGAGTGAACTTGAAATCAAAGTACTTTAACGTTAGGACGAAATGGTGCGATATGTGTGCCAATGAAATATCAGGCACTGAGAAGTGTGTGATGTCACCAATGTCACCATGGTTTCCACCAGAGCCAAACAGACAAAACAGCATCAACAGAAATTTCTCATGTGAAATAAGCAAAACTGGTGTTTTTTTATAATCGGAATTTTACTCGTTTGAAAAGATAGTTAACCATAACAATTAGCATTTACAGATTTACATAGACTGGGCCATAAGCATAAAACAAACCAATCATTTGTTAAAAATTATAATGATAGTGGCCATAATAACAGCAACAATAATGATGATAATTATCATAAATAAACTTAAATAGCACCACAAGAAAAAATAAAGAAATGAGAAAAACAATTAAAAAAGGTTATGCTATTTCGGGTGTGTTATAGTTGAATAGGATTTTAGGGGGGTAATTGTAGATTTGAGCAGCTCCTCCCTTTCCATTGTGGGATAAAATGAGCCAATTTAGTCGGCATTCTGACATCTTTGAATTTACTTCATTTTGTCACTTTTCCAGAGTGAACACCCTTCAGATTTAAAATCCGCCTGGAGTTAGAATGTAGTCTGGCACCGGGACACAGCTACGGAGAAAGCCAGGAAACAACACAGAGGACTTTTACAAACTGAAGGAGGAAGAGAGAAAAGCTGCATTGATTAATCTTCAACCAGAAACCAGATTAGATCAGTGATTTTAGGACCCAGACTAGGATTCAGACTTCAAAGTGCTCATATTATGCTCATTTGCAGGTTCATGATTACATTTACAGGTTGTACCAGAATAGTTGTACATGGTTTAATTATCAAAAACCACAAAATTGTTAAACTGCACATTTCTGCAGCTCCTCTTTTCATCCTGTGTGTCTGTTTTAACTACAAAGTGAGACATCCCACTTTTGTTCCATCTTTGTTGGGAGTCACACATGCACAGAACCTAGGTAAGGACTACTAGCCAGTCAGAAGCAGAGTATGAGGGCTAGGCGAGCATTAAAACCTGTGTTACAAAGTGATGCACATTTGTCACGGAAGTAAAGGCTGGACTACAATAGAGCCGTTCGAAGCAGTTTGTGAATATTTTTTGTTGAAGATGGTAATCTATACCTATAATGTGGAGAAAACGATATATACCACAATAAAGGAAAGGGAAAAAGCCAAAAAGCATAATATGAGCACTTTAAATCTTTTTTTCCTCCAAGTCTCCACCAATGTCAGTTGGTTTCCGAGACTGTTCAGTCAGACTTTCAAAGGCACAAAGTCACTTTTCACAGTTTAATGAAGCTAGTTATTCACAAACACACAGCAATTGTACACACAAAATGCCTCCAGTCAGGCACACAGAGATTCAAAATGGCCGACAGTTTGTCTGTGTCTTTGTGTGTGTCTGTGTGTGTGTGTGTGTGTGTGTGTGTGCGTGTGCGGGAACAGAGCAAAGTGTTTTGTGTTGACTGAGAAGTTGGCAGCGTCCCAGTGACGGCTCCAGACGGACGTCAAATAAAGACGGCTGTGTTCAGCAGCAGAGAGAGGCAGATAGAGGCTCCGGGGGCTTTACGTTGGCTTCACAACGCTCCCATGCCACCATCTTGGAGGTCGACTGGACAAATAGCTGTTTCAGGCAGACCTGATGCTGAATTCACACTACGTCGGCAGAAAGGGTAGACCAGGGAACTCTTATATGCTTGCCTAAATTAGCTGTTTTGGGCAGTTTTATAAATTAGTTGTATTTGTATTTGTGACACACATCCAGCGTGGTGCTCCTTTTTAATATGCTGAATTGATTGTATTAGTGGTGTTATTAGATTCTATTTAAATCTAGCTGATAGTGATGGAGGTTTTGCAGCAATTTCCCACCATTTGGTGGCACTTACTGTATGTTGTTCTTATGCCGAGTAGGAGATGCTGTTTTATAGACTGTAAATGTGTGGTTCTGAATGACCTGTCAGCCTTCCAGCTCTCTAAAGCTCAAAAACGTGCTGTGTTTGCTGGACTTACAGCTGCTAAGAGAATGATTGCAACCCGTTGGACCTCATGACATGTCCGTCCGTGCATGGGCCCTTTCCTTCTTGGATGTTGTGTACATGGAACTGTTGACGGCGCACATTCATGACCTCAACCTGCACATGGGATTGGTCCCTTGTCTTGAGTCTGTGTGTGTGTGTGTGTGTGTGTGTGTGTGTGTGTGTGTTGTTTTGTCTCCCTTCCTTCCAGCTTTCCTCTCTGTGTTTTTATGTTCCATTTCTCAATTTATTGTTTATAAATGTTTGTATATGTAATTTTTTGAATATCACAAAAAAAGAAGAAATCTTTGTCATGTCCGACTTGGAATTGTGACTATTGTAGGAGGCTGATTAAAATTCCTGTACTACTGGATGCTCATTCAAAACTATGAAAATACCTGCGTACGTGTGAACTATGCCTCAGACTACATAATAACAAGTGGTCTTTATGTGCACCGTCTAACCCAGTGTTTCTCAAATGGGGGTACGTGTACCCCTGGGGGTACTTTGGAGTACTGCAGGGGTACGCTAGTTTTTTGCAAAATGTTAATTTAGAAATATGTCTGTCTATGTTTTCTGTTACACGGTTGTTGTTTAGTATCACTGCCAGCGCTGTATTGTACTTCTTTATATAGACCTTTTTTTCCTACCCAAAAAAATTATAGTTTGTGCTGGTCAGGAGGTTCTTGGCTTAACCCTTGTTTTTTTCCTTGGGTCAAAGTTTGGGTTGAGGTTTTTTTATATCAGAAATATAGGTTTTTTAACCAAATTTCCCAAAAATAACGTTGTTTGGAAGCCAAAAAACACTCTGCGCAGCTAAAATAAATGACAACTTCCATTAAATGTTGGTTGTTTTATTCAATACCATAGCATTGTAAAATCCACCTTATTAAATGATTAAATGGTTTTTAAACAGTGTCCTGTCTAAACTTTGACATAAGCCAGTCTGTGATTCACTCAACATCCTCATCCTTAACTACTAGTCGAAATATTTCATAATTTCTGCTTTTTTTCAAATTCTAACATTAGGTATTATATAATTTAAATTAGGTTCATTGACCACGAATAATTAAAAAGATGAATAAATAAAAAAAGCATTATAAAGAGGGCCAAAAAACTTTTTTAAAAAGCACCAAAAGCATTGAATAAAAGGGAAAAGCTCCAAATGAAGGACAAAAAGTTCATGGTCAACAGGAAAACATCACAAGGATTAAAAAAAATTTAATTATCAACATTATTTAACATTATCAAGAACTGTTTGAGAACCACTGTAAATCTAACTCTTCTCCCCCACCCCCCTGCAGCCCTGTCCGGAGGCCTTCAGGGCCAGAGCACCTCCTCCGTCAGCTCGGAGATCAAGTCTGAGGATGAGGGGGACGAGAACCTCCTGCAGGACCCCAAGTCCCTGGACCCCAAGAAGGAGGACGGCGACAGCAAGGACCTGAAATCAATTGAGAGGTTAAGATCTAGGTACCATCCCGCAGACGCTCGCTTCCATCAAACCCCTCCGTTCGGCTGGGACGCACGTTGTCCCCCAAAAAACCCACATGCTCAGAGACCTTCCTTGTTCAAAATGTCGTTAATTAACAAACCTCTCCAGGAGACAGGATCTATTCAAAATGTTGAATTGGACTTTGTACAAACTGAAGTGACAATTTGTGGCTGTTTTTCCTCTTGTTTTATTTTTGTGGTGTAGGACAGGAATAATAAAACCAGGAAATGTGGCAATTTTCTGCAGAGATCTAGAGAAATTAACATGAAAAATCACTTAATCATAACGCAGTACATTCTTATATTGTCAGTCCAAAACACACAGACATTCAGTTCAATATGATACAGGAAAAAAAAAAAAAAAAAAAAATGAGCCGGAAATCTCCATATCTGAGAGGCTGAAAACAGCTTTTTCTGTCTTTTTTGCATGAAAAACTACTTTGCGAGTAACTGATTATCAAAATAGTTGGAGATTATTGTTATCTAGCGATCAATTGATTGATTAGTCGACTAATCATTGCCACCCCAGTAAATACTTCCACCACTGGTCGGCAACCACAATCTTATTTTGTTATTTTTGGAGATAAAGGACACAAGGAAGGAATTTAAGCTGTGGGTGTTTTGGGAACCAGGCTTTGGACTTTGATGAAGTGATCAAGTGTGATGAGAAGCAGCTAAATACATCAATTATTACAGAGACTTTTTTGAAATGTCCGTGTCCGCTAGGTATCTCTCTTTTTTCCAACATGTTGATCATTTTGAGCCAAGAAAGCACTGTGAAGATAAAGAGAGGTACCTGGGGGGCACGCAGCTCCCAGTTGGTCCTATCAGTCTCTCTACGGTCTTGAGCCTGGTTTTAACTGTTTCTCACACAACAGAGTAGGAGTGCTGCCTCAGAGCTGGGGAATCAACACCAACACTATCAAGCTTGATTTATGCTTCTGTGGAGGCTCTACGCAGAGCTTACTCCGTAGCCTACGTAAGTGGCCTGAAGTTAATTCTTGTGCGTCGATATCTTTAAGAGAATAGCAGGGCCAGCATGTGTATGTGGTAGAGTGAGTGAGAGAGTGATGGTGATGAGCTTTGGAGCGATTACTGACTCTAGAGGCATAGTGAGAGAAACAAAGTGTCTCCTCTGTAGAAATCTGTAGCAGGAGAAGTTAACCCTCTCTTTGATTCCATGTTCTTCATTTCCATTTTTTGACAGGTGCACGTCAGGCTACGGCGTAGGGTCTGTGTCTCCATGTACCTACGTCCTGTAGACCTTAAGCCTTCAGAAAAGGTTTTGAACATATTTCAAAGGCAGATATTAGAGATGTTCCAATACCAGTATTGGTATCGCCTCCGATAGTGACTAAAACGCTGGTATCGTACTGGGAAGTACTGGACTTTTTGCACCGATCCTATACCACATAATAAAACCCTAAAGAAAATGTACGTTAAAGTAGTTTATTTATGTTCTTTTTCCGACTGACTGTCAATCTAGACTGTATCACATCCATACAGGGTTTCAGTTGTTAAAACATAAGAAAATATATGACACACTGGTATCGGATGAGTACTCGGTATCGGCCAATACGCAAGTTCAGGTATCACAATTGGTATCAGGAATAAAAAAACGGTATCGGACCTATATAAACGGTATCATCTCTATATAAAACCAAGTCATTATGTACACACGCAAGCCGGCTTCATTTGTAGTAATTGAAGGTTGAAAAGTGTTGGTTTTGGTTACATTTCCCACCCTGAATGCAGCTAAGCATCTTTACCCCTCCAGTGATATTTTACACCTGGAGGATGGCTAAAATCAGAAAATGTGGATCCCAAACCCAAAGATTGCACATGATAGTGGCAGTCATGATGATGATGCATACGGTTTGAGTGATGATGATAGAACACAGATGAAAACTGCCACCCATGTTACAGGCTTTGGAAACGTATTGTCACATGATCCAGCAAACACTTTTTTTCAGTGGCAAAAATGTATAAAGTTTCAATTATTTCAAGAAACATCCATCCACATGGCTTCTAGGTGTGATCTTCTGGTTGTTTGCTGTATATTTTCAGTCACCAATATCACCATGGAAGCAAACCATTGCAGCCATGGTCCAAAATGAACTTAGTTGTCCACAAGCCAAATGGCTAGTGAATGCCACTCAATAGACTACCATTGTTTTTTGGCTGGTGAGTGAGGCAAATCTATCAGCCAATAGGGCTGGGAAATAGGAAGAATATCAGATATTGTGGAGATATTTTAGGGTTGGTGCTTTAACACAATACTTAGATTTTTCATAAATAATCATCAGTAATATGGACATACTGTCTAAGTGGGGAAAAGGCAAATAATAGAAGAGCTATAAAAGTCTGATGAGTTCAGAAAAGTACATAACTTTACTATAATGCAGCCTTTTAAACCAGTAAAAGACAATACTTTATGATAGCGATATGATATCGATATACTGCCCAGCCACTTGAATCTTTTACCAGCATTTGGCTGTTAGATGGTACTCATTTTGGACCCTGGTTGCAGCTGTGGCAGATTGAAATATCCAGAATGCAGCACACGATGTCTGCTCCCAAGCCCTGTTCCCTTTTATTTTGTCACTCAATGAATCATCTTGTGAATCTTAACAACATATATACTACAGGTTGGTATTACAATGAGCCTCTACACACTGAAATTTCATTTTTCAAATCCTCCCCTTCCTCTTCTTCTCCTACCCTCATCCCCTGCTTTGTCTTCCCTCGTTCCTTCCCGTGCTCTTCATTGGTTGCTGTAGCAACAACGACGACGAGGACCTGTCTCCGGAGCAGAAGATGGAGAGAGAGAGGGAACGGAGGATGGCAAACAACGCTCGGGAGCGTCTGCGCGTCCGTGACATTAACGAGGCGTTCAAGGAGCTGGGCAGGATGGTGCAGCTGCACCTGAAGAGCGACAAACCGCAGACCAAGTTACTGATCCTGCACCAGGCCGTGGCTGTCATCCTCAGTCTGGAGCAACAAGTCAGAGGTCAGTTCATACCAAAAGAATAGACCAGATTTTTATTGTCATTGTTTCAACAACAAAACACAGTTAAGCAGCTCCCAGAATGCCGGTATAAATGAGAAATATGAAAAAACCTAGTTTAAATAGTAAAATATAAAAAACCTGTATCATATTATTTTAGTGAGAACTCATAAATAACTACAAATAACTAATGTTAGGGAAATCTGTTTATGTTTAATTACGTGGATTTAATTTTTTTATATATTTTTATCGGCCGATTCAGTTCGATGTTCAATTTGCTCAATAGGAGAATGTTGAAAATGATTTTCCTTTCATTTGTTTCACATTTTAAATACTGAAAGCAGCAGAGATGCAAAACTAAGTCCCTGATCCTGAACCTTTTAGACTGTACAGTCATTATCCTGATCTGTTCTAAAGGGAAACTCATTAATATGTACTAATAAAAAAAAAATGATATCATCATTTACACAAACATGGTAATAAACTAAATTTGGATTTCTTGCCTATTTGTTATATTCTACTGTTCTGTTTTTTACGCAATAGGCAACTGTTGTAACATTGTGATCTTATAGGATAAAAACAATATTCTAACTTTCTAAAATTCTAAAATCTAAATTGTTTCTGTATTCTAACTTTTAAGATAGTTGGAGGGGAATTTAAGGTGGATATCAGGCTTGCAGAGGTAACATTTGCACATGAAGCACATGAAGTGCCTCCAGAGCTCCAGGAGAGGGCAGCAGTGGGCATCTGTTGAGTGTGGTCAACCGGGCTAAAGTTTTTGGCTTTTTGGCCAAACTACTGATTTAGTCCCCCAGCATAAAGACGTCTCACTGAAAAACACAGTTAGGACACATTCTCTACAGACAGGAAACCAGAAAGAATAGCAATCTCTCCTCTCTCTCTGTCCAGAGCGAAACCTGAACCCTAAGGCGGCCTGTCTGAAGCGCCGCGAGGAGGAGAAGGTCACCGTGTCCTCGGACGGGGCTCCCCTGTCATTGGCCGCCGCACACCACGCCGCCGCCGCTGCCATGGGCGACGGGTCCAACCCCTTGGGACAAATGTAAAATGCAGCAACATCTCCTCCCCCCTGAATGGTCAGAAGATTTCACTTATACACTAATCTGCTGTTGTACCTTTAACTCAAACCAAATAATCAAAATTCAAAAACCAGTCCAGAAACTTTTTATTCTATAAATCACTTGCCATGGAGTTTAAAAATCTATGGCAAACTAAAAATACCTCCAATGAAAATAAGTTGATGTCAATAGTATATATGATATAAATGTTGGTACCTAGTGAATACATTGGAAAAGAATTCACTTTTTATTCTTCCATGTGTATCATTTCTACTGTCACTCTAATGCAGGAAAGAAATGGTTAAAACATACACAGACAATATGTAGACCAAATCAGATTTAGGTCAAATTTCTTCCATTCCTTGAATGAATTTGGAGAAGTCGGCTAAAAACAGAGGCCATCTTGAGTTTCTGTCTGGTTGTGGGTACATTTTAACAACAGATTGGCAGTAAGTGTGATTTTAATGTGTGACTGTGTGTGTTTGCCGCTGTTCTTTGTTTTCTCTTAAAAACATTTGTATTTGTGTTTACATGTTGAATCATGGAGCAGCATATTTCCTAAAGTTCTGTAGTCTAGAGGTACCAAAGATCCTAGATAAAGAGCAGGAGGTTTCTCTGGAGGTTTGTGCAGGTTGAAAGTTGTCCAGAAACATCTACATATTAACATTTGTTATGTAAAGTAGTCTACTACTGGTCAGAAAGTCATGAAATTTGCTGTGATTATTCATGGTCACCAGAGGATGAATGCTGATGATTTTATCAGCGCAGACCTTCCCACCACCCAGCCAAAATGTCCACATTATAATAATAATAATAATAATAATAAATAAGAACAAGAAGAAGAAAAAATAACTTTATTTTATAGGACTTTTTAAAGGCAAGACAACGTTCTTTAGATAGAAATGACCAGATACATAATTTATAAAATAAGAATTGATACAGCAACAATGACAAGCGAGGTAAAATAACTATGAAAACTATTAACTAAAGTCTATTACTACTACTACTACTACTACTACTTACTAACGACTTATCACTTTACCATGTATTAACAGTAGTTATCAAACAGTGTTACAGCACTTTGATCTAGTTGAATTTGAAGAGGTAACATATACATGGAGAATAATAAAGGTCCAAGAACTGAGCCTTGATGTACTCCATAGGAAAAATTGGAGGCGGAGGATTTAAAGTCACCAATGGCAACACAGAATTTCCATTAGAAAGATAGCTTATTCTAAAACTGTTGTTTAGGCTGACCTAATGTAACGAACATGTGGTCCAAGACAGTTTATTAATGCTGAAGGAGGCTTGATTTTTTTTTTATTTCTTTCAAATGGTTTGGATTAACACACATTCTATATTAAATGTTCCTGCTTCAGCTTCACAGGGAATACATTGATGCTAACTTTGGGAATACACTGGACATTTTACTACTTGACTAGTTCACTTTCTTCTCTGCTGTGATTGCCAACACATGTTCACACCCACGTTCACTCTCTTGCTCTACCACACTTTCACTACGCCCGCACTCTGAAAGTACCCACGCTACTGTAATAACACCATGTTTCCATTCAAACATTTAATGAATGTCAATTATCTACATGTAATGAGAAAAGCTATATGAACTCCGGCGTGACTTTCCCCCGAGTTAGTAAGCACGCTGCTACACCTGTAGGGGACTCTCCCCCCTATAAATAAGAGACATTATCGGCCCCTCTCTATCATCATCGTACTGTACAAAAAATACGGTATACTTCTTTTTTTCCTGACATTGGAACCTCGTTTACCCAGCTGATGGAAAGACACTTAATACACTTTCTGTTTGTTGCCTTTGTAACACTAGCTTTAAATCCCCCCCCCCCGCTGTCTTTTCAGGTCCAAGGTGCCAGAGTTCATCAAGATGATGAGTGACCACTTCCTCTGACGGCGTTTCCATGACAACCTGGCAATCGATCAACCCTGTTGTTCCTTCCGCCTGATCAATCAGATTATCTGGATCTTGGGCCTGACCAATCAGATCAGCCTCCTTATTTCCTCACGTCTGTCTCTGATCCTTTTCTTCACCTTCGTCTCCTTCTTCTGTCAAGAACAACAACTGCAGAGTCACATTAGTCGCTTTCGTCACTTTGCATTTCCAGCTGAAGTGAACTGGATGCTACTTTGTGGAGACTATTAAACGGCCGCTGTAACGTGGCTGCGACAAAGTGTCAGTTTGTGGCAGCTTTTGACACAAAGTGACAGCAATGGACAAAAGTCTTTGGAATCACATCATCCAAGATATTCTTCTTCTTGTACTACTTGTTTTATCAGCATTCCCATTTTTAAAGAACAAAAGGGTTCTATATATATATACAACAAAAGGAAAAAAAATGACAAAACCTTTTGTTTAAAAAGTGCACCTGGATGCGGGCAGTGAGGAGGGTACGGGTTGAGGAGGGTTGTTCAGAATGGAGCAAAACATATCACAAAGTGTTTAAAGAGGTTTTTTATCAACATTGTGCAGCTGTTGTTGAATGCAGCTTCAGCGCGTCTCTGACTGATTGGCAATCTAACGCCACACTGTGGATGAAGCTGTGCCTGATCTCCTCTTGGATGCAAACCAGTCAGATAGATACACACGGAGTAGCAAATGAAACAAAGAGCTGGAAAAATCCAGGAAGTGTTACGGAAGCAGGCTGTCCTACTAAGTCCCCTTACAAACAACACATTTTCACAGATTAAACTAAGTTCAAATGAAGAAGATATAAGGTGCTCGATATGCCGAGTCATTTGAACAACAATTTAAAAAAACGCTTTTTGACTATAATAGAAAGGAAACGGGGCTAAACAGGAAAAACGGGGGCAACTTGTTCTTCCCCTTCTAATGCATTCCCTCTTAAACCGACATTTACAGTATATTGCAGGTGTAAAACAAAATCTAAACATTTATGTGTACTTTTATTAGTGTTTTTTTCTGCTACATTAACTTTGTTAACAAGTGCTCACTTTTTAGTGAAGTCCCAAATACTAAAGCCTGGACAGTTGTACCCAAATGGCCCATGTGTATCTACTGAGAGGACGAAAATAGCTAAAGAATCAATCATTGAATCAGTTAATCAATCAGTGAGTGATTTCAGACTGGGGTGTTTAAATTATTGAAGGTAGAGGAATAACAGAAGAAAAAGGACAAATCATGCAGTAATGAAATAGGGTAGGAAGGAACAACTTGACATCTTCATTTGAGATTGTTCTAGCAAACATCCCGAACCAGAGTCCTTTGTCAGATACTCATCAGCATGCGCAGAGCAGGCAGAGTTTAAACTCAAAGGATTACTGGGCAGATGAGAGGGAAGAGGGCTGCACTTAGGTGAATTTATATGCCACGTTTAGCACATTCCCAGAATTACGATCGCTCTACTTGAATCGAGTGGTTAAGATGGCCGAAGCCCTGAACTGTGAGAGTATAGGGAGTCATGCCTGGTAAAGGAGTAAAGAGTTAAAGTGGGCCAACGTCCTGAGGAGCTAGAGACTAAGGGATGGAGTAAAAAACAGAGAATCTAAAGGTCTAAATGATGACGACACTGCAGGGGAAGCAAGGGAACAATCAGCATTGTGACGGGTGTATACTTTTCTTCTAGAGGGCCAAGCAGCACTAGTCAAAGCATTCCCGTGTTAGATTCATTCGGTTCATCTGGACCATCATAACTTTAAACTTCTAACCCAATTCCAGACTGTGCTGCCCTGAGTAACACCATTGGGGGGACTTTATGATTGGCATTTGCTGTCTTGCTATATCTGCTAGAGGTCTCAGCTAGAGGTCTGTTGCTGGGACATCTAGCTGCTGGCCATTTCATTGGCCTTGATATCCTGTTGTGATGTGGATGTCTGACAAAATCTCAAACACTGTCTGCTTTTCTGCAGTGCATTGTAGAGACTAGAGACTCCAGTCTTGTTTTTTGTCATGAGTCTGGCATGCCTGACGTAGCTCAATTTACATGTAAATTCAAAATATTAGTTCAAATTAGGCCTATTTAAATCAAATGAAACAAGATCAGTACTCTACGCCTGAGGAAAGTCCAATCCACTAACCTTACCATTAATACGGTTGGCCTATATCACTTAAGAATGTCAAAGTGCTGCCTCTTGTACTTGCACTTACCCAGATTTCTTGAGTAGAAGTTCAGTAGGATTCAGCAATCAGCCAAACTACATACAGTAACTGCAAACAATCTGGCGACGCAGATTTCCATCACCATAGTAACTCGCTGTGCTGAGAGAGAAGATGGATGCTGCTCCATTCTGCTCACAGTCTGGATGTCATCCATGTTCCCACTCAGATCAAAGGCTTTATAAAAAGACAATACTTATAGCTGTTAAAAGTATTCCTCTCCCCATCCCCCATGCTAGTAGCCAACGACCTGCACTGGCCCTGACGTTTCGCTCGCTAAATTACGACAAGCGTAAGTCACGTCATCATATAAGAAAGCCTACATCGGACAAAAAACTAATTACATTCAGGTAACGCAGTTACGCAACGTTACTTGAATTAGTAACTGTAATAAAAGTACTGTTTTGAAAATTGTAATCCCTCACAGTACTCTTGAAAGTAATAGTTAGCAATAGCAATATTACACTCAATGGTTTGATTTAACATCATTATTGGCATAACGTAAGCATCATAACCTTAATGTTCATTGCATTGCTATGCATTAAGGTCTACTCTCCGGCAACAGGCAAAAGTAACTGGAGTGTCTGCAAGCACGGCCATTGTTTTGTGGTGTCAATCAAAAGTCCCCTTCCCCCTTGCCCCAGTGGGAACCTTCCTCCGACCAGGCCTGTGTTTAATACACAGTCACAGTTCTGGCGTCTCTGCTGACCCTAGCCTTATGAGCCCTAAACCAGAGCCCTAGCCCTTCTTCCCAGCCTCGTGCCCCACCTGAGCGGTCCCACAGATGCAATTTGAACATTCACACTTCTACCAATGTGCCTTTTTAGAGTTCATATCATTCGAGTTGCCAGAGGAGGACATTTACCTGGTCTCTTAATAGGATGCAAGCTTAGGGAAACCAGTTCTTAGTCGTTAGGTTCTATGCAGTCAGGTTTTTTACCAGACCTGGGAATTTAAAAAAAGCTAAAAAAAAAACAAACAAAAAAAAGGAAAAAAAAGTATTTTTTGGATAAAAAAGTAAACTGTATTTAATGTACTGTACGCTTATATGTAAGTAGACAGCGTGTTCTGGCTTGGAGACAATGAGACAGACGCTTTTAGCAAACCGAGCCCAGATCCCAGTCCCCCCCTTCCCCCCAAGTTCTCCATAACCCCCCCAACCTTCCTGTTCCAAGCCCCAGCCCTGTTTCCATGATGAACAACGCGTCTCTTCTTGTATTATAGCTTATCAGCTTTTTATCAATATTTGATCGGCTTGTCCGTAAGCCAATGTAGTCTTCAGTACAAAGTGTGTGGTCGTATGTTGTAAAGCAGAATTTCTTTCTCTTTTTTAAGAAGAATCTTTTCTCTTATTACTTTTTCTTTGTCTGTTCTGGTTTACATGTCTATTATAGAAAATGTTAAAAAACAAAACAAAAACAAAAATAAAAAAACAACACAATTCGCTATCTGACAGCATGGTTCTGTCTGTGGTCATTTTGACGCAGTTAAAATCCTACCCAATCAACAGGAAGGCACGAAAACTGGAAAAGAATCTATTTGAATAAATCAATCTATATATAAATGTACAAAAAAAATATATACAATATATAAGGAGGGTGCCATTTTCAGTTTTTTTCTGTTGCAAATGCAACTTGGGGAGGAAATATTTTCTCAAAGACTGAACTGGCAGAAGTTGGCGAGGCCCCTCAGTGTTATAAATTTCCAACTGACTTTGTTGTGTTCTCTGTTGTTGCTATGACAGCACCCTCTGACTAGTACGGCACCCTGCGCAGGACAAAATGGGACCGTAGTACCATCCGCTCCATTCACTGCTATCTATCCAAGGCAACAACACACAGACGTTTGTAAATTGTATGCAACAAAATGGCAAACTTTACCATTATTTTGAAATTGTGTATGTAAAAGTTATATTTTTACATGTAGACTGTTGTTATTTTGTGTTTTAGAAATATGTTGTATCGGTTTTTTTTGTTAAAATATGAAAAAGTAAAATTCAGTGTGTGTTGAAAAAAATGTGTCACATTGAAAATGTAGTGAGGTCAAAAGTTCAGAATCATTTTATTTTTAATTTTTCAACCTAATGTTTATATCTGTAGGGGAACATTTTTGAGGGTTTGTGGGAGGAATCGGAAATCATAAAAGATATATAATATTTGTTCAATTCTCCATGCCTCATGATATTACCATTTTTAAATTTATTTTTTATTTTTTTTTGCAAAGAAACGTGTAAATAGACATAAAACATTTTATGTGGGGTTTCTGTAGGGCGAGGACTTGCCGGTGAGAGTTGATGATGATGATGATGATGATGAACTTGATTTTTAGTGAGGTTGTATTTGTACGGTTACAGTAGCCAGGTGCCAGGTATTAGTCGGGGTCAGTGATGCTCAGTACTGTGTGTGGTTTTGGTTGCTGACCATCTCAAGTGTAAGTCAAACCATTGTCTTTGCTTGCAACAAGAATCACTCGTGTCAGAGCTGGAGTGAGGCCCTTTTTTATGTAAAGATTTTGATTTAAAAAGGAAGGAAACATGCTGGTGAAACTGGCAAAAAACCTTTTTGTAAACTGCTATTCTTAAGGGAAAGTCTGAATGTAAATTCATAAAAACACAGTGTCATAATTCAGTTGGTGGGTTTCTGTAAATAACATCCCAGAGTACGGTCTAGACCTGCTCTTTTATGAAAAGCGCAATGAGATAATTGTTGTTGGGATTTGGCGCTATATAAATAAAATTTAATTGAAATTGAATTGAAAACTACACTACCTGATTTTGTTATGTACCTGAAAATTTAAAAAATGCATAACAAATAAAAAACGGTTAAAACAATACACATCTTTTTCAGAAATTGGTATGACAAATCCATGATTTTTTTTTATAATTACATGAATGATGACAAAATCTTCTATTCACTCTGGTTCTACCTGGCGGCTTCGGGCCCGGCTCTGACTCCTGTGCACTTAATCTCTTCAAGATGGGTTGTAAATGTTGATTAGAGGAAACACCCTCAGCACCTGATTCAAGATTAATATATGAGAATTTTGTAAAAGATTGGAATGTCACTAATATAAAAAAGCAGATCGTCAGCAAACAATCGTATCAGCTATTTCCCCAAAAAGATATCAGATAATGTGCAAGGTAGTTTCATTTGTTTGTTTTTTAGTGTTTTGCCATTAAATTGAGCTTTTTGTCAAAAGGAAAAAAGCTACTTTGAATCGGACCTATATGTTTATCACTAGGATTGAATCTGTCAGTGTAAGTGCTAAATGTGTTTTTTAAGTAATGTTATTTTTCAATGCTTCATTTCGTATTTTCTCTTAGTTGTATAATCAAGTCATCTCCCGAATTACAGTATCTTCATTTTTATGTTACCTCCTGATGTGTCTATTAGCCAAAATGTTAACTTCTTTTTCTTTTCCCTCCTTGTTGTACAGTACACACCTCATTTCTTTTTTTCAGTGACTGTGCCATGAGCTTTGTAATCTGTTACTCTGTACCAGTTTTACTGCAATAATGAGTTGAATTCAAAATGGCCACTGCTGTCCTTTGTTTTCCCAGCAATGTTAGAAACAGGAAGCATTTATCTCCTTTCTCACATACTGTACACTTTGGGTATACTCAAGACACGAACGCGACCCAACATCAGCAGCACAACAAATATGCAATTAGCTGCATTTATATAATACTAAATTTAATTGGTTTAATTTAATTTTCGACACAAAATAACTTAAAAACATTTCAAACATTTTATAAAAGGTCACCAGTATGGAAGTTAACATGACACTTGCTTTGCAAATTAGTACTATAATTCTATGAAAAAAAGAAAATGACAAAATTAACAATCAAAGCAGCTGTTTTAGTGTTTTTAATCTCAACATAAAGTTTAAATTATATAAATGTCCACTGCCAGAGGAACAAAAAACCCAGCCAATATTTCAAATCTCTTGCCAAGTATTTCACTTAAGCCAATGAATAGTTAAATAGTCCAGTTAAATATTCATAAATCACAAGACTTTCCTTAACCTAAAGTATCTTACATTTTAAAAACTTCAGTTAAGTTCAGTTAAGGAAACTCTCAAATGGGCCTCGGAACTGAGGACCATGAGAAGAAATAAGATAATTATAATATATTTTGAGACAAACCTTCTTTTAGGGTCTTAATGAGCTCTGTTTTATGAAGTAATATTTTCAACATGTTAAATCATGTGCTCTTAGTGGTCAGTATGCCCAAGTCAATACTAGCAGTAGCCAAATCAATCAATTTTTGAGATTTTACTTTTGAGTAAATTCAGAATAATGTTCATTTTTGACATTAAGTGCCATGGGTTTTCAGTTGCTTTTCCCTATACGTTCTCTCCAGTCAGATTAGAAGATGTATATCACTTTCATCTCTGTACACAGCACAGCACAAAGACTGCAAGCAGGGGGAAACTGCTAGTCTAACTCCAAGAAAAAAAAAAGAATACACCATCCAACAACTTGTATCTTTTCGCTAACAAACTATACACTGATCTATCTGAGAGTCAGCCGGGTCAGTAGAGTGCCAGTTGGGCTCAAACCTGGCAACACAAACACATGCGCTAATTGCTGCTTAAACCACAATGTCTCCTGTTATCATTGGTATTTCTACAGCTATTGCAATAAACATGTAAACCAGACAGATTTCCACCAACACAAGCAAACCACTAGGAATATGTAGGGGATGGGAACTGGCCATTTGAGATTAGCTAAGGAGGGATGGCTACAGTTTAGTTGAAAAGTTCTGCATATTCTGACCTGGTGATATATGTCAATTTAAACATTGTAGTGTCAACCTGCACAGCTGTATCCATCATCCAAGCTTGTCTCCATTTCTTTGGCAATTTCTCTAGACGATAACATCTGTATTGTAAATCCCTCCTATAAATTGTTTCTCTAACTGACTAAAACAGTAACAACAACAGCAGACATGTTTGAATCGGTGAATAAAACCAACCGTTCTCACTCCCAACTCGGAAAAATTCCGAGGCATGGTCAGTGGCTGTCAGCGTCAGATACCGACGCAAAAATCACTCTTTAGCAACTGCATGGAACATGTATGGTGGAACTGTGTACGTTCAAAAGTACAGAAAACTCAGATTGGACAGATAGTCTAGCTAGCTGTCTGGATTACCCTGCAGAGATCTGAGGAGCAGTTAACCAGAGTCCTCAGAAATCCACTGGAGTTGGAAATTCCAACACAAAGAAAGCGGAAAGTGACGGGCATCCGGCGGATTTTCCGGCGGCACCTGAACAATCCCGGAATTGGAACGTCGTCGACATATAGTAGTCCCGACCCAGAGCGTCCAAAAGTCCCAACCAAGCACTTCTAAATATGACGGTAAAAAGAGTAACAATAGCCAAAGGCCAAGATCAAGCATCGCATTTTGTAACGTTGGGAATGAGAATGTGTTGATAAATCAGATGTAGGTATCAGAGGTGAGGAACAGGCCCTGAATTTCTAAAAGTAAAAGAGTAATCTAAACACAGTTAGTCACAATTTATTGAAACGTTGATAAAAGAAACACTTCTAATATCCCCATGGCATACAGTAAAATGGACAACAAGCGCAAATAGACAGTCGATCGAGTTCATCTTGTTCTCTCTGTAAGTATGATTTGTGATTTGCTTCATGTTTCAGTATGATAATCATTCTGTGAAGGTAAAAATATATGAACTGTGGCCTTTTTTCACTCTTGTTATTCCTCGTGATGCAATTAAGGAAAAAAATGAAAAAGAAAGACAAAAATACACATAGCAGACTTTTTACTCTGTTATCAGTGCCTCGGCTTTGTGTTAAAGCTTCCTTTGTCTAGTGCTCTTTTGCGATTGAGTAGATTAGTGCACCCTATTATAGAAGTGAAATTTAAAGTTTCATCAATCATAAATTAAAATTTGGCTTATTTATTGCAGGGGCAATCCTTTTGTACCACGAATACTGAAAAGAATAGGTGAAGACACAGAAAAAAGAAACGTCAGATTACTGTATGAAAACAGAAAAACTACAATAATGTTACACTTTGTCAAATTTATGGAAATGTTCAAAAGTGAATGACTACAAACGAATTTGTGTTTTTATTTTATTAAATTTTTTGTTTGAACCACGTGTTACAGAAGGCGAGCCAGTGCGGGGTCCCGTGTGAGGGGTCGAAGGTCCCATCCCAGCCGACAGATGACGATACAAAATATCAGGAATGAAAAATTTAAATTTTGACATACAAAAACACAGCAGTCACACTTTTCCCCAGTGTGTGGCCGAGTGCCTCAAATCCTAATTTCATTGTATTTTTCTACACTTTTTTCATTCTTTTCTGCTTAATGTTGTATTCTTTTACTTAGTTTTTATGTTATATAATTACTATTGTCCTTATGGTTGCTGTTATTGTTGATGCTACCATTATTACACTTTGCTTTTTATTCCAGATCAGTGGAAGTGTTGGGGGAACAGGTTCTTTTTGATTTCTGTGCTGAAGGTTCTATTCTTCCTCGTACCAGCGCAGCAGATTGCCCTTCATTGCCTGTTGGTTCTCATCTTTGTAGTGGTTAAATGACGTTCATGTTCATGACCGTTCTGTAGCAATAAATGTGCAATTTTTATAATGCAGCGATTTGCACGCCTCGTTCTTTTTTCACTCTTTACAGCGTGCAGGAAATGACATGCACTGGTGTTTGGGGAAATCTTCAATACAGCTCAGATCAACTATTATACAGTATATACATGTATATATATATATATATATATATATATATATATATATATATATATATATATATATATATATATATATATATATTTATTATTGTATTATAATTATTAATGCATGTAGCCTAGACAGCATTTTAATGTTGTGCCTGGAGCTTTTAACTACTTTTGTGAACACAGTTGTGTAGTTTAATATACCAATGCATCATTTATCATAACATGCCCATATGCTTAGTGTGTACAGTAATATGTCAAGATATCTGTTGAAATTCTTTCAAAAAAATACATGTCCTTCTCAATTGTAGTACAAGTATAAAATGGCAGTTAAAAGAGTTGATAAAGCATTAAACTCCAATTTTGAATCATTCAAATCAAAATCGAGTGACATCTCTTGGAGCAGTCCTTCGGTTTTACCACACAGTTACATCTAGAGCTACAAAGACTTTATTCCACTTTTTTTCACATTATGCAGTACTCCATGACACCTGTAAACCAACTTTGACGTATCAGTCATCTCAAAAATAGAAGTACAGTACTTGTGTTAATATCATAGAAATATAATGACTAATCAACACAGCAGGATGGTCAGAGCAGCAGCCATTTTAATGTTTTAACCATTGCCATTGCAAAGAACTATGAGCGTTAGAGGGCTAACCTGCATAAATGTCCGATTTGTGGCAAGTCACAGACTCACAGAGCTGAGGCTTCGCATGTATTTTGCCTTAATGTTAGGCTCACTTTGCCAGACCTTCCTCCACAGCCCTGCGGAGGAGGCTAGTCCACACAGCATTCCGGAATGGGAGAATAACTTACTCTGGTTTATTGGCAATTTTAATTTCAATAAACCAATCCCAATGGTCTTGGGTGTCGCTAAGGGCCAGACAGAGTCACAGAGCCTCTGCAAAATAGCCAATGGAAGGAAGTTGTTTTAGTGGAACATGTGTACGTTAGGGGACAGTCCCTGGTTTTGGTGACCTGTCCCCGGCTGGATCTGTCCCTAGAAATGTCCCCGTTTTTATTGAGACTGACAGACACAAAATTGGGATGAAAAAAAGAAAACATTGACCAAACGTAGCCGATAGCCGCTCAAGACAGCCAGAGCAAGTGCTGCTCAGAGCCATAAATCCACCAGAGTTTAGAATTCCTACATAAAGAAGGTGATGGACATCTAGCCTAAAGACAGGGCCATCTGACAACCTCCAACGGCCTTGGAACAACCCCATAAATCAGGGGTCTTCAACGTTTTTAAGGCTAAGGACCCATTAGGTGAAAGCGAGACGGAGCAGATATTGTATAAAATTGAGTTGCAAAGGGCCTACAATAACATGTAGGACGGCCTAAAGCCTTTACACAATACTAGAATACTAAGGTATTAAAACATATACAATACAATATACATATTCATATATTTATACATCATGTTTTAATGTTAAATATACATACATGTACTATAGTGAATTCTTTAACTGTGTATGGCTACCTTACCTACAGGCCAGTAAAGTCGTCAATGTTAAAAAATAAAATAAAATAAAATCACAAATAGGCCGATTTCTCTTTGCTATTAATATGTTGGTGGCGCCCTTGCAGTAACTCCGAGGACACCCTAAGGGTCCAGGACCCCCTTCGTAAATGAAACATCGTTGATATAGACTGGAACAACAGCAGAAGGGACTTTTGTTGAGTTGAAACGTTCCTCCCCATCCAGGGCCGTACACGCCCAGTCAGGCTCTGTTATTGTTAGCTGGCTATACAGGGAAATAATCTACCCAGAGGTGGATTTACAGTATGTCAGACACACCATTGTGCCTCTGGTAATACCCGCTGAAACCACAAAAAATGTGTCTTTAGGTTATTTTTAGGTACCTGGTAGGTATGTTAAAATAATAATAATAATGTGGAAATTACAATTTACACTCTGTTATTACACACATGCTCAGTACCTATACATGCACTAAATGTAGAGATGTCAGAGTGTGTGTGTGTGGGGGGGGCTGCCCATGGAAAACAGTTGAGGGTTCGGTGCCTTGCTCAAGAGCACCTTGGCAGTGCGCAGGAGGTGAACTGCCATCTCTCCAGTCTACCACCACACGTTGGTCTGTATGGGGACTTGAACCAGAAACCCTCCGATTCCCAACCCAACTCCCTACAACGTTTTGCCCCCCCCCAAAAAAAAACTTTGGACAGGGCTAGGCTAGCAGTTTCCACATGCTTTCAGTCTCTATGCTAAGCTAGGCTATATTGTGTGCATACAAGATGACAACCTTAGGGTTACATAATGCATTGGTCATTGGTTTAAATGCTTGTCTATATGTGTCAACCCTGTGATAGACTGAAAATTTGCCCAGGGTGTATCACTGAATGCAATTCACCAAATGCATGCTGGGATAGATTGAAGGTCTTTTGTGACACTGACAGGATAAGCATATTTCAAACTGGGCCAATTAACCCTTGTGTTGTCTTACATTTTTGTCCTTTTTTCAACACTTTTGATGCTTTTTTTCAATGTTTGTCACTTTTGACGTACAACAATACATAACACTAACTTTAGTTTTACAGTTATTTTGGAATTTATGGTCAATAAACCTCATTTATAGGAAATTATACCTAATGTTTGAGTTAGAAAAGCAGAAATTAGGAATTATTTAGACTAAAATTAAAGGAATGGATGTTGATGGATAATCACAGACTGGAATATGTCAACTTTTACTCAATACTACAGTATTTCAAAACCACTGAAATTGTTTTTTCAAGTGCTATAAAATTGAAAGAGACACCCCAAAATTAATGAAAGTAGAGATTTGTACTTGCCAAAGAGCGTTTTGTGGAATCAATCATGTTATTTTGGGTAATTAAAAAGAACATTGATATAGGAAAATGGGTCAATTTGACCCGAGGACAACATGAGGGTTAAGAAAGACCCTTACATCTGTATCAATGGATGCCCTTCACCCATCTTCTTTTTCATTTTCGATCTCCTTTAATTTTGCAACATCAACATACCCCCGTTAAACCTGGACTTTATGCAGCTCTGGGCATTTCTGTTGACCTCAGAGTGAAATGAATTCCTCGTTACGTTCCGCCCTTCTGTAACACGCCTGGACAGGTTACACATGACCTCATGGAGGATCTGCTTCTTCAATGGAAGGGATTGCCTCCTGATCTGATGATGCCTCTGCAGTAAACTGTACCATTCAGTTTAGATGACTCATCGTTTTGACTCATCAAGGTAGTTTCGTCTGTCTCTGCCTGCAGGCTACAAGCGGTGACGTCAGTTTATCAATATTTATATGATCCATTTTAATATGAGCTGATTGTGTCACTTCCATAAACCAGATGTTTGTCTTGCAACTGCCAAGTACCAAAAGTTGTTTTTTCTCCGCTGATGATCCAATGTCTATAGTAGAAGCTCAACGCCACTCAAAAACCCTTAGGTCCGAAACATGCAGGGCGCATATGACGCGTGTCAATAACCACACTTTTTTTGTTTCCTATGTAAACCAATGCACCACCAACGGTTTCACACATCATAACACTCAAATGTGTCAAATGTGTCAATACAAGCAGGAATTATTTTGAGATATATACCCAGACCCAGACTTCATCCAATACAAATTAAAAAAAAAAAAAACTTTATTTATTGTTTATTTTCTTACTTTTTCTTGTTTTTGTTCTATATTGCTGCTGGGCACTGAAAGTTACCAACCATAATTTAGATGTATGCCTACAATGACAAAATGATGTCTTTGGATGAGGCCCTGGCTCCAGAAGTATTTTAATCTTGTTCTTAATTATAATTTTAGCAACTAATAGTGGCAGAAGCTTTCTGTTTTATTGCTTTGGGAGCTTATTGCAGTTTTGTGATATATTTCTATGCGGACGACTCACAGATCTATCTGAAGTTAGTATAATATAATATATAATAATAGTTAGGTCCAGACCGTTCCAATAATCACATGTCCCCCAATTAGGTTCTTTGTCCTCTTGCATTAAATGACAACAAGCTTAATTTCAGAGGTGGGTAGTAATGAGTTACATTTCCTCTTTTACATTTACTTGAGTAAGTTTTTGAAAACAATTATACTTCTAGGAGTAATTTTAAATCACAATACTTTTTACTTTTACTTGAGTAGATTTGTGAAGAAGAACCTGTACTCACTCCGCCACATTAGGCTACCATGAGCTTGTTACTTTTCTTTTTACCTCTTTGTACGTGGCTTTGGGGTTGCCTTCTTCCTCCTTCCCAGCCGTTGTGGGGGTGCTCACACCAACATCTTCCACCTGCACCGCTGTTGGGGTCGTCACTATTTACCCGTAGCTGGGGCTATTTACCCATAACTGGGGCAGTGGTTGACGGGCATCAAGGCGTTTCCACTCACCGATGGGCCTGCATGCAGCGTCTCTGGGGCCCACTGCTGCTCTGAGATCCTGTACAATTTAGCCTGGAACCACAAGGGACCAGTTACCATGTGTGCCACAGGGAGGCGTGTACGAGGTCTTGGCAGTGGAGAGGCTATGTACCGCCCCCACCCGGCACCGTCAGACACCGCCCATCAAGAGCCTGAGTCTGTCTCAGGTTTCTCCCTAAAAAGAGTTTTTCCTCTCCACTGTCACACTAAAATGCTTGATATTGGTGGAATTACTAGAATTGGTGGGTCTTTGTAAATTATAAAGTGTGGTCTAGACCAACTCTATCTGTAAAGTTTCTCCAGATAACTGTTGTTAGAATTTGGTACTATAAATAAAATTGAATTTTAAAAGCAGGCATCTCTGCAGAGACTGAAGTTAATTATACAAAATCTATCTATTTACCCATAAAGCCAATCTCTGGTGTATCAGTGAAGTGTGTGTGTGTGTGTGTGTGTGTGTGTGTGTGTGTGTGTGTGTGTGTGATAACTACACTGCAGACTAGATTCTCTACTCACAGAGTGACGGCTGATTCATTATGAACGAGCCATGTCCACCACATCCATCTGTGAGGTTGTCAGCTTTGCGTCTGCATGGCATGCTCTGTATGTAGGACGGCTGATTTATCCTCCAGTCTTTTGCAATGTTCAAGTTCAAGGAGTCTTTATTATCCCCAGGGGGCAATTCGTTGTGCAGCAGTAGAATGCATCATAAACAACACATAGGCTATGCATACGTACAACAAGCACCATCCATCCATCTTCATCCGGTATCGGGTCGCGGGGGCAGCAGCTCCAGCAGGGGACCCCAAACTTTGCTTTCCTAAGCCACATCAACAAGCACCATCAAAGTCCACATCTCACATTAAGTTATTAAAAAAAGCCTATAGCAGCAGGAACAAAATAGTTTTTGTGTCCGTTTGTCCTGCATTTGCATTTTGAAGGTGCTCCCATCAGGATTTTTGGGGCCTTGTATTTATGTCATATATTTATCATATATTCATTTTAATTAATATATGAATCTTAACAACAATGTACTGTATATGTATTAAAATTAACAGATAATGCATTGTGAATTGTCAACTGTTTACTTGTAAGGACAGGATACGTTCAACAATTTCTTCTGTTAGAAACACACCTTAAACAGATTAGAGTTTAACAAATAAGCCTTATTTTGAAATAAGTTACAAAAAAACTAATTACAAAAAAGTTAATTTACACAAACTTAATGTGTACTTAAACGTAAAGTGCAGAGCAAAGAAAACAAAATCACATATGTTGGGATGTCAAGATAAAAAGTATTTTAGGTTTGTCCTCCTGCTGTAATGAACTGAAAATAGAAGCCATGACATAACAGTCACACATAGAGGATATATCAGTAATTGTTTGGCTTTTTGTCCTAGCTCAAAATCTAAAAAATGGAGTAGTAGGCCTTTATGGAGACCACCGATCAAACTATTTAAAGCCTTTATCGACCGATAACAATCAGTGACCAATCAATCGGAGCACCCTTAGTGATTGGTGTCATCCAGGACTTACTGGTCCTTCTTCAGGGTCCTTGTCTCATATAGAGAATTTAAGTCAGTCAGAGGGTTGTGGGTAATTTTGCCAAAAACCTTAATTATATATTGTGTTTGTTTTTTAGTGTTTTTAAGCATTTATTTTTGACAGGACCAATGAAGACATGAAAGGGAAGAGAGGGGGAATGACCTGCGGCAAAGAGCCGCAGGTCGGAGCCGAACCCCGGCCCACTGCGGCGAGGAGCACACCCCCACATATGGTCACCCGCTCCTGAGCTTTCTGGGTGGGTCCATACCAGTGAGGGACCCAGATCAGCTCACAAAGGCCAACGAAAGAATAGTTTAAAAAAAAAAACAATACAACATGCTCATAAAAATCTTATTGACATTAAAATTGCAATTTAACGCGTTTGTGATTTTTGTGATAGCTTGATCATTAATGAGGGTAGAAGAGCGGCTGGGGGGAATCTTTCTAAAATTGATCAGCATTTCCTTAATTATTTTCCACATTAATGTTAATAAAAGACAACTTGCACCACAATGGAAAAATCATTTCAAATAAGGCCATGCTCAGAGTCGTTGTGCATCGACAGCAACGCTATTACCGAGTCGTCAGCAAACTTAATGATATGACACCTGGTGTGCTGGCTTTGGCATGCATTTGGATATAAAATAAATAAGATAGCGGAGAGGACTCAGCCCTGTGGGGCACCAGTGGAAGAAAAGAGGACATCGGTTAAGATGCTATTCACTCTCACGCGTTGAGACCTGTTAGTTACAAAGTTCATCATCCAGCAGATAAAACTTGGATTGATATTAAGAGCCCTGCTAAAATATGTAGTTGGATGCAATTAAAAAAGAGAAATAAAAGTCAATTAAAAGCAGCTCCACCAAGTTCTTTGCACCCTCAAGATGGGTATTGATCAAGTTAAAAAGAGTACCTGCTGCATTTTATGGTCTGTAGGCGAATTGAAACGGGTCCAGTAGATCCAGAGTTCAAAAGTTCGTCTTTCACGCTCTTTAACGTCTTCATAGTGAGGGACATGAGTGCCACAGGCCTAAAGTCATTAAGACTATGGATCCTTATTTAGGCACCAGAACAATAATTGAGTCTTGGAAATGTGTAGAGATGTAAGGACATTTTGAAAGAAAGCAAAAAACTGCAGCCAGCTGTTCAGCACAGTTCTTTAATATATGACCTCCAATGCCGTTGGGGCCAGGACTTTTATACCTCTGAAGAGTGTCAGGACCTTGTTTCTGTCAACCTGGACATTACTCTGCCCGGGCCAATGTTAATAAAGACTGCTAGTTCATTTGAGAGGGCAAGGTCTGACATGCCATTGAGGGAAATCAGACTCTTCTTAGACTCCCCATCATGGCTTTCACATTCTCTCATGCAGGATGTGAGTTGCCTGTGCTCAGCATGTTCTCAATTTTGTCCTTATATTTAAGTTTTGCAAGCTTAAGTTCCTTTTTAGGTTGTTTTTTGCTGTACTCAATTAATTTCTGAATAGATCCCAAACAGTGCAGCAGTAGCATTTGTGTAGATGCTGGATTAAGTCCTCTGACCAAACTGAAACCAACTTTCTTATTGTTTCTCTTTAGTGCCGGTTTGTTAGACGGAACCAAAGAGTTGTGCTCAGACGTGCCGAGTGGAGCTCTGCTGTAGGATTTATAAGCACCTTTGACGGATCCATAACAGAGGTCCAGACTTTTGGTCCGTTGTGTTGCACAGGTGACATATTGATAAAAGTTACACAGGGACTTTCCTGGCTTACAAACGAAGTTTAGTGCTTCATGTGAAATTCCTTCACTTCACCGTAGCCCGAGTCACTAAATTGGCATTAGTTTTCGGGTGAATATAAGCAAGCGTGACAAATATCTGTGGGAATTCCCAGGGCAGATAGAAGGGGCGTAAAGATACAGACAAAAGTTTGATATCAGAAGTACACAATTTTTCCCTGACGATCCCCGTATTGCACACTTTCTTATTTATATTAAGACATAAACCTCCACCAAGTGATTTTCCCGTCACTGTGGAGTCTCTGTCAAGACGGACAGGTTCCCCGAAAACGTCCAACTCAAGATCAAAGAGTGGATCCTGGAGCCACTTCCCTGTCAAGGCGAGGAGACAGGCATTTCTGTATTCCTAAAGGAACTTTCCTTTTGCCTGAAGCTCGTCCACTTTATTACGAGGGGACTGGATGTTGGCGAGGATAATTGAATGAAGAGGTATCCGACGATGGCCTTGTCGCTTCAGTCTTTGCCTAACCCTAAGCCAAGCCCTTTTCCTCACTCCTGTCCTGGGTGCCCAACTCTGGTTCTCCGCGGAGGCTGCCAACCGGATGATCTCAGGTGGAAAAGCCGCCGGCGGGTCCACAATGCCCACATCGGAGTAAAACGCAGGAACAGGAGAAACTCGCGGGTGTACTGGATGGAATTGAATTGAACTCCTTGTGATTCACAGAGTACGCCCAAAAGTTTGCATAAGAGCGTAAAAAAGATAAAACAACCCATCAAACTGAGATGAGTCATTGTTATGACATTGTTATGAGTCACACATAGATCTGTTAAAAATCCACGCTAATAGGGACGCTAAAACGAGGGTAAACATCGTTAAAAGACAACACTCCCACTCCTTCTGCTTTCTGTTGCCATTACAGGGCCAGTCTAACTATGATGTAGTGGCATGTGTCACGTAGCTCATCGCTCAGAGCGCCGTCCAGCAGAAAGCCACGAAGCTTTCAAAAGTTAGCGTTGTCTGCTTCTCGCTTGCAATGATTGCTCCACTACCAGCCTGTCATGTACTGTGTGGAGCTAGCAGGGTCGCTGTCAAATCTGTCCCTGGGTAAAGTAACATTACGCCAAATTGAACTTGTTACACACAACACTGACCATTGTTATGCTAGCAGTTTAGCGCCGTACATGATTCTGTAAAACGCAGTCATTTGTTTCACTTCTTTTCAATGAGATCATTGTGATGCCAACATGAAATACATTAAAGGTCAAGAGCTCAGTTGTCATTATTGAATGGAGTTTGGCTGGCTGTAAATCTATGTACCCTTATCCATAAACACATAGGGAGGACAGTTACAGCCGTAGTCATACCCATTTCCCACCAATGGCTCTACCAGGGTTGGGTTAATCCCAGGTTGACTGTCGGTCTAAATGGGGTAACTCTCCTCAATCTACCGGATCTGGGTCGACTAGGGTCAACATCTAGAGTGAATTGGCCACGACCAGAGTCGCTAACAGACAGGTTGGGACAATTTATATGACTGGTAGGAAATGAGAGTGGGGTAATCTTTGATCAACAACAACACAGACTTTGTGTCACTGGGATTTACGCTGGATTTACACCGGCAGCTTGAACAACAGCAGGACAAGCGTGATGCTGGGGGCTATGCAGAGGGGGAGCTGAGTTTTTTCAGGTCAAACTGCCACTAAAATCCCAGCATTTAAACATAAACATATGAAAACAAGTTTAGCTAAATTCTCTCGACACAGCTGACACACACACACACACACACACACACACACACGTGTCTGCAGACTGCAGTTCAGTGCGGCTGCTGCGTCTCTTTTTTTCTATTTTAAAATGAGTTGTGAAGACAACAGCAAAGCCCAACTTTACTTATAATGAAATCAAACAATGACAAATGTTGTCCTAAAATAGTCAAAAGTGGATACCAGTAACCTACTGCCTTGTTCAGCTGCTGCAATAAATATGCAGAGGAATAGAAATCAGAACGTAATCACTGCAAAACAATCATCAAATAAGCTTTATTTCTCTCTCTCCACTGTACAATGACAATTTGAAGTAGCTACAAAACCTTAGTTCTGCTGGTGTACAGCTGGACAGAAGTATGTGATAACTGAACATAATGTGAAAGGCTCGCCAATTTCTAGCACTCATAGTTATGAATTGTTCCCGGGTTGACCCAGGTTATCTCTGAATTGTCAGGACCAGGGATATACCCATGTGGACTGGCTTGGTTTGAATTTACAAAAGGAGGATTGAAGCCTGATCAGTAACCCTGGTCATTGGTGTGACATGGGTATCAGTGTACTACCTAGAGTAAATGGGGGTTGCCCCCCCCCAACCCCCCTACAGTTTGGAGTGGCAGGAGTACCGATACGGCAACCAAGCAATGTACAGATGTGGAGGGATGTATTTAAGTCACTTAAAAAAATTTATATCACTTTAAGTGTACGCTATATTTAGAATATTTTCACTGCTTCACTATGCTGTCAGACAGCCCTTTCCTACGGGGAACTCAAGCTGATCTATGCTTTCTTCAAAGCCACAAAACTCCTTTGACGAAAACTGTATCTTTACTTCACAAAACACGGGAGTTACTGGTCTCCCGCTGCCTCCATCGGTTAGTTTGCGTTTGCTTTTTCCAAATATAGCATTTAGCAATCAAGACGTGGGACATTCTGGTATTATTCAATTCAATTCAATTCAATTTTATTTACATAGTGCTAAATCACAACAACAGTTATCTCATTGCGCTTTCCATAAAGAGCAGGTCTAGACGTACTCAAATTCAATTTCAATTTCAATTTATTTATAGTATCAATTCATAACAAGAGTTATCTCGAGACACTTTACAGTTAGATTAGGTCTAGACCATACTCTATAATTTACAAGGACCCAACAGATCTAGTAGTTTCCTCCAGAGCAAGCAACAGTGTGACAGTGGCGAGGAAAAACTCCTTTTAGGAAGAAACCTGGGACAGACCCAGGCTCTTGGTAGGCGGTGTCTGACGACCGGTTGGGGTTAAAATGAAGAGTGGCAATAACAGTCCCAAAACAAATAGTAGTTTGTAGTAGTTCTTTGTAGTAGTTCATGGCATAGCAGGGCACTGTGCGGCGTTAAAAGGCCCAGCAGGACATAGCAGGGCACCGCAGAATGTAGCAGGATGTTACATGCCATCGCAGAACATGTAGCGGGACCATGGCGACAGCTGCTACCATGACTTTGGAGCCTCCCTGATCCGAGGAAACATGCTGGGAGAAAAAGAACAAAAGGACTCCGGGGGAAGGACTCCCCAGAGCTAGGTTAGTAACAAGCATTTCTGGGACATGGATGCACACGAATTTATTTACACACATTAAAAAAACACAGCAATGTAAAAGAAATGTAAATGAAAGGTTTCAATTCTATGATACACACACAAAGAAAAGACACTTCCAAAAGAGAAAATGAATTATACAAAAAAAATTAAGAATAATGCTGACGTATACTGTAGTTTAGCTGCATACCTGAGGAAGAACATCCCATCAGATGTCTTGCGTAAGCTATTTCAGTAGTGTGAATTATCGTGTGTGTGTGTGTGTGTGTGAGCGTGTGTGTGTGTGTGTGAGTAAAGGTTGTCTCACCAAGACGCTCCCATCTGCACTATGTTCCTTAGAGCTGCAGTCACACCCTGAGATGACACAACACCAGCGGTGGAAAAAATATTCAGATCCTTCACTTAAGTGAAAGTACTATTACCAAACTGTAAAAATACTCTGTTGCAAGTAAAAGTCCTGCATGGAAAATGTTGATCCCTCTAAGGGCGAAAGACTTTGCTTTGGCTTTTTTTTGTTACTGTTTGAATCAAATATTAAGACTATTGTAAACAAAGTTTTAGATTATTTTTTGAGCTTTTTCCTTTATTATAGTGACAGTGGAAGGGGGAGAGAGATGGGTGATGACACACAGCAAAGGGCCGCAGGTCAGATTCAAACCCGGTCCACTGGAGGACTCAGCCTGCATGGGCGAACACTCTTACTGGGTGAGCTAGAAACAAATGATCTCTTTACACATTGCTCTAGAACAGATTGGGGCGTTACTGCGAGGGAAAACTGTACGGTCTGAACATTTTGATGTGAAGCTCATGGGGGATCAGTTTTATGCAAATACCTTACAAAGGTAACTTTAAGAATATATGTGAAAATGCCCTTAGAACTCAGAGGGTTGAGTAAAAGTGTGTATCAGGGAAATGTACTTAGAGTTTTGAAAATAAAAGTACTCAATGCAGAAAACCCCTCAGATTTGAGACCCTGGAAACAAAAGTATGTTTAATCGTCAAATAATTTGAGCTGGATTTGTAAGTTGTTACATTTTAGTAGATTAATTTATAATAAGGCCTATTTTATAAAGTGTTGTGGGTTCAAAAGTCTTCATTTGTAATTTGACTAACTATAGCTGTACACAAAAAGTACAGTATTTCTCTGAAATGTTGTGGAGTACATGTAGAAAGTGGCATTAAAAGAAAAGACTCAGGTAATGTAGCTCAAATTTGTACTTAGTACAGTAAACTACTTGATTAAATGTACTTAGTTACATTGCTAACAAAGTACATTTGCTTAAGTTCTGTACTTAAGTACACATGTTGAGTGGAGTCTTTTCCTTTCATGCCACTTTCTCCTTTTCTCCACTACATTTCAGAGAGAAATATTGCACTTTTTACTCCACTACATTAATCTGACCACTTTAGTTACTACTTACTTTACAGAATAAGGTTTTTGCACACAAAACACATGCAGTTTATAAAATACTGTAAATATGTTTAATTTTTAAATTAAACTACCCAACAATATAATGGTTGCAATGATTAGACACAGAACTTTTGGGATTGTTTCCATTTTCAAAAATGTGCAAATTTTTCAGCTTTCATTACTTTTACTCTTAATACTTTACATTTCTTGATGATACTTACATACTTTTACTTTAGTAAAATTTTTAATGAGAGTATTTTTACAGCATTTTACTTAAGTGAAGGATTTGAATACTTCTTCCACCACTGTCTGTAAATTGTAACCTGGACTAATGTCTTGCTATTTCCTGTTGATCTGGTCTCAAAACATCTGACCCAAGACTACAGTTGAAGATTAGCCTGCTGGCTAATACTGGCAAATTTCCAGAAGTGTTGTATAGTGTGCAAACCCAAGACTTGTTTTTATGGCCATCCTTTGAGACAATTTAACAAAATCCTTCCTGTATCTTAATTCGGTAATTAAGAATTCGGAAATCAGTGAACCCAGAGTTGCCCCCGATGCTGCGCCATCGGAGTGTGAACGTGTGTGAGTGTTTATCTGACGAGCAGGAGGCAGCCTCGGCCATGTGTGAATATTTGTGAATGGTAAAGGGTTCCTGTAAGCGCTTTGAGTAGTCGTTAATACTAGAAAAGTGCTATATAAAATACAGCACATTTACATTACAGCATGATTTTGTAATGACATGATGGTCAGTGAAGTAAAAAGTGTTTTTAATGACTACAAAGGGATATGATATATATTTAAGATAGTTTGATTTCAAACCTGATGGGGGAGGGGTAGACAAACTCTGATTACTGACAATCAGAGTTTACTGATACCCAAAATAAGATTTTAAGATTTCTCTAAATGGTTCCCAGTTTGGAGGAGTGACTAGAGCCGCTGGCAGTAGCATAGGGAGTGCTTTACTTTGCCACAAACAAACTCAAGGACATGTTGGTCTCATAACAATGGTGTCATGGACACCACACCTTGGACTTTTCACTGACTTTTATTGGAGGCAAACATCCACCCTGCAACAAGCACTAAGTCTGTACAAAGTACTGTTAATGAACTTCTAATGCACTACACTTCAGTGGGAAACACTGTTCTTTTTAGTCCACTACGTTTGTTTCATAGCTTTTAGAGAGTTCGTAAGGGGACACCGGAGGAATTGGGTGTTTTTTTTGTCAAAATAGATCTGACCCTCCCTTTGCCAGCGTTCATTTTTCTATGTCCCTCCAAAATTATTTGGAAAAAAGGAATGACTCCCCTCAACAATTCGTTGATGCCTACTGTTCTGGTTTACGCTTAGCAAAAATGTACAGATAATTATTATTTTTTTTACAACTATGTACCACTCCATTCCACTGTTATGGTGGATATTTCAATAGATTTACTCACTAACATTGTTGTGGAAACACAATTAGCATGGAAACTAAAACACACACTTCCTGCATTACTTCAAATACTAAGTTACTCTTCTAGTGAACTAGTATGCTGGGTAAACAAGTATGTATTGGCATCAGAAATCACATTCGCTCTTCAATCGTTGCTAGTGACCTCTAGAGACATAGGCGAAGTTTGACATTCATGTAAAAAATAAATAAATAAAACTCATTGTAGCATCTTTAGACCTGGCCTAACACACAGCACAAGCACATATGGACAAAACAAACTAAATAAAGATATATGTTTATTTTTAAAGCAGATTTTAAATCACTTTTTTGTGACAATTTAACAATTCACCATTATGAAATCCAATCGCGGCACGGCAGTCCTCTCCAAATGCAGAATCAAAGCATTGTGACACCATAAAACGTTTTTTTGCCGTAATTCAATGACAATCACAGCGATCAGTAGAGCCACAAAATGGTCCCGTGTATCCAGCGCTGTCACGTTCACCAGCCAGCTCCAGACCGGTGAACGAGGCCTCTCCACTTGAAACAAATAATGTCTAAATCTACACAAAACGCACAATCATTTAGGAAGCTGACAGCAAATTTATATATATCCTGCTGCTGCCATCGTCAGTCAGGTAATACTTTTTTTTACTAAAGCAGTATGTGTATATATATATATATATATATATATAGTAGTATGTGTGTGTGTGTGTGTGTGTATATATGTGTGTGTATATATATGTGTATGTGTGCGTGTGTGTGTGTATATGTGTATCTACTGTATGTATGTATGTATGTATATATGTGTATGTATGTATATATATATATATATACAGTATATGTGTGTATGTATGCATGTATATACATACATACACACATATGTAGACATATAACTACTGAAGGCTCCTCTTCATTTGATCTGGAATCCTTTTTTTTCTCCATGAATGGTAGCATGGCAAGGCATTGTTTGGCTGTAGTAATTTGCTATGCTGCTTAAATGGGTTTAAATAAACTATAGCAATTGCTGCATTCAAAAGCGATCAGTTAATTTTTATCTTTTTAAAGCTTCAACAAATGCTGTTATCTTTAACCAGGATATGACTGAGGCCACTGCACTGAGTGCCATCAAGAAAACAACAGTGGGAATCTATGTCACCAGAGAAACGCCAGGCAATGACTTTTCTGTTGTTGGCATCATCATCGAGGGTATGGTGGTTCTTCAAGATCTGGATAACGTGGCCCTTGCAACAGCCTTGCTGTTTGGACTTTGTGATTCAAGTGATTCAAAAGATGGTAATGGAGTTGGATGTGACTCAACTCTCGAGGAAAGCCTAAAGCTTAAAGAAAAAACTGCTCCAGTAAGGAGCGCTGACTGTTGTTGTGCACGTGAGCCCAAGTGTTCATTCCTTAACTGCCATGTTGACGGGCCAGTTATTTTCCACTCTACAAGACTCTGATTGGCAGCATTCTTCAATCTTAGTTTCTGTCTGTCTTACAGGTGAAGGGATTGAGAACTGTACACAGTCTAAATAGTGCCATCAGGGCCGTGTGAAACAGGATCTTTAGTTTAATTCAGTTGCAGTAAAGAGTTTTAGTACTTCTAAGAATACAACTCAGACTTGGCTCTTGTAGGGATCATTTTTCTTCGTGTGCAGCCCCTACCCGTGGAACCAGAGATGGTTTTAGTCTACTGTGTAATTTAGAAAACTTTAACCTTAGAGTATTTCAAGTTCAACCACTGTTCCAATTCCCACAAGAGTATTGCATTGGATATTGACACAGTCCTTAACCTTACAGTGGCTTGCATAAGCACTCATGCTAAAGTTGATTAAAAACAGGAATAAAAAAAACATCTTTTGGAAATTGCCATGGTTCAAAATATAGGAAAATCCAACCTAGGGGGGTGTATACTTATGCCCCCTGCATTTTAACATAGGGGGGTGTATGTAAGAGTACGTGCACCGAAGCATAGAGGCATTTCATTGATTCTTTCCAAAAGCAGTGAGGGTGGGCATTTTAGACAATAACAGCAGCTACAGCTACTTTTTCAGAGCCTAGTTATTTATTGTTTTCAAGGTTGTTGCTCATTATATATTTATTTCTTAATGTTTCTATAATATATTGTATATATTTAAAATTTTTGTTCTTGTATTTT
Organism: Etheostoma perlongum; assembly: GCA_026937815.1. NCBI lineage: Eukaryota > Metazoa > Chordata > Actinopteri > Perciformes > Percidae > Etheostoma > Etheostoma perlongum. Next base: position 23,980,410 of record CM049386.1, on the reverse strand, counting down.
ATATTCCTAGTATTATTATTGTATCCTAGCATTTCATTTATAATTATATTCTGTGCTGTGTGACTGGTTTTGCTGCTGTAACACTGTAATTTCCCATTTTATTGTGATCAAAAAATATCTATCTATCTATCTATCTATCTATCTATAAGCCCCTAGGGGCCTAATCCCACCTGCACAATCTCTATTTTATATTACTTTATTTTATTGTGTTACTGTTGTATTGATGTTATTGTGCCAAATAAACAAATACAGGGTTGTAAAGACCATTTAGAACAATAACTAAAAAAACAGTGCCTATCGAAAAAAAATTACCAACACCACTCCTGTTGCAAACAATACCATAACATAAAGATTTTTTAAAAAATGAACCCTTCCTGTTGTCTTCGGGTCAAATTTGACCCATTTTCAAAAACTTTCTATATCAGAAATTTGGGTTTCCATGTAATCAAAATGTCCAAAAAACAACATGGATGGTTCCTACAACAAGCTAAATAAATTATCAGTTCACTGCTGGCATTGAATTTGGGTGTTTTAGTCATTTTTATAGTGTTTGAACAATAGATAAAAGATCTTAGAAAAAGTGGCAAACGTCAGAATAGTGACAAAAATGAAAGAAAAAAACAACAAAGTGACAAATGTTGAAAAAAATGAAAAATGACAATCGTTGAAAGTGACAAAAACATCAGGGAAAGCTGTAAAAGTGTCGAAAAACACGACCAAAATGATAAAGGTTTTTCAATAAAAAGTTTGACTCTGAAAGACTGAAAAACTGAAAGGTCGATGGGACGACAACACCAGGGTTAAAGTCACATGGAATATTGTGTTATATTGGATCTTTAAATATCAATTATTTTCCATGAAAATGGATAGAAAAATGAATTGGCAACTATTTTGACTATTGATTAAGTGTGTTTGTGTGTGATTTAGTGTGTTTCACAGATATGTTCAGATTAATGTGGGTGAAACTGGATTTCAAAATAAGAGAAGGTTGATTTTATTGTCCTTAAGGACATTCTTTCCAGAGTCTTGGACACAAGTATGTGTTGTCAATATGGAAAAAAAGTACTGTGGCTTAGTAACACCCACAGTTTCACCGAATTATGGTTATACCTTGCGTCTCAATCCATGCTATAAAGCTCACAAGAAGGCGTGTGCATTGGTTTGTACATGATGAAGTCCATAGTGCAACCAGCTGAACGGGTGTGTTCCCGGCTCCAGCACAGAGGAATGTGAGGCGTAGTTGTCAGGGTTGCCCAACACAAAGCAGACACTGACACGTCTATAGCAACCGGCGGCCAGTCCTCTCTACAGGAGACTCCAAACATCAGATGGAAGCTGTCAGTCTATCTGCAGCCAAGGGCTGTACAACACGTCACAATATAAGTGTTCATGGGAAATGTAGGATTATATGTTGGACAGATAAAGATGACGTTTTCCAAGCCAAACGCACACAAAGCAACCCAAATTCCTTGGCGGACCAATCTGGCAACGTTTCTGCAGCCTTCTGATTCAAACAGACTCACAGTTATTTTATTCATTCATCACCTGCCAGATTGGCTAATAACTTTACAATGTTACCCGCCAAAGTAAAATTTTACATGCATTTGGCGGGTTGGCAGGTGTTAATTTAAAGCCCTGGGTGTACCACAGTGTATTCACAGGGTGTTTGGTGTTTTAAGCCCCCAGTGTCGCCTTCCAGGCTGGTAGAATTAGGCAAAGGTGAAGGTTAGGGTTTTACCCCCTGTTATTAAAGTTTATATGTTTACATGTAGACCAGTTGGTCTTTAACAAAAAAATTACCGCATTGGTTTCCTTCCACATTAACTGCTCCTCAGATCTCTGCAGGTTAAATCCAGACCTTGGCTCCCTGCAGAGCTATGCGCCACCCAAGACGATGTGATTGGTTAAACCAGAGTGTACCAGCCAGACCCTCCTCTGCAGTGCTGTGTATGAAGGTCTTTCAATGAGAGACTATTATAAATGAAACTACCCAACAATATAAGGGCGTACAAGTCCGGCTGAAATGATTAGCACTTAGATGATTGACAGAACTGTTTTTGTTGTTTTACAGTTTCTAAAATGTGAATTTACTTTTTACTTTTAATACTTTAAGTAGGCCCACACTTCCTATATGTAAATTTCAGTTTGTGTTGATTTGGACAAAAGCGGTAGTGTTTTTACTACACCTGCTGTCGTAAAGGTCTAGGAGTTAGCGTTACGAGGTCATATAGCTGCGATGGATGTTTTGCATAGAGACAGATAATCATTCATATACAATAAGAAACTACAAAGCTTTAAGATTTTGTTGTAGCAACCAACGTAATAATAACTCAGTATGTATGTATATATATATATATATACATACATACATACATATATGTACATACATACATATATATGTATGTATGTATGTCTATGTATATACTGTATAGATATATATATATGTATGTAAATGTGTATACAGTATATATATGTGTGTATATATATATATGTGTGATATATATATATATATATATATATATATATATATATATATATATATATATATATATATATATATATATATATTTATATATACACATATATATACATATACAGAATAGAGTTCTTTTCACTGTAAGTCTCTTTTGCTGTTACAGGTAATTTATGATCATCAGATGGTAACATCACACAGCTTCAGAAACATTTAAAAGTTACATATAGTCACTTTAAGTAGCATTTTCAATGCAGGACTTTTACTTGGTACTTTTTACAGTGTGATATTAATAATTTTAGTAAAGGATCAGAATACTTATTCCACAACTTCCTACTACTCCAAAAATGTATCGTAAGTTCCCTTGGATGTCCGAGCTTCACGGTGCTGAAGGATATATGTACAGAGTTTGACACTAGGAATGTGTTTTCAAAACTTTTTGTGAAAAAAAACAGCTGCATTCATGTTGAGAATGATAAAAACCATCAAAGACATCAGCAATCGTGCTACAGACCTCTAACTTGCACACGGGTTTGGTCCCTTGTGTGTGTGTGTGTGTGTGTGTGTGTGTGTGTGTGTGTGTTTGTGTGTGTGTGTGTGTTTGTTTCCCTTCCTCCTCTTTGTTTTTGTTTTTATCATTTTTTTGTTTTTTGGCCCTGGGACATGTTACATCTCAGTGTATTGTTTGTAATGGTTTGTTCCTTAAATATATTTAATATGAAATTTATAAAATAATCAGCGATGAGAACAGGAAATCAAAAGGCCACAAGGGACAAGGGAGGCAAACATTCCTGACAAAGTTACAATATGAGACACTGGTGCACTACATCTCCAAAAATGGTGTGAGAGAGAGAGAGAGAGAGAGAGAGAGAGAGAGAGAGAGATGTGAGAAATGTTCACATGCTTCTTAAAACTTTCTCTGTGAACTTCCGCCAGAGAATTGTATTTTTCCTCCCACAGCATTTCCCTCCTCTTTTCCCTCCAGTACATCAGCTCCTAACAGGCAGCCAGGTGAAGTGCCCGAGCTCAGGTGTAGCCCTGGCCCCGCCCACAAGGCAAAGCTCTGTCAGGCTCAGAAAGTGCAGCCTGTCAATCGGCAGCAGAGCACCGCGGAGGGAGCATTGCTAGGTAAGGGGCTGATGATTTACCTGGACGCTTGTTCTCACTGCTGTTGTTAGATTGTTGTTGTGCTTTGACTTACTGCATGTCTCACTGGTTGTGGTGGAAGACTAACTTTAGTGTTCAATCACAGAAAGTACTGGTAATGCAGATGAAGTCATTGACTAACTCTGTTAATAACTAAAAGTGATATTTGGATAGAAAATGATCATTTCCTTCAAGGAAAAAAAAAGATTTTTTTATCAAACATAACAAACATGTGATGCCAAAATAAGTGCAAAAATGGGATCCAAAGACATTTTATTTAAATATTTTACCTCAGTCAAAGGTTGAGTGAAGTCAGTGTTCACATTACTACTGAGTGCTACCAATCCACATGGTTATAGTATCCATATATAGGACATGAAAGTCTAATAGGGCCAAAGGAATGTGGATTCCCCTCGGCCCCTATAGGTGTAGTGGTGGCTGTTCATGGTTCATACTTCCAATGTATGGGGACCTTAATGCTACAATATACGATCAAATATAAGGCGGCTGTGTTTGTGGTCAAAGCTTTCCTCTTTAATAGCAATAGTGGCAAAAATCAAAATATTTGTGCAAATACATGTACACGGACGCCAAATATCAAACTTATTCTATAAATTGCACACTCAAATTTAACTTTTGGTACTGGAATAATTATAGAAATGCTAAAATTGAAGTGAGATGAACAAAAAGAGAAATGTATCTATTCAGATAAAACCAAAGTTTTCCATTGTTAAACAATTTGAAGTTGGAAAAAATGTAATACATTGCAACATATAGCAGCATATTGCAAATAGAAAATCGCAATAATATCGTATTGTGACATCATGTGGTATCATGACATCATGTGGTATCATGATATTATCGTATGGTCAGGCCAATACCCCCCGTGCACAATGGCAGACCCCCCCCCATCCAAACACATTTAGGATGAACTGAAAAAATCTTGTTTCCACAAGAGTAGAAACAGTCATATTAGCATATTAATGTGAACGCTATCAGTTATGGCTGGAATGTTAGGCTGGCCACATACTTTAAAAATCTGTTTAAGCCACTATAGAAATATCACAAGAAGATTAGGCTCATCATATAGGAGAAAGAATTACCATAAAAAATTAAATAACTTTCCATAATAAAGCACATATATAAATTATGTGTGTATTGTCTTTTCATTGTTGTCTCAGTTGATGCCTTTGTTTCCACTTATAGTATAGTAACTTATATTAAATCTCCATCTAACTGACCAAAATTTGTGGTAATTACTGTTAGGGCTTTCCTAGTCTCGCATTGCAAGACCTTCCGCCACAGCAAAATAGCCTTGGGAAGGAACTTGTTTTGGTGGAACATGTGTACGTCCAAAAGTTGTTTTAGTCGTCAACACAAAACTAAGTGCAAAACACAAACATAAAAAATAGACTAAGAAATCCTAGTCCAATAAGACCAATACAATGATTAGTTGACTAATCGACAGAGGGGGCAGCCCTACTGTCAATGAAAATCCCATTTGTCTCAATGAAGAAATATGTTGTTTTGTGTCATTGCCACTCTGTGCTCAGTCAAAGGGCGTGTCTCACAGTACTCTGCACTGTGCTCCGATAAAAGCTGGGCGGGTGCCAGTAATGTCATTGAAAGTGCTCCATATGGAGCCGCAGTGTCAGATATCAGATGATTTATGACAACAATAATAACAAGAACACTGCCTTTCCCAACCACGTACAGTATATATGCACTGGACCTTTACCCATGGCAGGATTACAGCCATTATGTCATTGCAACAAACAGCAAGTTGGGTAATTGTTCAGTGATTGGTGTTGTGTTAGCAGGGAGAATAAGTTAGTGGACTGTCCCTGTGCTGTGGTCCTTAAACATTGTTGGGATGCTTATGTCTCACTGACTTCTAAGGCAAACAGAAGAGTCAGTCATGCATGTTTAAGTGTTTTCCCAGGCTGGGGAATGCGGAAACCCGTACTTAATATCAATTGCTACCATCTCTGAATCACCGCCTATAGCTCTTTTCGGTCTCTTTCTATGTATAGTCAAGTCATCATCCTTATCTTTCTGTCCATCTATTTCTGCTCTAGTCTTGTATTTATCTCCCACTTTCACTCTCACTTTCTCCTACTCTTTGTGTTCTCATGTCTTTACTCTCACTTTTCTTTGTATTTTCTTCTCTGTCTCTTCTCTATTTTGCTGGGCTTCTTTCTCCTTTACTATCTTCTCTTTCACTTTCGTTCCACTCTCATAGTTTTTCTCTGTAATTCTCTAACCAGGAGGCATTGATGGTGACACATTTTTGTTGTACTTCAATTAATTTTTGTTTTACTTCACTTACTTTACTTTTTGTCCATTATTCAATGCCATAATTCATGAACAGAAGGATACATGTTGACAATATTTCACATTTGGTCAAACACTGAATTGGTTACACTTATCTTGGGTGCCCATCTTGAAACTGTGGTGATTGTGTAGATTTATCTACTGGGGGGTGTGGAGTGGGGTTTTTGTGTAGTCATTCCATGCTTAGCCTTAAACATGCTTGTGAAAGTCACCTTCTCTTAAAGTAATCTTCCATGTCAGAGGCTCAGTCATCCCATCCTCTTTCAGTCACTCTGTTTTCTAATTTGTAAATTTTAAAAATTGCTTATTAACTCATCAGAATCAAGCACTGAATAGTACTAGAGAGAATCGCGATGCATCTAAGAAGAATTTTGCACCCCTACCAACCAGACCAACAAGAATCAACAAGATCCCAACTCTAACAAATTATCAAGAGTTATCTCACGACACTTTACAGATTAGGTCTAGACCACGCTCTATAATTTACAAAGACCCAACAACCCAACTCCCTTATAGAAAGAAACAGGGACATCGGAACACTGCTGGTTGCTCAGGAGAGCTTTGTCTGCAATGGAATTTTCATCAGCCTGATTTAAATTCTGCCATCATATTGGGAATATATTGTGGTATTTGTTGCATCATTATTAGACGGCAATTCTGTTGGTTAGCCTATTCAGTTACATCTGGCCAATAATGTGTATAAATATTCAGTCAATAATCTCTATGTAACAACCAGTTTGGGTGGTGCAACTCAATTAAATATAGTGGCATGTAGAGATGGTCTAATAGCATTTCTTTGCTTCCCCATACCAATTTTGGATACCTGAACTTGCGTATTGACCGATATAAGTACTGATCCGATACTAGTGTGTCATATATTTTATTATGTTTTAACAACTGTATACTACTATCCCTGTATGGATGTGATATGATTTCTATCTTTGTTGTCGGTCTGGCTCAGGTTAAACTCTTTGTGAAACATGAACAAACACATACAATGAACGCCACAGAACTTTCTTTTATTATCCAGTTTGACAGTCAGTTATAACGGAAAGAAAACAGAAATAAACTACTTTAACGTAGATTTTCTTTTGGACTTTATTATGTGGAATCGGATATGGTGCATAAACTCCAGTACTTCCTGATACGATACCAGCGTTTTAGGCGGTATCGGAGACGATACCAGAACATCTCTAGTGGCATGTAAAACTCCACTATGTATAATGTATGCATTTATTATAACTAACTGTTTTCCCATAGACAGTAAAATTAATGGACACAGCCATGCCGTAGACTTTCACCGGAGACCAGTGAAGTCCATTAGAAGCACTTTTCCGGTGGTGCCTAAGTGTAACTGCGTAGCCTCCAACTGAGCTTGAAGATGTAGATGTGACGTGAGCAACCTGTCTGAAAGTTGTAAGTCTTCTGGTAGCTGTGCAAGAGAAATCTCAATCATTCCCAATCAGCAGAGACCGAGAGGTAGGTATATGTTAGGAGATAACATAGGCACAGGCTAATTACTGCTAACTAACATGCTAGTTAACATTAACATAGGCACAGGCTAATTACTGCTAACTAACATGCTAGTTAACATAAACATAGGCACAGGCTAATTACTGCTAACTAACATGCTAGTTAACATTAGTAATTTAACCAAAACAGCTAATGGAAGTCCAAACTGTCTTAAAACTTTTTGTGCCTGTATGGTAATTTGTCTATTACACCAGAATCCACCTGAATGAGGCGAAAAAGACGTCCCACGATGTGGCTTTGTCATAAATGTTTTCTTAAATATGTTTGATTTTACAAGCAAGGAGGCTTCAAGGGTGAATACCAACTGGTTGTTTTAGAACCTGGCTGGTTAGGTTCTGGACCTAGGATCAAGTGCAGCTTACAGTCACTTCCCTTAGCTTCCAATGGGAAGCATCCTGCACTGTTTTGTAACGCAATGGATGACTGTCCCAAATGGGCCTGGGTTGAGGGTCAGGCGTTAGGGAATTTATTACACTAAGTCAATTAAAGTATGTGTGTGTCTGTGTGTGGGTGTCAGAGTGTGAGAGAGGGAGAAGAGACTTTAATAAGCAATGAGATCCTAGATTATGTCATTGTTTTTAGAAAACATGCTTCTGGTTCTGCAGATACCTGTCATTGTGCGTATGTTTGTGCATGTGTGTATCTGGGTGTACACACACACACATGCACCGAAACCTCCATTACCTTAGCATTTAGATATGTTATTTTTATGAGCGCAGGCTTGGCTTCAACACACACACACACACACACTATGATACTTCAAGGAGACACTGCTCGTTATTTATAGCTGTACATATTTTTATGGTTTTCCTCTGCACACTGAATATCTGAATCACAATAAATGTTTTATATGTTCAGTGGCATTGCCTAGCCTACCTTGTTTGTAGTAATAGAGACAAAAACAAATAATGACGGTGAACATTCAGATATTTCTATATGAATAGGCCTACTTTTTCTGTTGATATAAACAATTATTCAGTCGTTGGTTTGAGGGCTCAAAATTCAACTTTCTCACTGTGACACTTGAGGTGTTGAGGTGCTGTGTGATGACTTTATGTTTAGGGTGTTGTCTGTCTGTCAGATGTCAGGAGAAAGAAGAAAAATATTTGTCTGTGTTGGCCTTCATACTCTTCATTCTTTTCTTGTCATTTTTGCAGATGTAATCACACATGCCATTGCGACTGAGACGTATACCTGCACCCTGAAAACCATTAGATGTTTGTGGAGCTCAGTAATAAAACCTTTCCTGAGCAAATGAGAATTTTTTTTTACATTTTTGTAATTAATAGTTTGGCTATATGTTCTAAAATTCCTTTATTTGAAAAATTATGAACCATCCATTTGTTATTTTAAAGAAACTGATCCTAAATTTCTCAAATTGTTGTGGGCGTGGCACGTCTTGTTCACTTCCTCTACCCATATTTCTCTGTCTCAGTTTGAAGACACGAGGCAGGGACAAGACTGTGACTCAGAGAAGCAGTACGAGTATTTAGCTTCTATTGTGTGCAGCATTCATTTCTATTATAAAACAAATGTCAAGTTATCTGGTATGAGGAACACCCCGAGGTGGCATCTGGTGCCTATCAATCATTAACGCAATGGAATCTAAGTAGAGCAAGAGAAATAATTCCCATAATACCCTGAAGTGGCGTGTCTCTGTGGTTCATTAGTAATGAGCTCTGTAGTCTAATACAACGCTGACATCAATCTACTGTTTTATTCTGTACGGCGACATTGGTCAAATTCAGTTTAAGATTTTTTTTCTGATTATCAGCTTTCTAGCAGTGACGAAATGTTGCTTTGCTAAAAATACTGTGTAGAAATGTAATCAAAGGTATTAAAACAAAAAGCGTATTGTGCACTGTGAGGACTAGCCTTAGTTTTACAAAGACACTTTGACGTAAATATTGCAATAAATCTAAAAGAAAAAGTGTATTCTAAAAAGTTAGCTGGGAGCTTGCTATCATAAGCTAAAGAGTTGACAGTGAGCTTGCTGTCAGAGTGTATGCAAAATAGTTAACAGGGAGTTTGCTATCCTATGCTAAAGAGTTAGCCATTAGTGTCAAGTATCACTCAACAACACCCTGAATGGTAAGGTGTTTGCATGAAAACTTATATCATTCACTCATCACAGTAGACTAAAGTGCTACCACGCATCCTACCTATACCATGACTTATCAACAGGGTTATTGGTCCCTATTTAGTCTTCTCACAATGAAGGAAAACATGATACAAAACCATGTACCACGTAAGAGAAGTGTAGAGGCTCCTGACTGAGTGTTGACGGAGTGTGTCAAAATGTTACAACCTGCAACTCAACGGTGAATCATGGGAAAGTAGGAAAGTGGATGGAGATGACAGGTATGTTAGGAATGAGGGTGTGAGCCTTGAATGGCAAAGACACACACAGTTGTTTGGAATGGTAACGTCCCAGTTTGGATGTACACACACACACCAAAGTGTGTGTGGGGGTGTGTGTGTGTGCCTTCTGGCAGAAACTCACTTTTCTCTGATAGTCCTCTTGCATACATTTCCATTGCTGTGATGTCAAGTCTTTGAATTCCTAGAAGAAGTTGTACATGTAGGCGAGACATGACTTTGTTTAATGGCCCCTGCATATTGTATGATAACAGCATTCATACGTAATTTGTCTTACTTAATTCATATTTAATTAAGTGAGCTACCAAAGTTGTAAATCAGCAGACTTTGGACATGTCTCAGAGTGATATAGGACCAATGGTTTCACAATAGATCTCTTATCATGATTTGTGTTGATTGGCAGCTACGGAGCACCTGTCCCTCTGTCTCAGAATCAATAAATATATACTGTATCTAGTGGAAGATGAGATTTGTTTTGTGAATATTTAGTAAACAGATGAACTTTTTTAGGGTTTCGGAAATAAGTCACATATTTCCATTAATTGTAGCTTCATAGTGTATTCTGTTACTTGAGTTAACAAGGGAACTATCTAACATGTTGTACCCTGCCTGTAATTCAGTAACAGTTAGGTTGGCGGAGGGATATGATGAGATGCTGAAGCATGTTTTGTTATGAGTCTTGAGTTGTTCTACGCTAGACGGAGTGTCATTAAAAAGTAGACCAAGTTACTCAGTGGAAGCTGTCTCCGTGCTCTTACTCTATCCACTCCCCAAAAGTACTTGTATGTAGTAGTGGCGGGTTAATAGTTAATGCCAACAATCACTAGCGTTACACGGGCAAGTAAAAGGTCGGCTGAATTAATATGCTTACTACAGCAGTGGGAACCAAAAATTATCAGAAGTTGCTTTGATTTCATTGCATTCAATGGATCAAAAACATGCTCAAGAAACTTTTAACGAAACATTTGCTTTGCATGTTGTGTGAACACGCCAAAACAGAAAACACTGCAGCCCCGCCCACTAGGTTTGATTGACATGCGATCAATCAGGGCAGCATGGCATCGAAAGTGGAGACTAAATAAAAAAGGTTGCTACTTTAATAGGCTAGATTAAAGGTCCTCTCAGTTCCAAGTATCTAACACCTGAAGAGGGTTGTTTTGTGTTGCCATGGGGTCGTAGGGCTAAGTGACAAAGTGACTACATTTACATGCACGTAATATTCCGGTTTTGCCCTTATTCCGAAAAAGACAGTATTCCGACTAAGCTGTTTACATGGCTAATGAAAGTGAATATTCCACGAATATTCCTGTTTACATGTAGCTGTGCAAAATACGATTTCTTCCAAAGTTTTCCACGTGTGGTGGACTTGTTGGAAGGTGCAAAGACAGCGTCCATCTTTTATTCCTTCAACCAGCTTTTTGAAAAGGTAGGCGTAGCGATGTGTGCTCAGGTCCAAAGACTTGTTACTATCCAAGTCTTTGATTATGTCTAAAAGTAGCTGTGTTATCGGGTCCGCAGCCTTGCAAACTGTCGGCTGATTGGTTTGTGTACAGTAACCACAGGCAAGAGGCCGTAAACTGCTGGGAAAACCCATTTAAGACACATATTCCCAATGCGCTGTATACATGTGCAAAGAATGCTTGATGGGTAAATGCTATTTTGGAAAAAGTCCTTATTTGGAATATCCAACTGGAATATGCTGTTTACATGACCTGTATTAAATTTGAAACATTGTCATATTGTGGAATATAGGTGTGCATGTAAACATGCTCAATATGTCCACAGTAAGTGGATCTCTGGTGGATCTGGCCAGACTCTGTCAGCTCTGTGTGCCACTATCATTACAGGAGAGGAATGTGTTGTCTGAGGAAGAAGAAGAGTGTGGACAAAAAAATAGAAAAATGAAGGCATCTTGAAAAATGGATTCAAAGGATTGGGATTAGCGTTGAATGAGCAGGTGGTAGGCAGGATGTCTCAGGAGGGCCCTGCTGTTGCTGAGATGCAGCATCTTCTGCACAAATCACAGTGGAGTCAAAGTTGAACAAAAACCTTTCAATCTTGGTTTAACTGCCAAATTAAAGCCCAGGTAAGATCTCCCGTAGCCTGAAAGTGTTTAGAAACACTCCACTGGCATGAATGTCAAAGAAATTACAAATTATAGAATAGAATAGAAAAGAATAGAATATGGCAGTACCTGTGCAATGAGATTTAAGCAGCCCCTTTACAGTGTCAACACAAAAATATAAAAATATAAAATATAAAAAGTAAGTAGTGCAGAAAAAAGAGGGGGGGGAATGTGGAGCACAGTGAAAGCAATTATATACACATATAAAGTGGTAGAGAGATAAAGGGTTTGTATACACATTATGCAGAAATATAGTTTGGTGTACAGTAATAAATATTGCACAATAATGAGATTAAATGGTTAGGTATTAATAATAAATAAATGAATATTACACTGTAATGAGATTAAATGGTTAAATATTAAATATTGGTATGTATGAAATTGCACAGAATTCCAGAGTCCTTTTAAGTTATATATAGTATTGCACAGCCGGTGGGAGAAGAAAGTCCGGGGGCCGGGGGTGGGCTGTGAAGTGAAGTCAGTGCATGTGTGAGTTCAGAGTGGTTATGGCTTTATTATTTAAATTATCACAAGAAAGGTGTATGATTAGTATGTTTCTTATTGTACAATGTAAACCTTTCTCCTGGAATGCATTGAACTCAAGATTTAAGATATATAACCCTTGCAGGTGATTTGGTTGTGACACTCACACTTCCCAGAATACCCATGATTCACTTGGGCATTACTTTTTCAAGGACATAATCTGGTTAATGGTTTGTTCTCCCAACTCTTTACCAATTACAACAGCCTGCTGTTTAGGAAGTGATGCATGATGAAGTGTGCTTGAATATTAAGCCTTCTTGCTGAGAATTAGATGAAGAGAATACTAGCCATGTGTGTATGCTTAAAGCTACAGTGCTATAGTTTAAGAATTAAGAATTTTAAGTAATGACTACAAAACTGTCGGCGCGTCTACATGATACAAACCTTCCACCCCCACCCCTCCTCCTCGCAGTTGCTAGTAGCCAAGGAGGACACGGTGGATTAAAAAACATGGATTCTTCAGAAGAGGTAATGATCAGCACTCAAACTTCTGCGTGGGAAAGTATCTCATACTGAGAAGTCCAGAGAGCATTGTGTGAAGCTAATAGTCTTAATTATTTGGCAATGGCTTGAATGTAATGGGTGTTCATTAAAATCAAAAGGTTAAGCACCAAAGCTTTAATATGAAGTGAATTTAAAGCTTGAATTTCAAGCTTTAGTATGAAGTTCGAGCCGGCGCCTGTTGCTTAGCATGAAGACTGCAAGTATGGAGGAGCAGCTAGCATGACCCTGTAGAAAACTGAAAAAATCTTGTGTTATTGTATCACATTTTGCCATTGCACAATCCATTTTTTGTCTCGTTTTACAGTTACTTTCGTTAAACTGCAAACTGATGAGTTACCCCGCTGAACTCATCAAAATGCTTCCCAGTATGTTTCTGCAGTGAAAGCCTTTCAGCCCATTTCATCAGCCTTTCCAAAGCCCACATCCCCCACCTTAACATAATGTTCAGTGCAAACGGTTTAGATTTTCGGGTCATGAGTGTGTTTTGGAGCCCATTTTCTACATCTTGTAATTTCTCTTGCTAATGGATGCCTGAGAGTTCTAATTATTTATCTCAGTCATTTCAAAACTGCCACCTAGCTTTTCCTGAAATGCATCTTAGTGCATTTTTGCGTTTTATCACTCCTTGTTTTTTTACCCCCTCCAAGTTTTAATGAGTGTTGTTTTGCATTATGCAGTACCTCCAGGCTTCAATTTGGCATCTGGGAAAGTTGGCTTGACTCCAAGACTGTGGTCACCCAGTGCTTATTACTCATTAAGCCTCGTCGGAGGGCTCGAGTGGGTGCAGGCTGGGTGGATGCTGGGTGGGAGCTGCAGTGTTCGGAGAGTAGATGTTGTTGTTGTTTTTGTAGATGTTCTAGTTATGAAAGTGAACTAAGAGATAAGAAAGTGAAAGAGTTTGAAAGGCTTCATCATCTGCATATCTTTCCTACTTTTACTGTCTGTCTGTCTGCAGGCACATAATTATTTTTGCATACACTGGGGCTGGAGAATTATTTAAATTATTATTATGGTGTTGCTTCTACAATAAATTAAACCTAAACATTTGACCTTTTGCTTTAGACTTTTTTTCCAGTGAGGACAATTGTGCACAATAGAGATGCAGCAGTTTGCTTATTTGTGTGTGGCATGTATGTGTGTGTGTTAGGATGCGATTGGGTGGTGGAGAGAGCTGTGTTGGCTCTAGCCTATAATAACCAGATGTAATACCTGTATGCAGTTTTAACATGCCATTAATCAGTCTAGTGTTCATCATGTGCAAGGGACAGAGTGGTGTTACAAGAATATTATTAATATTATTATTATTATTATTATTATTATTATTATTAAAATGCACTTTATTGGTTGTTTAGTTAATCTACCATGTCTGTGATGTGTGAAAACCAAATTTCTTGCACTGTTTACCTTTTCCCTATTTTGAAGACGCCATTAAAATCCTGAGAAAGAAATTGTGGAAACTTTGGCTGTGATGTGCATTTTGGTGCCAAATTAGATTTTCCTTTCACTATCTTCCCTTACACTAGATGCACAGAGGCTGCAGAATCTGGTTGTTTTGTTTTGTTTTACACCAATAATGAGTGGGTAGAGAGAGATGTAATACAGGAACCGGTGTGGCTCTGCTCCTATTAAGAGGGGAGGAGATAAAGAGGGGAGAGCAAATACAGGAGAGATGACATTAGCTTTTTCCCTGCAGTACAGAGTAGACAAACTAGTTCTACTGTTTTATATAGTTGATAGTTGGTGTTTAGGGAGAGAGAGAGAGAGAGAGAGAGAGAGAGAGAGAGAGAGAGAGAGAGAGAGAGAGAGAGAAAGAGAGAGATGCATGCCATACTGCACAATCCACTTTGATTAGCCCCAAGCCAAAGTTCATTTCTACTAAAGAGAGCACATTTCAAGTAGGCATGGGCCGGTATGAGATTCTGATGATATGATAACCTTATTGCAAACAAAACTGGTTAAAAAATAATATTGTTAGCGGGGATGCTACATTAAATTGAACACAATTTGTTACACAAATGTTTTTTTCAGTTTTAATATTTTGGTTGTAACCTTTAGGAAAGGGTAGTAGTTATAATACTTGTTGTAAAATTATATTTTTGCAAAAGAAGGAAGTGTTGGCTTTACCTTAAAAGTATTTAATGGTGTTACTAGCCAGAGGCAAAGAGTCATTCACAAATAAGAACTTACATATTTCCCTTGGGCATTTCTTTTTTATTGAAGAAAAGTTCAAGAAAGTTTGTGAGTACTCACCCAAGTTTTTCATGTTTATTTTAGTGCTAGACAATGTATTGAAAAAAGATTTTACACATCTTTTTTTTTTTTTACAATGTTGTGAAGTAAGAGCCTTCGTTAAAAGTTGTTACCATCAAGATGAAACATTCCTGGTCAGTTAATGAGCCTGCAGGGTGTCTCCTGCTGTTCAATCCCAATTTAAAGCTGCTGTGGGATCAAAGTGTATCAGCACACAAGGTGACATACCACAGTTATTAGTCATGAGCAAGGCATGCTGGGTAAGGGAGTTCCCTCATGTATTTCGCAACACACAGATCTGTTTGCTGAGTAATGACTTGTGGGGTTATCAGGTGAAGACTTCTGACCTGTAATAAGATAGACAGCTAAGGATAGAACATGTTTAGTCCAGTGATCTGATGCATTTGTATTAGGGCTGTAACAACATGGAAAATAAAACCGAAATTACAACACTCAGCTCCACAAACCTGTGAGAAGGCAGACACAACCCTTCCAACTCCCAGAGTTATCCTTCCCGTCCAGATCCAAGGCTATGTGGTAGCCTTTACTGTACTTTATTGCTGTTTTGTCTGCTGTTTAGCTAACTGTAAAGACAGCTAAAAGCAAAAGGTGGGGCACTGGTAACGCTAACGGAAGTGTCGCTAACGTTACAAGTGGCCGCTGTTCTGACTCGGGTGTCTGGGTCTGTTTCCCAATGGTTCAGTGAACTGCCGTTAGCGTCCTTAGCACCGGAGTTAAGTGCTGACCGGGCTGGCTGCTAGCTGACTGTGGATGTGTCCCTGGGCCAGGGCTGTAATGATAGTGGATGGCTGCTAGCTGGCTGGGGACTGACTATGGATGTGTCCTCGGGCCGGGGCTGTAACAATAGTGGATGGCTGCTAGCTGGCTGGGGACTGACTATGGATGTGTCCTCGGGCCGGGGCTGTAACAATAGTGGATGACTGCTAGCTGGCTGGGGACTGACTGCGATGTGTCCTCGGGCCGGGGCTGTAATGATAGTGGATGGCTGCTATCTGGCTGGGGGCTGACTGCAGATGTGTCCCCGGGGCTGTAATGATAGTGGATGGTTGCTAGCTGGTTGGGGACTGACTGTGGATGTGTCCTCGGACCGGGGCTGTAACAATAGTGGATGGCTGCTAGCTGGCTGGGGACTGACTATGGATGTGTCCTCGGGCCGGGGCTGTAACAATAGTGGATGACTGCTAGCTGGCTGGGGACTGACTGCGGATGTGTCCTCGGGCCGGGGCTGTAATGATAGTGGATGGCTGCTATCTGGCTGGGGGCTGACTGCAGATGTGTCCCCGGGGCTGTAATGATAGTGGATGGTTGCTAGCTGGTTGGGGACTGACTGTGGATGTGTCCTCGGACCGGGGCTGTAACAATAGTGGATGGCTGCTAGCTGGCTGGGGACTGACTATGGATGTGTCCTCGGGCCGGGGCTGTAACAATAGTGGATGACTGCTAGCTGGCTGGGGACTGACTGCGGATGTGTCCTCGGGCCGGGGCTGTAATGATAGTGGATGGCTGCTATCTGGCTGGGGGCTGACTGCAGATGTGTCCCCGGGGCTGTAATGATAGTGGATGGTTGCTAGCTGGTTGGGGACTGACTGTGGATGTGTCCTCGGACCGGGGCTGTAATGATAGTATATTGTTGCTAGCTGGCTGGGGGCTGACTATGAATTGTCCTCGGGCCGGAGCTGTAATGATAGTGGATGGTTGCTAGCTGGCTGGGGACTGACTATGGATGTGTCCTCGGGCCGGGGCTGTAACAATAGTGGATGGCTGCTAGCTGGCTGGGGACTGACTGCGGATGTGTCCTCGGGCCGGGGCTGTAATGATAGTGGATGGCTGCTATCTGGCTGGGGACTGACTGCAGATGTGTCCCCGGGGCTGTAATGATAGTGGCTGGCTGCTAGCTGGCTGGGGGCTGACTGTGGATGTGTTCCCGGGGATGTAATGATAGTGGCTGCTAGTAATGATAGTAATAGTGGCTGTTAGCTGGCTGGGGGTTGACTGTGGATGTATCCCCGGGCCAGGGCTTTAATGATGGTGGATGGCTGCTAGCTGGCTGGGGGCTGACTGGGGATGTGTCCCCGGGGCTGTTGTCAGCTCTCATCCCAACTGAAGCCTTGCAGCGCCGGAGACTGAGGCAGAAGACGGGTGTGCTAGCTAGCTAAATTACCATTATATTAGTCGTCTATCTACACAGTTAAATTTACTGATGAATTTGTGGGTTAGCCCAGAGTTGTGAACCGTGGTCAAAACAATCATACTAAAAATAAATCGGCGTTTTGAATGGTGTCATAATCGTATGTTACCCACTCTGAATTACATTGGCATTAGTAAAGCAAAGAATCAGGTTCGTATCAAATCGTGGGTCAAAAATTGTGACACAAACTAAACCCTGGGTTTGGTGTATCGTTACAGTCCTTATTCTGATGTATTTTAACAGTACTTTGGGGAAAATAATTAAACTTCCATGGTATTTTAGATTTTTCTTCTTTGGATTTACAGTTTAAAAAAAAAATGTCTACACTTCTGCCCATTTCTCTTTTATATGCCTCCATGCCGGCAACAGCCATTGCCGGAGGCACTATGTTTTGGGGTTGTCCGTACGTTCATTCACCCCATTCATGTGAACACGATATTCAAGGAGCCCCTGGAGGGAATTTCTAGAAATTTGGCACAAACTTGTGACTACATTTTGGAGTTCAAGTTTACCGTCACCTCACAAAATGCAGTTTTGGCAATAACTAAGATAATTCCTCAACATGACATTTTTTATCCAAAAGGTCAAAGGTCACTCTCATAATGTTCTGCAAAAATGCTTTTCTGGCCATTATTAAATGCTATATCTCAGGAACAGAAGGAGACATTGTGACCATATTTCACTTTTGGATATATTGGTGACACCAATGTTGGGTGCCCACCTTGAAAATAGGGCGATTATGATCTTCTGTGCTGCTGAGTTGAAGATGTGTGTAAAAGCATCCATGTTTTTCCAGATAACACACTTAATACCTTTCTATTAAATTGCTTCACTACATATATTAAATGAGTCTGAACAGACATTAATGTAAATTGCGTCTTGACTGCAGTTGGCGGAGACATTCAACCGCAAGGGGGTAATTCTTCTTTTCTGGGAATTGACTGCTCTATATGAATGTTGTATAAAATAGTACAAATAAATTGAGCATAGAAAAATGAAGTGTGATTTCTAAAGAAAGAAAAACTAATTTAATATAAAGATTTTTTTAAGTCTGCACATCAAATAGCAAGCATACACAGTCTTTAGACAGCCTGTGTAAATAACAGAGGTGATCTTGTGATTCATAACTTAAAGGGGGGAGATGCAACCTCACCTGACTGCATAATATTATTTGTTCAAACAGGGAGAGTCTACAGTGGCTCATCTGAAAAGAATGGGGCACTCCTCTGAGCTGCTGGCAGTGTGTTTCAGCGAGGAAAAATAAACTCTTTTACTAAGTTTTATGTATACTAGTAGTTTTTGTTTAAACCACATTGCTTTGCAATTTGTTAAGTTGTGGCGTAAAATAACTCACCATTGTCGGCTACGGCTGCTGAACAGGCTACAAGTAAACAGCCGTGGCACACTCGCCTGGTCCTCTTGTATCGTTAGCCGTTAGCAGGGTTAGCATGGCGGCGCTAGCCAGGTCTTGTCGGGATAACTTTACTGGCTGTGTCTCACTTGTTTTTGCGAGTAACCAACTCAGGTACTTTAGCTATATAATTCAATGTGGGTAGCTACACAAATGTAGAATTGACATAAAATGCCCGTCACTTTTAACCATATTAAATTAGTCAAAGCTAATGCTTAGCTACTTGTTCAAAAGGAAATTAGCCAACTGGGTGTCCTTTTGGGCTTTAAGCTGTCTCCATCTTTCAAATACATCTCCAATAATTACCCAGGGTTTGATACGTCTCTGGTCAGGCAACTGTTCGAAACATGCCATTTTTTAACAACACACAAGCCAAAACACAAACAGAATTTCCATCACGGAACAGAAATTTCAAAAGGAGAAAAGCATTGTTGTCAGAAAAAAAGCATGTTTCTTTAATATCTGATGATGCATTTGGGTCATTTGTGTATATTACAGTAAATATAGTACCCATTGGACCTTAAAATCTGCACTAATTGATATTTTTTGAATTATGCATAATAGAACTGCCTGGTCAAAAAAATCTGTGTAATGTAAAAGTGGTCACTATTATAACAAACCCACTAAGAATTCTAACCGAACCTTCAGCTCTACGGAACTTTTTTGGCTCATTGTTTTGGTTTTGCAGCACATTTATTAGCTGGCAGCTGTTTTCAGCCAACAAGCTCTGACTCTACCATACCTGCTTGTCGTCAAACAACAGACAAAGTTAACAACTAGATGATGAAGAAAGTGGAATATTTTGCTGCTAAAGAGGGAACCATGCCGTTGGTCTGACGACCCATTATTTCCAAAAACCCAAGAGTTTGAAAAACTTCCCATTGGACCAAAAGCCCATAGTCCAATCAGTTTTTCCATAAAAAAGACCACTTTAGATTATTTCACCATCTCAGAAGAAGAGCGGTAAGTAGTTCTTTAGGAGTCATGCAAAGTTATACGTTATAATTTATGTATGATTTATCTGTTAAATGATGAATATGTCAATAGAGTCCGGTCTAGATGTGCATGTATCACTGGGGAGAGTGAAACTGAGAGAAGTAATTAAAGAGGGCTTAATGAAAGAATGGCAGAGAGGGTGTGAAAAGGAAGTCAGGGGTAGTCGCTACTTCTCTATACTAGCCTACCTAAAGTTACAGTCAGAAGAGCTGCTTCTATACTTCTCTGTTCCGTAGAGACTCAGTTGCACTGTGTAGATTGAGACTGGGGCACTGTGGGTTAAATTCCTCTTTGTTCATTGAAGGAAAACATGTTTCTGGCTTGTGTAAATGTGGGAGTCTTGACACTGTAAGGCAGGTTTTCCTAGAATGCAAAAAGGATAGGGCAGAAAGAAAAGTTCTTCATTAGACTGGCAGGACTTGAAGTTGAGGCTTTTTTCTTTAGTTCCCTGCGTGACACAGGACTGCATGTAAGAATATAGTTCATCTTTGACCTGTGGACCACAGTTATAAACTTCTACAAGAATTCAACAAGAAGAAGAGGAAAAATACAGCCTGGAAAATAGTAAGGTCAGTGAACTCCAACTCCAGAGTGTGTATTTTCAAAGCAACGGGCCTTCGGAACAGTGAGGTTTTGTTTCCAGGATAGACTATGGGCTTTCAGGCCAATAGGACATTTTTTGAATTATTGGGTTTTCAGAATAATCGGCAATGGGAAAAATGGGCAGGCCCCCAAAGAGACGGATATTTTTCGAAGAGGTGGTGAGACCTAAACAGAGCTAAAATAAAAGTGAACATTGGACTGCATCAGGTGGCCACAAACATGGTTCTACTGTAAATAGGATGCTAATGCTGGATGTGTATGTATGCAACTCCTTGCTAACATGTTAGCTAGAACAATTTTGGGCTGTAATATATCAAATATGTCTAGGATGTTTAACTTGTTGTGCTTATCCAAATTGATTAATGCAGCTTTAACTAGTTTTCAAACAAAGTTTAATTTCACCTTAACTACCTGATACTTAGTATACAGTACTTTAAGTTAAATACTGTAGTAGACTTCACAGAGCGGTCACACTTCAGTCCATAGAAAGGTTATTTCTATAACTACAGGCCAAATTTCCATCAAATCTGCTGTGAATAATCATGCTTCCCCAAGGAGGAATCCCAAAACGTTTTGGTGACTGGAGCTTTACTGCTCCACCATGATGACTATGGATATCCAAATGTATGTGTGCCTGTTGTCCTGAAATGATCTGATTTCATTCCTGCTCCCCAGAGGATGAACCATTTAGATCTTAACCTCGTACTCAGGACAAACTACTTGTTCTGTCCTACAGTTTTCGTATAAATGTTTGGACTGGAGCATCTGGCAGAGTTTCAGCCTTTTAATGTTGTTACATAAAAGTGTGTGTGTGTGTGTGTGTGTGTGTGTGTGTGTGTGTGTGTGTGTGTGTGTGTGTGTGCGCCTGCATGAAATGAACAAAGGACAAAGTCAACCAAAAGGGAGAAAGCTGCAGACATGCAGGGAGGCCCCGCCCTTCTCATACCTGCTTATCAAGGTGTGTCTGACTTGGCGACCTGCCACAGTCATCAGGCCCCACCCAGACACACCCTAGGGGGGTGGGGGGAGGGGGGAACTGGAACTGTGATCAAACCCCACCTCAGGTTTAGTCACGGTTTATTATTCCTTGGTGGCGACTTGACTGGACTAGTTTGTTTATATTGTTTCATAATTAGTGCTGGGGCAGTAATAGCTAAATATGCTTTTTTAAAAGCTTTAATATGGTATGTATTTTTAATGTAGTCTGGAATTGAGACACATCTTGTTCCACATATTTAGTTTGTAGTTAGTTTGGTCCGGTTTAATGATCATATGACATCATCTAGCTACTTTTATTGGAAAAAAGTAACACACAAATTTGTGAATTTGGGTGGAAAAGGGGCCTCACTTAAGAAGTCTTTGACTCTTACCTTCTTTCATAGCTTTTTTTTATCTCTGTCTCACACACACACACACACACACACACACAAAATAAGTAAACTGATCAATCAACCACAGACACCTTGACAAACTCTGGCCGGATATTAACTAGCAAACTCACATTATTTCTCTCTCTCTCTTTCTCTCTCTCTCCCTCTCTCTCGCTCTCTCTCTCTCTGCTTGTCCATTCTACCCAGTGGGGAGGTTGTAGTTAGGGTCATCTCTATGTACCCAGCAGTGGACCAAACACACACACACACACACACACACACACCCACACAGGAACCCCCTGTGGTCTGAGCTCAGTCAGGAAATTAGTTTCAAGTCCATCTGTCATCATGAACACTCCTCTCTCTCCAAGTCCTGCAGTGAGTATTTTAGAAACCTTGTATAGCTCCGAGCTATTAAATAGCATCAGAACAGTGAGATAAAGTTCCATTTTAAAAGTTTCTGCTGAAACAATGGGCTAGCTAACAATTATTTGGACAGTTAGCTTAAGGTGGCTCCTTTTAGAGTCTTGGTTTAGAAGAGGTTTGCACAACTTGTTATATTTAAGGCTTTAGGTTTGGAGACATTACCAAATGTAATTCTTCTGAAATGATTTAAGTAACAATTTCTAAAGTTGGTTGTAGCCTAAATACTGCCTAAATAAATTAAGACTATGAGCTCCACACTGCTCTCTCTGGATTTCTCAGTATGGCTATGTTCAGAAGATTGTGTCGTCCGGTGACTTTCCTGCGCAGAAACTCGAGTGAAGATAATTTCCTCTTCTGAAGAGTATCATGTATTTTAATCCCCCGTGTCCTCTTTGGCTACTAGCAACTGCGTCGGGGAGGGGGTGCGCGATCACGTAAGGCTTTTATCATGTGGACGCACCAACAGTGTTGTTGTCATTACTTAGAATTCCTCATGGGGGCGACAGAAACTACACACTATAGCTTCAAAAGATGTTTTCACTAATATCAGCAGCCAATAGGATCAGACTCCCAGGGGTGTTTGGTTGCTGCCAAAAGCTGTTCGTTGAGGGTTACTGTGATGAAAGTTGATGAAATACTCTGTCCGTCTCTCTTTTCTTTCAAAGTGTCCAAAGTTCCAGAGAATCAGAGAGGACTTCCCTGCTTCGCTAGACAAACTACGGCAGCTGATAAAAGACAAAGTTCACGTCCTACAATCCCCATTCACTGAGGAGCAACAGGTAAATGATGAGAAATCCTTACAAACTGAAGTGTATAATATCCCTTATGTAAAGTTATTTTTTACTTGACAACTACTTTAAGTACAACAGGAAAAGTTAAGCATCATGTTGCCACTTTGTATTATAATCCATTTTTTTGTTGATTAACCACTAAAAACCAGTGAGGTGTAGTACGTTGACAATGTGTATTGTGGTAAAATTGACAAAAATGTTTTTAATTTAAATTTTTAAAGCGATAAAAACATAAAGGGGGGGGGGAATTTTATACGACAATCAGTGTTGATGAGTCATTGTAGTAGTGGCATTGGGTGTAAAGATGGGTTTCAATGTACAGGACGTTTTTAAATTAATTTTTTTCTGCCACATGACATTGTTTTGTCATTGATTATATGCCAATTTACAACAGAGTAATACAACAAAGACCTTATTTATTGATATTGATTGAATTACATATTGATCGATCCAACACCAAAGATTCTTTTGTACCTTAATGGTCCCATGACATGGTGCTTTTATATAGACCTTAGTGGTCCCCTAATACTCTATCTGAAGTCTCTTTTATATAGACCTTAGTGGTCCCCTAATACTGTCTCTGAAGTCTCTTTTATATAGACCTTAGTGGTCCCCTAATACTGTATCTGAAGTCTCTTTTATATAAACCTTAGTGGTCCCCTAATACTGTATCTGAAGTCTCTTTTACATATACCTTAGTTTGTTAACGGTAATGTAAAATTCCCCTTCCTACCTGTAGGGGGGACCAAAGAGGAAAAGTGCTTTGGTGTTGCTTGAAGGTTAGCCTATACTATAAAGGTGCTGTCGCGATTCTGCCTTCTCACTCCGCAACAGAGGTTCGTGCATCTGAAAAACGTTCGTAAAACGAGCATGATGGCTGAAAAAAAAAAGAATGCTCACCTCTAGGGATCGGCCGATAGCCATACTGATTATTAGTAGTTAATGAAACCGGTATTTGGAACTGATATGCATATTCAATAAGATTGAACATCTTATCAAATAAGATTTTGGAAAGTTACAGTCTCCAACACAAAATTTTGTTTGAATGCTTTTAAGCAATTATTTCATGAATTAGAAACCTTCAACATTAATACCCAGTAAAGGATTCAAAAAGAAGCAGAGGGACAGACACAGAGCTGTAGCAGAGCTAAAGTAGCACACTTTTTAATTAATATATAATAAAACCCCGATACAGATAATCTGCAAACTGACACTTTTTCTGTCTTTTTTGCGGTTTCTCCGACATTTTTGTCCAACGTTTTTTTTTTTGTGTTGATTTTCTGGACACTTTTTTGTCAACATAACCTACAAAAGTCAGCAAAAAAGTTCTGTAGCCACCGTAGAACCAGCCAGTTATCACACAGCCGACTCACAGCAACCTGTTTGACAGCCTGAATATGAACTCGCTAAGTCGTCAAATCAGCAACAATCTGCTTTCAGTGTTGAATAATTACAGTTTGAAAAATTATTTTCATGTCTCACATGTATCATTAAAGACTTTCATAATATGTAAAGACTAGGGGATCTTGCAGGGACACGCATTGCATTACTACAACTAGATTAATTTTGAAAAATGTAACCAAGCTAAGCTACTGCTAGCATTAGCTGGTAACTTTAAGGGACTGTTTGCCCATTTTCTGTTGCGCCGTACATGCAGATAGATGAGTGGCAGTACCCGGGGGTATATGTTTTTCTGCCGGTAAATCTCCTGTTGGATGACAATCGGCAACGTTCCCTCTTTAATATTTAGCTTATAGCGTGGTGCAATAGCGACCGTAAACTACACTGTCTCTAGCAGTTGTAACCCTAATGCATCCTATGAAGGATGCAGCATCCTATTTAGTGATGGAGGAAGCGCACCCATTGGTCGGTTCACTACCAAGACTTAAAGCAACACCAAAGATTCTTTTGTATCTTAAAATAATATTTCAAAAATCGTTCCAGTGGTTCATCAACTCTTAACCGGGTAAACAGCACTTCTGCATACGCTTTGCGGCTCTCTACCGGCTATAACCGCACTCTGCTCTTCTACTTTTCCAGATCGGATAGCGGATTTGTAGTCTGTAGAGACAGCGGTAATGGACAATTCCGCTTTCAACCTATAGGAGGACTGAAGAGGAAATGTGCTTTTGTCTTGCTTTAAAACTTATAATAATGTCAAACACGTTTGATTTTGTTGGAATGTCATTAAAACTAACCTTTTTTTCCGTGATCCCAATGATCCGTTTCCTTCTGAAAAGTCCGCTTTTTCAAAAACCAACATGGCTCCGTTCAAAATTTTGTTTCAAAACAAAACTCCTCATCTCTCTCTCTCTCAAGATGGATAAAGACTGACTCAGACTGTGTTTTACAACCACCTTACACCAAAGGATTGAGACGACGGGAGCGCGCCCAACTCTAGCAAGACGCTCATGACTTAATTCCAATATTGGAAATCAGACAGCGGAATCGCTTGAAAAGTTCTTTGGTGTGAGGTGGGCATTAGTTAGGTAACAAACATACTTATTTGAACCGAAACCACGATCTTTTCCTCAACCTAACAAAGTAGTGTTGTTTGAATTAACAATGGGACTAACCTGCGTGTTGAAGGGTTACCCACCGCGTTAAAATGTGACACCAAGGAGTCCTGACGTGGTAGGTTGGGAGTGAGAGTGTGTTGGTCATAGTTGCATAGGACAAAAACAAGGACTTGAGGAAGCAGAAAACCCCATTTATTATGCCATTGTTGAAAATCTAATGTTACCTTTTCAAACCTGATTTCCACCTTAAATTCCCTTCCAACTATCTTAAAAGTTAGAATACAGAAACAACCTTCATCAAGATTGTCAAGTCCTTATTTATTACTCATGATTAAAAGTCTAAGTGTAGCTAAAGGTTTGCATAATATCGGCCTGTATTAGCTCATTGGATTGTATCATAATTATAATGTCTGGAAAGACACATTTCCACTTCTAAGCTCCAGTGTGGACGGTGAGGACTGAATCCAGTGTCTGTGTGAACAGAGTGCAAGTATGTCTCTCAGACTGAGTCAGACAGACAGACAGACAGACAGACAGACAGATGAAGGGGAGGACGGGTAGTCGTGGTGTTCTGCCAGAATGACTCAGTTGTTCCCTTGTCTTTCAGCCCACAGCCGCTCACTGACAAATTCTGTCACCTCGACGAGTTGAGACTCCCAATGTGCTAAGACGCTACCTATCTGCCTGCCTGCCTGGCTGTCTGTCTGTCTGTCAGTGATAGAAACATTTTACTCCGTTACATTAATCAGGATTGGTCAATCACAGAATTCTACAGTCGGTTTTATTTCTCCGTATAACAGACCGTTTCTATGTAGTACAGACCTTTGTGAAGAATATTGGGGCCCTACATGGCCCTGCCAGGGTTCTAATTGGCAATAATAACCTTCTCGCTCTACATTATCCCATAAATATTCTCGTAGCAAATACTCTCCCTGACTAGATGTTACATATGATTTATGGAGCATTTGTCTATCGTGTGCTTTTATTGACAGCACACTGTATTTTTCTCTAAGGCCCAGTATGTAAGGGTCTTCCCTTTCACCCTGGTGACTGAATACATATACACACATATATCACACATACTGTACATGAGATTAGAAATAAAAATCACTCACAGAACTGTAAAGGCCATGATAAGGTGAGATACTATGGTAGACTGTGGTGTGCTATGGTGATAGTGCAAAAGTGAACATTGCAAGGATTTGAACAGTGCAGTAGATCATGATTAAATATTAACTATGACTATTACATTTAAACATGATAACCCATAAACTGACTGACTGAATAAGAATAATGCATAATGACATAATACATTACCTAGCCCCTTACCCTAACCTTAACCATCAGAACTAAATGCCTAACCTTAACCCTTACTCCCACTCTAACCATAACCTAATTCTAACCCTAATCCTAAAACCAAGTCTTCACCCCCACCCCTCCTCCACACAGTTACTAGTAGCCAAGGAGGACACGGAGGATTAAAAAAAACATGAAAAGGTAGTTCTCTTGAGTTTCTGCGCCAGAAGGTCGCCTGACAACACCAAATTCTAAACACAGCCATGCTGAGATATCCAGGCAGTTGTGTGGAGCTAGTTACCTTTATATCAACTTATTTAGCAATAGCTTCAATGTAATAGTTGTTCATTATAATAAAAAAAGGTACGCACTAAAGCTTTAAAGCAAGATTCTTTTGTATCTTAAAATAGTATTTCCAAAATTGTTTCAGTGGTTCATCAACTCGTAACAGGGTGAGCGGCACTTCTGCATTCGCTTAGCGGTTCTCTACTGGCTAGAACTGCACTATGCAAGTTTTTTACAGATCGGATAGCGGATCTGTAGTTCCAATGAGACAATTCCGCTTCCAACCTGTAGGGGAACCGAAGAGGAAAAGTGCTTTGGTGTTGCTTTAAACCAACAATCATGGATCAGTGATGACATTTTTGCTTTCCAGTTAACCATTTCTTTGTGGACCTCCAATTTGGCTGCCAGAAGATGTGTTACAAAGCTTCTATAAGTGTTCTGTCTTGTCTTGTGATCAGGGTTTGGTGTGTGAGGAGAACACAGGGAGACAAGGACTGTGGAGGTTTGCCGTTTTGAGTAAGAAGCTGACCTTTCACCTCCAGCAGCTGCAGAGACAGACAGAGCAGGAGCTCAGCAACATACACACACAGTGAGTCAATGGCCTGCTATGCAGTGTTGGGCAAGTTACTTCCAAAATGTACTGGTTACTGTTATTTAAAGGGGCCCTGCCACACACATATCATTACTTTGTGGTAATGTCTGAAGTTCTACCATTGACTCTGTAACTTGGTTATCTTGGTTACCTTGTTTCAAGCCATTCTAGCGTGGTTATCTTGGTTACCTTGTTTCAAGCCATTCTAGCGTGGTTATCTTGGTTACCTTGTTTCAAGCCATTCTAGCGTGGTATAGAAAGCCTGCAGGAAGACTCCATTTGTACCAGTTCTTATTCATATTCAACCAGCTAAGATGCTTGACTGTGATTGGCTATCAGCATCCATTACCCAGCTCATGAATAGTTATGAGCTCAGGCGAGATGAAATCAGACTGACCGGCTGTTGTGATTGGCCTGATTTCTTCTCTTATTTCTTTTCAGTATCTAGAGCTGACAGGAGGTAGCAGTTCATCTTCACATTCACCACATAACACACACACATATGGAGCTAACATATTTCAAAAAATGCACGTGAAAACGGTTTTATGTGGCAGGGCACCTTTTAGAGTAATTAGTTATAATACAATATTACATTCTCTGAATTGTAATGCTTTACACTACTTTTGTGTGACTTTCATGGAAGTATAAGTTGGCAGGTAGCTTGTGAATTTCACCAAAGTCTCATCTTTTCCACTTTAATCATAGTTTATTCATTATATTTTGTATTATTAATCTGAATCTGCAGCTAAATCTTTAAGATGAAGAGCGAAGTAAAACATACACTAGCCTATGGGACTCTGAGTTGTGGGGGATTACATGTATAAAGTAGGAGAAAATGAAAATACTCAATTAATACCTTACAATTGTACTGAAGTTGCCTATGGTGTTTCCACTGCTGATAAAACATAGGCCTAATGCTAATATTATGCTTTTTTTCAACACTCTTTTTTTTTCAGTGTTCGTCACTTTGTTTTGACGTTTTCAACACTACAAAACACTAACTTATTAACTTTAGTTTTACAGTTATTTTTGGAATTTATGGTCAATAAACCTCTTATAGGAAATTATACCTAATGTTTGCGTTATAAAATCAGAAATTAGGAATTATTTAGACTAAAATTAAATGAATGTATGTTGATGGATAATCACAAACTGGATTATGTCAACTTTTAATCAATACTATTTCAAAACCACTTTGTTTCCATAATTCCATAATTTTTTTTCAAATGCTATAAAAGTGAATAAGACACCCCAAAATTATTGAAAGTAGAGATTTGTACTTGCCAAAGAGCGTTGTGTGGAATCAATCATGTTATTTTGGGGAATTGAAAAGAACATTGATATAGGAAAACAGGTCAATTTGACCCGAGGACAACATGAGGGTTAAAGCATAATATTCAGGGTTTCCTATAGAATGACATCAAGAAAGAGAAAAACTGAGTTTTCATTTCTTTGTGAGAACCAATCTTTCACTACCATGTACGAAAAACATTTCTTCCAAATACACCCACACCTTTTGGCCCCAGTTGGCGGCAGAGTCTGACACTATCAGTTATTACATCACCAACTGGAATGGAACGTGAGCTAACTTGCAATCTACGAGCAATGATTCAAATTTATGATTTTATTTAATGAAGATGCTTATGGGAAATATAGTGGAGTAAAAGTAATAGTAGAGAGAAAGTCCAAATCATGATATTCTTCACCAAATACATTAGCGTCGCTATTGTAGGGTTGGCTATTGGTACTTTCATAAAACATTTAGTTTACAATGAGATTTTAGACAAATAGCTTAATCATTCATAGGGAAAACAGTTTCAACTAAAAGGATTGAGAAACAATAAATAATGTCCAGCTGATTATGTTTACATGGATGCACAAAAATAATGTGTTAGCGCTGGGCGGTCTACACTTTATCATACTACTAGTTTACAGGCAGTTTTGACTTACATCATCATTTAAGTTTATTTTACTACTTTACAGTTTGCACAATGAAAATAGTTACTGTTTCATGCATACCATTATATTCTCCTTCATATAATGGTATTGTCTAATGTTGTGTATCCAAGCAAACCCTTTTGTAATCAATTTTAGTAAAAAAAAAAGTATGTTCTATGTACTCCTGACAGGAGAATAAGCCATTAACCTATATAAAGGCCCAGTCAAGCAAAAGAAGGAAAATTCTGTGAAACCGCCAGAATCTTAAAAAATACCATGATACAAATTTTTGGTCATACTGCCAAGCACTATGTGACGTTAACACAAATCTGTATTCTTCAACCATATTCCCTCAAAATGTTTCACAACAGATTTGCTGAGAAAATGGAGCTAGTACGTGCTTGTTTTTATCAATTTAGACAACGTAATTGTATATCACGATATTTCGACATATGACTTCATCACGATATGATTCCAGTAAAAGACGATAACTTATTGAATTATTGCCCAACCCTGAGTAAACGTTTCCAGAAATATAAATAATGAAGTACAGATATTCGATTTCGCTTGATAGCTCTTAACAAGAAGTATCTCAAGACACTTTACAGATAGAGTAGGTTTAGACCACACTCTATAATTTACAAAACATAAAAATGTAAAAAATAAAAATTACAACACAGAAAAACTAAAAAAAAAATATTATTTTATTACATTTTAAAAGTTGACAACAGTCTTTAATTTAATCAGTTAAATCCACAAAATATGGTCCTATTTACTAAAGAAGCTCACCAAAGGTTGCTCATGAAATGTAACTGTCAACATGCATGTTTTGGGTCATAAGAACTTGTGTATGATTCTTAAAATATTTAGTCTGTAAACAGGAAATAGGGTCAGGATATATTGACTGTTACTACAACTACTACTACTACTACTACTACTACTACTACTACTACTACTACTACTGCTACTACTACTACTACTACTA
Organism: Etheostoma perlongum; assembly: GCA_026937815.1. Classification (NCBI taxonomy): domain Eukaryota; kingdom Metazoa; phylum Chordata; class Actinopteri; order Perciformes; family Percidae; genus Etheostoma; species Etheostoma perlongum. The sequence goes on along the minus strand of CM049386.1, from coordinate 23,949,702 downwards.
CTATTTAAAAGCCCATAAACATACCCAGTTATTTTTATTGAAACATACCGTATTCCCATATTCTAAGAATATAGAAAGGCTGCATTTTGGCAATATCCTTATTTCTTTTGAAATTGGACTTTACTCTTTCTCTTAAATAGCACCATGTTCTGTAGTGTGGAACATGTGAGTGGGAGGCAGCTCCGTGTTGGGTTGTGGGGATTCATCACAGAGCTGAAACAAGGATGTGGGAGTTTCACTGTATCTCATAACAACAGCAGGTTATGCTCTGCTGGAGAAATCAACATGATCCTGTGGGTGTGTGTGTGTGTGTGAGTGTGTGTGCATGCTCTTGTAAGCCTATCTTTGTGAGGACCTAGTTGTGTCTTTGTGCTGCACCATATACACCAAAGCACGAAATCCACCTGACTGAAGATTAAATCAAATCTCATGTCTTTTTAATTTCAAATTACCACATGCACCAGATCCATTATGAGGTAAACTATTTCACAGAACCTAGTTTAATGACACATTTCCAAATGACGTCCTTCCTCTTCCCTCCATTTTACTTTAAAAGTTGTCTTTCACTCTAGTTGATAGGTGGAATATTTAAGCATGTAGGTTTTCAACTGTATTTCATCTTTTCTTAGGATCTTCCACAGAAGGCTTAGTTTGAGGTAACCCGATCCCACAGTTGAGAATAGATCGAAATGTGTCTATCTATTAGAAGGGTCTTACAAGTAAGGAGTGGCTTGAAGGTAACACTGTACCACAGAAATAGATAAGCTGACGTGTGAGGACAAGAAGAAAAGTATAAAAGAGGAGTTATTCTGATGTTCGGAGTGACACTTTGGGTACACACTCGTGTGTGTGTGTGTAGCCACGGTTAGCTCCTTTGTTCAATAATTGAATGAAGCTGCATTTAATCTAAATTCATTGGACCTGTCATGTGTGAAGTCTCTTCCATCATTTCCGGTCATGATTCCCAGATATCACATCATTACACGGAAAATTAAGAAAAAAAATACTCACATATGACACGCCACTGGAAAATGCTGTGTGTCTGTGTGTGTGTCTGTGTGTGTGTGTGCTCTCATAAGTCTATATTTGTGAGGACCTAGTTGAGCCTTTGTGCTTAGATTGATTTGTTATGTATATGTATGTGTTTATACATACTTTTTCCCCCAAAGTCAAGAATGAATGTCTGTGTTAAGGGGAGACGCTACAGAAATAAAACATAATTTTTCAATTTTTAGTTTTTGGGCTATTTGGATTCCATAACGTCTTCTTTCAGACTAGTGGGGAAATACATATTTAGGGATTTATTTTACTACACTTTGTCTATTTAACTTTCTCCTAAATGCAGTTAAAGCATTAGACAATGCCTCATTTGCATTTTCAGAAAACTTGTAATTCAAAATAGTTAATGTAGTCTTAATATAAGTTATCACCTGGGGAAGTTTCATGGTGATATCCATTAGTTCAGATGTGTCTCTATTAACCTGCAGGGTCTCCACCTAACCCATGTGTTGTCTTCCCATCCACCATCATCTTTTGCTTTTTCCGATGTTTTAGCTGTTTTTTTCTACACTTTTTTTAAATCCATAGCATCATTTTTATTTTACATTATACATCACATTTTACATTATACAAAAACAATTTCTCTTTTTTCAGCGCTTTTTGTCTCTTTTTTTGTCATAAAATTCAATGAAACAAACAAAATTCGGTGAATGTAATAATTAATTTTACCTAAAAAACATTGTATGGCATCCATGTTATTTTTTGGCAATTTGGTTCAAAGAAAGCCAAGTTCCTGATATTAAAAATAAAAAAACGGGTCAAATTGGTCATGAGGACAACACAAGGGTTAAAATAATTTTTTTAATATGGAGAGAGCCCTCTAAAGTAATGCAGGACTATAACCACACAGCACTTCTTTACTAAACGTCAACATCCCTTTGGGCCTGTGCCAATTTTAATTAGACTGTTCACTAGGTTCATTACAATGTATCTTTGTTAGTTTTTCACATGTAAAACATTAAAATAAATAAATATATATGCATACATTCATGCATACATATACAGTATATAATTAAAATGACATATACATAAGGTCATGTACTTTATGTAATCTTCCAAAATGGTTAAAAGTCATTCAAACAAAAGATTCTCATGTGCAAAAAGGAGTAGGAAGAAGTTCATAAACAACTTATCAGGTCCTTTAATAAATACAAAATATTTACACATCATAGGCACAGATTCATACATACATACCTACACACATTTACACTGTTTTCATAATGACAGAGCATGTGTTTAATGTACTGTATGTAACACATAGTTTTACTGTAGTATTACTAGTATTGTGTAGGGATTGACCATTGATTTTCTTTAACACAATACTGATTAATAGTTGTTAAAAAAAGATATATCAAAACTGATATACACATACAGTGAAAATTAAAATCTTTAAGTCAAAATTTGTTGTAAATATCAATAAATTGATATAGACAGGATTCCAGTTAATACTTTTTTTTGCCACATGGACGTTGGGAGCAGGACGTCCTTCTTCAGCGTGTTTCATACTGTAAAAAGTATTGGAGTGCTGTCTAAATGACCTTTTTATATATTAGTATCCATATTTAGGATCCAGCAGTCTTCAAAGTCCTCTAAGTTTTAATGTGAGTTGAGCGTGTCAAGTCTCATTTTAATGAATTGATTTTGTCCATTAAAATGTTTCAAAATGACATTCATGCCAAAAAACAAGTCTAGAAAAACTAAATGGTGTAAATCTTTGCTAAGCATGGATTTTATTGCACTTCTCAGTTAAAGTGTCAGTATGCTTCAAAGGAAGTGCTTGTTGAATCGCCCAACAGCACCGGATTGTCTATCCACGACTAAAGGCCAAAGGGAAATCTGTCTGGACACAACACCAGAAAAGGTGCCATAGGGGTTAACTTACTTTGGGCCTCATTGATCCAAAAAGAAAACCCTTAATTCAGAATCAAAAACAACCTATGAGAAAACATCACAGATGCTGCGACGATTTTTTTCTTTTTCCATCTGCAATTGTATTTTATTCGAGCTAGTATGAAGTCCTGGTTAAAGCCTTTTATATAAAGTATGAGAAAACGAAAGTTCCTGGTGATTTCATTCCCGATTTGAGTACAGCGTGTGTTGTGTTGACGGTAAACGTTGGGATAGGTGCCTCACCCTGTCGCTGCTTCTCTCTGTGCTCCTGCCATGACTTCAACTGGTATCAGTTCTGCCAGATGAGACAAGCTAAAACACATCTCTGAATTCAAGGTGTGCCATCAGACAGACACACACACACAAACATGCACACATTGTTTTGGTTCATTTCCAGGAGATCTCCTAATTTCCCAGCAACGTTGGTTCTCATTGCCAAGACTGGCCAGCTCCTTTCAAAACTTGAATCAAAAGCTTATTGAAAAGAGATTAATGGTTTCTTATAAATACTGTACCGTGCCCCCCCTCCCCCACCCCCCCACCTCTTCCCCGGTTGCCCTGCCCAACATGGTATCCACTTCTCACATCCACATGGCTTACTGCGAGAAGACGTCACCCTGCTTTAATTTTACTGGGGGTTTTCCTTGGCTTTAAGTCTTATGTGGTAATGTCAGCGCAAAGACAGGGTTGGGCTTTCTGAAGCAGGAAAAGAAGATAGAGCTATGACTCTGCAATGGAGTCTTTTTTTTGTGCACCTCAAAAAGCTGCAGTTATCAAGCAGCTTTCATACCAACAACTTTTAAGTTTAAGTTTCTGCTTTGGTTGTGTTTCTTTGTCAAGGTGATAATGATGCCTTTAGAACTCGGAACAGAACAGTCTCCGTCCTCAGACAAGACAAGTGGCAAGTGTTTGTTAGACGTGAGAACATAATCCCAGCCAAGTACCAACCTTCATGTCTTTGCGGTGAAGTTAAAGCAGTTTTTAATGGTCTTATGGGCCAAACTTTTCTCACACCAAGCGAGGTAGAGTGTAGAACAAAGCGCATTCTGTAAAGCCTTACCATGCTTCAAAGCAGCAAACTTGAATACTACAGACTGCATTAGAATGTGAACAGTCACAACATGTTCTTTTCTTTTTTATACCCTTAATGTAATAGTTATAATCCATTAAAATGCTTCCCAAGAAATCAAACAAAATTGCAAATAACTCTATCCTGAGTGTAAAACAATGACTTTAAATAAAAGGTAGATTTGGCCTATGCATATCATGCTTACTTTTTTCAATAATTAATATTTTTAAGCTTTTAACTTTTAATATTAATGAACATCTGTTACATTCAAGCAATTGTTAAATTACTTGCTATAAAGCTAATTAAGACAAAGAGCTTTACACAACTCTCTCTGGATTTCTCTGTATGTTAAGAAGATTGTGGCGTCCGGCGATTTTCCTACGCAGAAGCTCGAGGGAAGATAATTTCCTCTTCTGAAGAGTCCGTCATGTTTTTTTTTAATCCTCCGTGTCCTTCTTGGTTACTAGTAACGAGGGATGGGGGTGAGCGCGTGTGTGATCACGGAAGGCTTGTGTCATGTGGATGCGCTGACAGTGTTGTTGGCATTACTTAGAATTTCTCATGGGGGCAACAGAAACGACACACTATAGTTTTAAGAGAACAGCTGTTAGCTACAACTGTCTACTGTTACCAGGTGCTGATCAATGAAAACTGGCTGTATTGAAGTGAATGAGGGGAAACATTCCCGAAATGCTCTAAAACACAAAAATCAATACATTTTTCCAATGAGCAAATTTATTTCCAAAAAACTAATTTCATCAATTGATGCTGATTTTGAAAATCTTGGGTCAGTTGATGCTGATGTTGCAGACTAATTTCCAATACACAAAATCATGAGTCTTGCTAGAGTTAGTCATGTCAATCGCTTGGTGAAAGGTATCGTCAGGGTAAAAAAAGCCTTATTTTCACCTTCCCATAATATCAAACATGTTTGATATTATTAAAAGTTTTAGGCTCAGAAGTGAAATCTTTGCAAAATATAATAGTCAATGACTAAAAACTCATGACATTATGACCAATTGTCTTAGACTCAAAGTCTTTTCAGCCTTCTATTTAAGAGTGAAATAAGTTTAATGAACATGGTGAATGGGTTGACATGTTAGGCTGAATCCCATTTTTCCATCTTACCCCTTACCCCTTACCCCTTACCCCTACCCCTTGGCCCTTGAAACCAAGGGGTAAGTGCTAGGGGTGAAAACATCCCCCTATGAAATGGGGCACCACTTGGTGACATCCCCATACAGTATTGATCACAAACCTCCAAGATGCCGTCTCTGTCTGTCAAATGCGTGGGTTTTGACAACAGTGTCATATGCATTTATATATTTATATATTTTATAGTTATTTTATGTTCACTTTGGTGCAGAGGCAGATGTTTTTATCTGTGTAGTACTTAGGTCTGTTTGCAATACATATGTGTATGCACACACACACGGTGTGTTGTAAATCTTTTTCAGTTATCACCGTTTTGAATGTCATTGATGTTCAGAAAAACATTTTGTTTAAAAAAAAATCTGTCTTTATTGCCCAATAAATTAAACATAACAGCCAAAAACATTACATAAAATACATTATATTACAGAACCATAACTTACATGTCACACACATAAAATACTGTGTGATACATGGCGGTATATGTAAAGCCCGTAGCAATGTATCATAGACTGTTAAGATTAATTTATATACAGTCTATGCGATATATACAGTCCATTCAAGGCAGAGAAATGCGGGACTGTTCAAATCAACGTTAGCGTTAGCGATTAGAGTTAAAAAGTTTCAATTAAGAACATGGTTGCAAGTATATATGTACAGGACTGCATAGACCACAAAACAAGACTGTCGTAACTTTTAAATCAATTATTTAAGCCGAGAATACTTACATTTCTCTCTAGTTGAAGCGGTAGCCATTGTTGCTTGCTGTGTTTACAAGTGAGCTCCCGTCCTCACTCGATTTCGAGGGCCATACACCCCTTCGTCTTACCCCTACCCCTTAGACAAAAAAAGAAATGGGACACCACTAGGTCCAGCGTGAACGCGCAAAACCAAGGGGAAGGGGTAAGGGGTAGGAGTAAGACAGAGAAATGAGATTCAGCCTTAGTCTTTGGCAATTAGACTCCATCGCTATGGTAAATTATAAAGGGGTATAAAGGCCGTGGGTAAATAGGAATATCCACCTGATGGAGTCGACACTGGAGGTGATGAAGGGATAAAGGAAGCCTGAATAGATGTGATCTATTTGTGACCTATTAAAAGTTTAAATGCAACGACGATCATGGAGATTGTGGCCAAAACTAATTAGTTTAACCTTTGTGTTGTCTTCCCGAAAAGCAACACTTTTGTTGACGCTTTTTAGCAATGTTTTTAACTTTTTCTTACGTTGTTGTCCATTTTTTCCATGTTTGTCACTTTTTGACGTTTTCAACACTACGTAACACTAGCTTATTAACCCTTGTGTTGTCTTCCCATCAACCATGAAAAAACATTATCGCTTTTTTCAAAATTTTTCAATGTTGTGGGTGCTTTTTTATGTTTTTGCCAAACGTCTTTTGATATTTTTATTGTTGATATTTTCAGCATTGTTTTTTGATGGCCCATTTTTTGTGCCAAGAAAAAAAAAAAACAGAAAACGGGTTAAATTTGACCCAAGGACAATATTAGGGTTAACTCTATTTTTACAGTTATTTTTGGAATTTATGGTCAATAAACCTCATTTATAGGAAATTATACCTAATGTTTGAAAAAGCAGAAATTAGGAATTATTTAGACTAAAATTAAATGAATGGATGTTGATGGATAATCACAGTCAAAAAAAAGTCAACTTTTACTCAATACTATTTCAAAACCACTTCAATTTTTTTCCAAATGCTATCAAATTGAATAAGACACCCCAAAATTAATGAAAGTAGAGATTTGTACTTGCCAAAGAGCGTTGTGTAAAATCAATCATGTTATTTTGGGGAATTAAAAAGAAAACGGGTCAATTTGACCCAAGGAAAACATGAGGGTCAACTGAAAGAGTAAAAACGCAGAGTCTCCCAATGAACTTACGCTGAGATTTATTAAATGGTATTAATGCTTAAAGACCGGTATGTTTGGGGGGGTGGGGGGCATGTTTGTCTCAACCTGTCTCGGACTTACCTGTGTTGTCATCGTACCTCAGCATCACCAGTGTTCTGCTGACGTATGTTTTCTGTCTACAGTGATAGACAAAGATGGCGAGAAACCCAAACATCCTGTGGGTCATGTCATAGATACATTGTCTATTTTTTTTCTAACATCTATAGAAACATTGGCCTCAAAAGGAGATGGTGGGGGAAATCTGAAACAACACTCCTATTCATAGAGCAACATTGTCAAAATGATGAAAACCAGAAGGAGATTTTTGTTTTCTTTGTCAGTCAACCGGCTCCGTGTAAGTTTCAGTGTAACTGAGCAGCATGAACTGAAGGCAAATGTTCAGCCTCCCCTCGTCATGGCTGACATTCCTTCTCAGAAATCTTTTTTATCAACACACTTTGAATATTTATTACTGGAAGCATCCAGAGCAAAACAATGGCCCAGCCTGCACAGATAAAGTGCCTTTGACCTTTGGACTTCCAGCCTGTATAGTGGGTACACACCCAAGTACAAAACTTCCACATATTCTTACATAAAAGGTCGTTTTATTCACATTTGTTTTTAAATTTCACAAGTGTAAGTATTCGAGGCGTTCATACAAGAGCATTTCCATATTATAAAGAAAAAACATGTTCACTCTGGTAATATCTATCTATTCAATGCTTGTTAAATTTTTCCAACTGTTGAGAAATCTGTCAAAACATTAAGAATTGTGTTCTGCTACTCCTTTACACCTGCATGTTATGTAACACTCAAAACGCCCATTGTCTCTGCTACAGTTTTATATATATATATATATATATATATATATATATATATATATATATATATATATATATATATATATATCAGTAAGAATCCAACTACCAACATGGCCAAGACCAAAGAGCTGTCCAAAGACACTAGAGACAAAATTGTACACCTCCACAAGGTTTGTTTAATAAACAGTGGATTAGTTGGTGCTTTATAAGTGGTTTTATTGACAATTCTTAAGGCTCTCTTTTGAAGAATGAATATAGGTTCAGTGTTGGTTTTGTAAGTGTTTCCCCATACGTCAAAACAGTAAGTAATGTATGGAAGTATGAAGAAACAATACAGCGTATACAATGAGCGTTGATTTAATAAATAATTGGTTTTATACAGTATAGCAATTGATTTGGATATTTTACCATTAATATAGTGTATATATGGCTTCCAACATAATTTTGCGTCGATTATGACTCCCAGCAATTTAAGTTCTTTTACTCGTTTAATTTCAATATCATTTATCATAACTTTTTTGTGTAAAGTTGTGGCATCCTTACCAAAAATTATAAATTTTGTTTTACTTAAGTTCAGTGTTAGTTTATTAGCATCAAACCAGCTCTTCATCTTTTTTAATTCATTTTCTGCTGTATCCAAGAGTTGTTCCAAATTTTCCCCAGATTTAACAGATTAAATTAGTATCATCAGCAAATAAAATGGTTGTCAGTGTTTTTGACACCTCCCAATCATAGTTTATATACAAGTTAAACATCCATGGTTCCAAAACTGACCCCTGGGGGACCCCACAGGTGTTTTTCTTTACCTTTGATTTATGGTTTTGCAATTCAACATATTGTGTTCTGTTCTGTAAGTAGCTATTTAACCATGTGTATATATATGTATACACATGTGTATATATATATATATATATATATATATATGTACTGTATGTATATACTGTATATATATTATATATGTATATGTACAGTATATACTTTATATATGTATATTATGTATATATATTTATATATGTGTATATATACTGTATATACAGTATATCTATGTGTGTATGTATATACATTTACTGTATATGTGCATATGTATATATTTATATTATTGATTAATCTACTTTTTTTATTAATTGCTTTATCGTTTTTTTTCTAGATTTCAAAACTGCGTCACAATTTCCCAGAACCAAAGATGTCGATTTCAGCTTACATGTTTATTGTCCAGCCAACAGTCTAAAACCCAAAGATATTAAAGTGACATTAACAGAATAATATTGAAAAAACAGCAATTAACCACAGTGCGACCTGACACCTTTTTTGGCATTTTGTCTTAAAATAATGAAATTTCTGGATTCTATAAACTGGATTTTATAAATTTCCATTTTGATCATTATGGACATCAGTGCTGACCTTCTGCCTCGCCTGATTAATGAAGTAAAACATGCCTGAATTCTTTATTACTTGCAGCAGCGCATGATGGACTGAAAGCTAACACACAAGACTCAATGTTCAGCACTCTGTAGAGGAATAAATGAAGGCTGATTGGCTCAGCCTTTTCAGTGCTATTTTCCTATAGATAGACCGAAAGAGAAACTTTGGTCTGGTTACGCAAGGCGAGTTGTGTGTGTTGCCAAGACTAACAGGCAGACTGGCAGTTTGGAAAACACCCACCTGAACCCTGCTAACCCTCCCGTCTTCATCTTCTTCCCTAAGGGATAATCTGTTCATTCTTGTTCATATCTTCAAAATCTGCTGATATCCACCATGAAATCGATCAACAACGTGGAAAAGCTCAAACAGATGAAAAACTTTTTCCCCCTTCACTTATAGTCACAATTTTTCATGTTAGTTTCTTTTTTTATCCCTTGTCCTTCACTTTCTTTTTCTGTATGATTTGTTCCTGCCCTCCTTTCTGATTTAAAGTCACCCAGCAAGGTTGTGTAATAGAAGAAAACTAATCTTGATTTCTCTTTTCTTCACTGTCTTCTGTCTGCCTTTCCTTCCGCTCACCCTGTCAAATCATTTCTGCTCCATCCCCGGATTCCTCTCTGCTCCATCCTCAGATTCCTCTTCCTCCTTTTTTGCTCCTTTTACTTGTCAGTCTTATTCGCATCCCTTTCCCTCTGCTGTTTATTCTCTTTCTGCTCTATTTCGCACCCCTTCTACTCCTGTTTGTACTAGTGGAAGTGATGGAAAGATATTCGTCATTTCCACTTTTACTTTTTAACAACCAACAGCTTTTTTTTTATCCGTTAGGCAGCAACTGCTCCAACCTTTTTCTATTATGAATTCTTTTTTCCTTTTATTCTGTAAAATGACAGTCTGACCAACAGTACGATTGAGGTATTCAGCAGAGTTGGGAGTAAGTAACACAGTCACAAGTCACACCTTTGTTTCACTTTTCATGCCCAGAAGTTTCCGCTTAACGGATTCAATTCAAATTTATTTCTAGTGTCAAACCATAGCAATAGTTATCTCAATAATTGTCAATAATTGTCCCTAGATATCTGAGGATTCGACTTGATCTACCTGATTTATAGTTATGGCCTCATATCCTGGAGTTTTACCAAAATCAATGCATATATCCTTTGTTTTGGATATGTTCAATTGAAGGTGTGAATCCTCCCACCATTGGACAAAGTCTTCAAGTATTGGTCTGTGGCCTCTGACATTTTTATATATCTGCATATATAATATTTCTGTTATCCAAATGAGCAAGCTGTAATTAAACCTAAGGTAGTTTGACATGTTGATTTCAGGAATCCTGCATGATTGAAAGGTTCCCTGTTCCCCGTATAATATTCATAGACATCCAACATGAAAAAAACAACAACCTAATGCGTAGTTTGTTGTCATCAGCAATTTTCCTCATCGGTGTTTCAGACTTAGAATGGAAATCCGAGATCATCGTCTTCCACACACGTTGTGTCTGTCCTCGTACTCACACACACACACACAGTGGAGCCTCCTTGAAAACCTCATTAACAGAGTATTAATGTATTTCTCAGAGGGCCTTTGTGTTGTCGTGGCGTCGTTTGCGTCCTTTCTACTTATTTGGCTTTCTGTTCATGTTGATATCGGTTCTTCAGTGACTTCATCAAAGGCTTCCCTCAGACGAGCCCCCTCTTCTTCCTCACAAACAAAACACTTGTGTGCCTCTCCACCCCTGCTCCTGGGCCTCTCCGTCACAGATGGTTAGTGCCTCCCAGTGGACACTCCCTCAACTACACTCTGACGCACCAATGCAATGCAATTAAATTTTATTCATAGTATCAATTCATAACCAGAGGCTCAGTGGTAGAGCGGTTGCCTGCCAATCGGTTGGTGGTTCAATCCCTGGCTCTGCAGTCCCATGTCAAAGTGTCCTTTGGCAAGACACTGAACCCTGAGTTGCCCCCGATGCTGCGCATCGGAGTGTAAATGTGTGTGAGTGTTTATCTGATGAAAAGGTGGCACCTTGTATGGCAGCCTCGGCCAGTAAAAGCGCTTTGAGTAGTCGTTAAGACTAGAAAAGCGCTATATATATACAGTACATTTACAGCACAAATCAAAACAACAGTTATCTCATAGTGCTTTTCATAAAGAGCAGGTCTAGACCGTATTCTGTGATGTTATTTACAGAAACCCAACAGTTCCCACCAAGAGCAAGCACTAGGCAACAGAGGCAAGGAAAAACTTCTTTTAAGAGGCAGAAACCTCAAGCAGAACCATGGCTCAGGGTGGGGGGGCATCTGCCTTGACCGGTTGGGGGTGAGAGAAAGAGAGACAGAGAGAGAGAGAGAGAGAGACACAGACAGACAGACAGACAGACAGACAGACAGACAGACAGACAGACAGACAGACAGACAGAGAGAGATGAAGAATTGTAGCAGAGGGTGTTGAGCTGGAACATGGAGGCAGCAGGTGACTCCAACCACAGATCCAGACTCCACAGCTCCAGAACCAGAAACACATGCAGGAAGTCATAGGAGAAGGGAGGAGATGGGCGAGAGAGCACAAGACTACGAGGGCAAGAGAGTACAAGACTCTGGGAAAGGGAAGAAGTTGAGTTAGTAACATCCATACAGATGGAGAGAAGAAGGAGGAGGAGACTGGTGCTCAGTGCATCATGGGAAGTCCCACAAAAGCCATGTATGGCTTAAATCAACAACAGAGATGAGAGCACAAATGGTGTCCCTTAGCAATGTTGTGACTCCGGGAATTTGAGGAAACAAATTCAGAAAGCAGACAGGTGAAAGTTCGTGCTTGAGGTTTTAACAACAACATAGTTAATTCCAAACAGAAGGCCATTCAGAGGCCTGCTGAAAGGCCAGCAGGAAAAAAGTAACTTTTCTGAAAGAAAATAAGGAAACAGATGAGAAACTCCACAGATGAGAAGACAGCATGGAACTAGATTGAGAACTGACACACTACGGCGACAAACATAAAATGATCTGAGAATGGGAAGATTAAATACACAGGGAGAATTGGGAAACAGGTGAACATCAGGCATTCACAGGGGCGGGAAAACACAGGAAGTAAAAGAAAACCAGACTATCACAATAAAACAGGAAACAGAACATAATAAGACAAGACCGAAAATAACACAATCACAAGGAGTGCATTTTGTAAACTAAATGTTTTTTCTTTTGTGTTGACAGACTCTTGCAGATTAAAGGCCGCCGGCAGCTGTTGACCACCGAGCTTTTTCATCTTCAAGAGAAGAAGAAACAGACGGAGCGAGAGCTGCAGAGAAACTCCAGCCTTCAGACGTCCGCTGTACGTAACTTCAACAGGAAACTAATATCATACCTAGGGTAAATGAAGTATTGTGGGTCTAAAATGATTTTAAATGAGTTTTAGTTTTCTTACGTCCATGCAACGCTGCCTCTGATGCTCATTGAAATGCTCCGACAATGCGAATGAGGACATCAGGGAATTGTTTCAGACAATGTTTCTAGAGTCTGACATCTGAATTTTTTTTCTTTTTTTGATGCCGTGATTTAGGTAATACATTTCATAATGGTCTACTAAAAGGGGTAGGGTAGAAGTGTGTGAGTCATGGCCGAGATGGAGAGCTTTTGCAATGGGATTGTTGTTTCTTCAGCTTTTTGGAGGTAGCCACTCTTTTCAGGAACGCCCTTCACACACTTGCACACATTCATACCTGGAAGCTGGTTAAGGGCCTTGCTTAAGGCCACCTCATGAGAGCCGGACACTTTCCCCACATGGATTTCATCCTGTCGGTCTGGGGATTGAACCGACACACCGGTCACAAGCTCTCTTCTCAACCTTTAGGCCACCACTGTGATAACATCAACTTACTATCAGCTATTGTCAGACGATGCAGGTTAGGGAAACAAGAAATAAAAAAATGAAACTGTCAATACGCTCATTCACAGTCATTAAGTTGTTTCCTGTACATCGGTAGTTTAGTTTAAATGAAATAATGCCCCTAATGATCCAAAACAAAATGTGTACAAATATAGAAGACTGTCCTGTTTGTATGCTGAACCCTTGTGTTGTCTTCCCGTCAAAATTGAAAATCAACACATTTGTTGACGCTTGTTACCGATGTTTTTTATTCTTTTTTTACGTTTTTGTCCCATTTGTCAACACTTTTGACACTTTTTTCAATGTTTGTCACTTTTTTTGACATTTTCAGCACTACTTAACACTAACTGTAGTTTTACAGTTATTTTTGGAATTTATGGTCAATAAACCTCATTTACAGGAAATTATACCTAATGTTTGAGTTAGAAAAGCAGAAATTAGGAATTATTTAGACTAAAAATAAAGGTCTGGATGTTGATAGATAATCACAGACTGGAATGTGTCAACTTTTACTCAATACTATTTCAAAACCACTTCAACTTGTTTTTCAAATGCTATAAAATTGAATAAGACACCCCAAAATGAATGAAAATTGAGATTTGTACTTGCCAAAGAGCGTTGTGTGGAATCAATCATGTTATTTTGGGTAGTTAAAAAGAACAGAGACTGAATTCATAAGATTTGTGTTATCTGAGTTTTCCTCAGCTTTTTTTTTCTTAAAGGAGTGGTAATTTTTTTGTAACATGCATTACTCCCTTCATCTAAAAAGAATCTAGGCTGTATTTGTATTTGCTGTTATATATATATATATATGTATATAGGAAAACGGGTCATTTTGACCCGAGGACAACATGAGGGTTAAAGAGCCGATCTCCGCCTAGCATCCGCTAGGGGGAATCACCAGACGCCTCCCTATACGATATCATCATGATACTTATGCCTCGATACGGTATTATTGGGATTTTAAACATATTGAAATATTCTGCGATATATTGCAATTTACCATTTTTTTCCCATATATTCCTAATTTCAAATGACGTCCCCAAAAGGAAACTTTGTCAACATCTGTTTCATCTAAAAAGAAACATTTCTCTGTGTGTTCATACCACTTCAATTTGCTGCAAAATGGGACAAACTGATTAACACATATATAATAAAAGATCCATATTTGGCGCCTGTGTTTTGATACAGTATTGCCCATGAAAATATCGCGGTAATATGTTGTATTGATTTTTTCCCGCCACCTCTAGCATCCACACCACCGGTGTGGGCAGTTTCATTGATTATAGTGGAAACACAGAATTGGAACATCCACTTCTTACGCGTGCAATGTAGCCAGCCTGTACGTTACAATGAATTGAACTTTAAGGCGAGAAATGAGAAGCGAATTGCCTTTATGTGTGAAAGCATCTTTATCTCTGTTCTATTATTTACAGTGGGGCTTGAATGTTTGGGCACCACAGTTAAAAATTTGTATTAATGTGCATAAAGAAGCCAAGAAAAGATGGAAAAAGCTCCAAAAGGCATCAAATAACAGATTAGACATCCGTATAATATGTCACAAAAGACACATATTAGATTTTATTTCCATCATTTACACTTTCAAAATAACAGAAAACAAAAAAATGGCGTCTGCAAAAGTTTGGGCACCCTGCAGAGTTAATACCTTGTACTGGCCCCTTTGACAAGTATCACAGCTTGGAAACGCTTCTTGTAGCCAACCAAGAGTCTTTAATTCTTGTTTGAAGTATCTTCACCCGTTCTTCCTTCCAAAAGTCCAGTTCTTTGAGATTTCTGGGCTGTCTGTCACGCGCTCCTCTTTTAAGATCTATCCATAGATTTTCAATTATGTTGAGGTCAGGCGATTGTGAAGGCCATGGCAAAACCTTCAGTTTATGCATCTTGATGTAATCCACCGTGGATTTAACTTCAGCTTTTTCACTGATGGCATTTCTGGAGAATATTTATCAAAATCTCATTGTGTAAATAGCATTTTGTTAAAGCACCAATAGTCAACCATAAAATATCGTCGCAATATGAACATCGAGGTATTCTTGGTCAAGAATATTGTGATATTTGAGCCCTACTTGTGAGTAAATGGCCATGTGCAAAATGTGTTGCTAATACATTTTTCCAACACAGATTAGCTGATCTTTTCTGGTCTTTTGAAGCAATCCATTGTTAAAGAGCCTACGACAGTGTATCAGGGATATTGTAAGAAAAACATGATTCAGGAGCAAGGGGAGGGGGCTAATATTCCAAGATTTAAATTTGAAATTTACGAGAAAGAAATCTGATATGCTCTAAGATTATTTGATTAGGTCATCAACAGCAGGCATATAATACACTAATCGGGGTGTGTCTGGGGTCATCCTGAAGCGATCCTTGAAAACCTTTTAAAAAGTTTTTCTCATAAATTACCTTAGTCTTATAATAATAATAACTATGTGTTTTTTTCATACAATTGTGACATTAATCTTAGAGAATTTCTGAGTTTGAGTTAATGTGTGACTTTTTTCTACTAAATGTACCGCTTTAATCTCAGAGGATATTAAAAATATCCAAGTTTTCTCTCTCATAAATGTAATGACTTCAAACTCAGACACCTCCAGAGTTTTTTATCGCAATATTATCCAACTCCCCTGGCTCTAGGCTCAAAGCTTTCAATGGCATGTCATAGTCTTTTTTTTTAAGGAAACCAATGAGGTTGCTGTAGTTCCTATTACGCCTATCAGTAAAAACTGCTGTCCATTATTACCCTCCCCAGTTTCAGCTGTGTGTTTGTCGGGAGCTTCAGACCTCCGTCTCCGAGCGTTTGCTCCAATCAGAGAGGTTGGTGTTCCGAGAGGAGGCACTGAGCGCGCTCCGTAACCTGCTGAGCCAAGACCTGCAGAGGTACCAGGAAGAGACGCAGAGACTGACCTGTTTCACGCAAAAAATACTCCAACAATCCCACAGGTACCCGCCTCGTCATCCTGTTTACAAAAATCTGATGTCGAGAATCAATTTAGTTCACCTTTGATCTACTTCACATTATTCAGAAAGCTATTATAATGGCTAAGACTTAAACTAAGACGGGTTTATAACAAACAATCCAAGGCTAATGACTTAGCTGATGCGTTTGCTGTGTAATTCAAATCAAATCAAATCAAATCAAAATCAAAATCAAAATCAAATCAAATCAAATCAAGTCCCCGTACGGACCAAAGCACCGAGTGTGGACTGGTAGCTGGAGAGGAGCTCACCTCCTGGACGCTGCCAAGGTGCTCTTGAGGAAGGCACTGAACCCCCCTCAACGGCTCAGGGCGCCTGTTCAGCAGTTGCAGACCCCCCACTCTGACATCTCTCCATTAGTGCATGTATAGGACCTGAGCATGTGTGTGTGTATTTCAGGCCTGTGTGTATAACAACAAAGTGTAAATTGTAATTTTATAAATTATAAAAATAAAAATGAGGTCTAGAACACATTATAATTTACAAAGACCCAACTATTCCAGTAATTTCCCCAAAAGTAAGCATTTAGTGCACTGTCTAAAAACAGGGAAAAGGTGCTCAAAACAAGTGAAATTATCTGTTGATGCAGCAAGATCATTTTACTTGACAAGCTTGCTTGATTTAAGATTATTTGTACATTAGTGTAAAGTTCAACACTAAAATAAGAAATTCACTCTTAACCCTCATGTTGTCCTTGGGTCAAATTGACCCGTTTTCCTATATCTTTTTAATTCCCCAAAATAACATGATTGATTCCACACAACGCTCTTTGGCAAGTACAAATCTCTACTTTCATTAATTTTGGGGTGTCTTATTCAATTTTCTAGCATTTGGAGAGAAAAAACTGAAGTGGTTTTGAAATAGTATTGAGTAAAAGTTGACATATTCCAGTCTGTGGTTATCCATCAACATCCATTCCTTTCACATGCTGTTTTACGATCAGATTGGTATATGGAATTTATCTTAGACATTTTAAGGTGTTTCCATTCATTTTCGCACTGAATCGCACAACATTCAACAAAGCGAACAAAGTTGTTCTAGACAAAATGGATCGCACCGTCTACCAACACATGATCAATACGGGACAAGTTATATTGCTTATGTGCCGCTGTGAGACAACTCTCTTTTTTGAGACATGTCTCTCTGTTTGGGTGCCTTCCATTTACTCCGGAGGACGTCCCACAGCTTGTCTTAACCTTTGTTGAATTAAATAAATTATGGCATTTCTTAGATTTTTGCTCTAAAATAGCCGTTATATTTTGCTCGTAAATTAAATTCCAAAAGTCTCTTGTCTCCTCATTTGTCCACTTCCATCTGTCTTTGTTGCAGACAAAAGTCATGTGTGCAGACGGAGAGGAAATACTGGGCAGAAATGAACTAAAACTTATTCTTCTTTGTTTTGTGGTGGGTTGCAACCGTAAAATGACCTAAAACTTAATCGCAATTCATTATTTATTTGGCAAATAAGCAGCGTTAATCGCATAAGCCGTATATAGATCAAGAGAAAATCTGATGAGACTGAACATATTTCCTTTCAGTCAATATTCATGAAATGTGGATGGAAACATAGCTAAACTAAGTGGGAAAGCACCCTTAATGGTCAGTGTGCCATCTGTTTTCATCAAGCTTAACATGAGATACCATAGCGCTGCTTCCGACCAAGTGGGTACAGGAACGTAGTTATAGGAACAGGCCACTTCTAAACAGTTCTACTAACTACTCTCCACCAAAACCGTTTTTTTCCAAGGCCATACCTGACCTTTATGAAAAAATCATCTTTAAAAAAAAAAAAGAGGCTTAGCTCTTGTGGTGTCTTCCCATCAACATTGAAAATTAACACTTTTTTATAAATATAAATGAAATTCTAGGATACAATATACATACATACAATATACAGTACATGAAATAATAATAGGATAAAATACAAGAACATATATTTGAATATATACAAGTTACAGTACAGTATGATGAAATGTAAGTAGACCAGTTTTGAACATTTTCTCACGTTTTTGTTCCTTTTTTCATCACTTTTGACACTTTTTTCAATGTTTGTCACTTTTTTAATGTTTTCAACACTACATAACACTAACTTATTAACTTTAGTTTACAGTTATTTTTGGAATTTATGGTCAATAAACCTCATTTATAGGAAATTATACCTAATGTTTGAGTTAGAAAAGCAGAAATTAGGAATTATTTAGACTAAAATTAAAGGAATTTATGTTGATGGATAATCACAGACTAGAATTTGTCAACTTTTACTCAATACTATTTCAAAAACACTTCAATTGTTTTTCCAAATGCAAAAAATTGAATAAGATGCCCCAAAATGAATGAAAATGGAGATTTGTACTTGTACTAGGACAACATGAGTGACACACCTGTCACCTGACAAAAATGTCCTTCCTAAAGACACATGCCCAATAGTGACACCTCGTGGACACTTTGTGTCCTACACACAAAACATGTAAATGGCTCTTACGCCTGTTGTTTTATATGTGAAATATAAAATAAATGTCATAATTCGCCTTTTTCAGACAAAAACTGTGGTTGACTTTCCCATCTGAAGGTATTCAAAGATTATACTTTGTATTTCTCCTCCAGGTCAGACCCAGCGGAAACGTTGAGCAGCAGACGGAGTGACGGCAGCATGCAGGGAAAGAACGAGCCAGAGCAAGAAAACAATATGGTACAGTATTCACAGCAGTACTCACAGCATCAACATGTTATCTCTCTGATCTGCTGTCAACGAGTCGTATTCTGCAACAAACAATGGCTGATTGTATTTATTGTCTGTATGCCAATGAGTTTTTGGCCCTAACAAACCAAACTAACAACCCATCTAACCCTGGCTATCGTTCTGTAGGTTTAGGGTTCAGCTAAAGCTCCGTACACTCTAGATCTGGACATTTTGAATCCAACTTCCTGTGATTGGTCCCGCTCTGGATTAGAGGGTCTCATTCTGTGTTTAATGATTAAGGTCTTTGTGCAAGACCTTTTCCTTAATATCTCTCACTGCAGGTGTTGACATGTCCTTCTCCTTTTCCTGGGAATGTAATCCTTACCTGAACTAAGTACAGCTTTTTAACCCCCAACGTTTTTTCTTACTGATGTTTTTTTATGGCTGGTCTGTTTTTGTTTTGCTGGTTTGTGAAGCACTTTGTGACATGGATTTTGGAAAGTGATGAATCCATGTCAAACCCATAGACGTCGATTTTGTTGGGGACAGTGATTTTGTCATGAGTAATTTTGTACCCACTATTTTTTTTTTGAAAACCTCAAGCTCAATTTAGTAAAGAAATTTTAAAAAATTAAGTTCATAACATGTATTATTCTTGACCGACAGATGCAAATCCACAAAAATCTCTATCCCCACATGCCCCCCCCATCGTGTCTCTGTCCCCAGCACATTTCAGACCAAACTGACCCCCCCCACCAATAATATGCACTAATCAACCACCCAGTCCTACCGGCAATGCACCAATGAATCTAACAAAATGAGGTTGTAACACATGGGCCCACAAATTACATAGTAATACTTATTTGTACAACATTGTCTGAAATAAAACCCTGAGCATTTTAATGAGCATTAAAGGCGGGGTTGCATTGACTTTAAGAAAATTTAAATAATTTAAGTTATTTCTCATTTCAACCAGTGGTTCCTAACCTTTTTGGGTTGTGACCCTTTACAAAGAAGCACATATGAGCTGGTAATCTCTCCTCACGTTTTTATTAGAATAATTAATAAGCTTTGAAACTAACGTTTTACAGAAACTGCTAAAATAAATTATAATGTTGGCTTTGGCCTCTACAACACTTTTTTAGTGTTCAACAAGGCAAAGTTCAACATATAAACTTAAATGCTTAAAATTTTATATTGAGGTAGAACCCTGTCTGTCTCTTTGTCTGCCTGTGTGTGTGTGTGTGTGTGTGTGTGTGTGTGTGTGTGTGTGTATATATGTGTGTGTGTGTGTGTATGTGGTCCAGTGTGTGTGTGTGTGTGTGTGTGTGTGTGTGTGTGTGTGTGTGTGTTGTCTGGCATTGGTCCAGCTGTTGTCAGTCTTTCTCCTGACAGTCATCTGGCTCTGTCTGCCTGCTCATCTGCAGATGCACACACACACACACACACACACACACACACACACACACACCACACAACCTAATTTCCCTAAAAAACAACAGTAACAAAAAATCCCATAATAGACTGACACAGTTGTGACAGGAAATGATGAGGGAAGAAACCTTGTTTGGAGTCTTATTATAACGGGAAACCTGTCAAAGTGTCAGCACAGTTTAACTTGTGAAGCTTAAACACAAACAGCCGACAGACCGGCTGCCAACGTGCTGCACCCCCTGCACAGAAATACATCAGATGAATCTGGCTCGCCCTTTTCAGTTTTTACAGATTTTTATTGCATAATACCTGGTTTTCCAGTAGGAATTGAAAGTGAAACTGCACCAAAAATGGAGCATTTGATTGGCCTTTGAGTCGATTTTGGAAGGTGCAGGTTCATAGTTTGTTAACCTTTAACAGCTGAATTCATACAGTATCAGTGTATTAAATGGATAACAAACAGACAACTTAAAATCAACACATCTGTAGAAACCTCTCCGACTACTCAGTTAATTAAGAAGGAACCAGAAATCCCACGAGCTAACTATATTTAGCAACACTGTTGCAGTCAGCAGACCTTCATCATCACCTTCATCAGGCAAGGCAGTGCCTGGTCTTGTTAGATTGTTATTAGTCTGGATTCATTTACCGGATTATCGCCAGTGTCATTACGGTTTATGACATAACTGTCGTACTGAAATTTGTGAAATCCATGAAATAATACATTTTTCTCATTACAAACAATAACAGAAGATGGAAATCATTTCAAAAAAGTTTGGTTGTTATAGGATTGTTTGATTGCTAACGTTAGCTCAAAACGCCATTCAACTGACAGCCTTTGTTGTGTTTGATTGCTAGCTTGTAGCTAAGCTAGCAGTCATTTCAGAAACGTTGTAGCTATCTATGGTTGTTTGGTTGCTAACGTTAGCTCAAAACGCCATTCAACTGACAGCCTTTGTTGTGTTTGATGCTAACTTGTAGCCAGCAGTGAACCAACTTCGTTAAGTAGATCCATTTTTACTGTGTTGACATTACAGAAGTCTCTTGTTAGCATCTTGTATGCTACTTGTTGCAAAGTGACGCATGCGCGACTCAAATCTGCACTCGACCCACATCGGCATCAAACATCCGGCAAAATGGCAGAATTAAGGGTGCATGATATATCCACTTAATATTGTTATCGCAATATCACTATATCAAAAGTTTCCCAATACGTTATGTAATATTTTGTTGATTATGAGGAGTGATGCGTCCCGTCCGTTGGCTGTGTGACTTAGTTGTGTTCGATTTAGAGCCCGCTTAAAACGCTATAATGGTCATCATTCCATTGGCCAGTTACCACGTGACAAACAGTGTAGCGTACCACCTGTGTGCGTATTTCAGTGACAGTTCACGGTTCAAGTGAAGAAATAGATAGAGACGACAAAACGGAATGAATCATAGAAGCGAAAGAAAAGTTGTGTCCTGTTCCCTTTATTTCTTTATTTTATACTGTCCAACCAGTACCACATGTCCTGCTCTATAGACATGGTCCTTATTTATTTATGTATTGTACCTGTCATAATGACTGTCAGTTGAAATAAAACCTTGGGTTGTGTTTGTTATGAATCTGTTTTGATGCGTTTTCCCATAACTTTTGTAATATAACATGTATTTAAACATTTTGTAATTGATATTGATATCGCAATATTCCTAATCGATATCGCAATATTACATTTTGTCAATATCGTGACACCCTAGGCAGAATGCGGCTTTAAAAAATATGCGCGGGTTATTTGTGTGAAGCTTCACGTAACCAAACCAAAACCAAAATACTTCTAATACGTCACTGAAGCAAAGCGAGTTATATATACATGATATATATATATATATATATATATATATATATATATATATATATATATCATATATATATATATATACTACAACATATACAACATAGTATATATATATATACTCTCTTCCTTTTACTTCATTATACTTTCCATTTCAGTTTCCGGGCGCTTCTGCTCCGGGAAAACGGCGTTGCATTGTGGTATAGGCGGGTAAAATATAGGCTACATCGTATGTACACTCAACTTAGCTGTGCATTGTGGGTATTTTATAGTGAACTATATAGGAAAGGTACTTTATTGTCACATACAGTACATGTAGCAAAATTCATTCTCTGCATTTAACCCATCCCTCAAGGGAGCAGTCATTTACAGCGCCGGGGATCAACTCCAGATCTGAGCCAGTGCCTAAGTGGCACTGGCTGGAAAACCTAGTACATGATTTTTGATGGTGGGGTGAAATCTGAGCACCCAGAGGAAACCCAAACATGGGGAGAACTTAGAAACTCCACACAGCAAGGCCCAGAACGACCTGGATTCAAACCCAGATCCTTCTTGCCGTGAGGCCACAGTGCTCACCATTGGGCCACCATGCTGCTGTAAGCAAGCGACATTATCCGCGGAGAGTTCTAAAACCCCTACAAAATGGCAGCCAAACTATATAGTGCACTATTTCCGTCACCGCTTTCGAACACTGCTCCTGAAAAAAATAACTTGTTCATAGAGCAAGAGGCAAATGGCGCCATGTTGTTTCTGTTTTGTGCGGTAAGTCTCAGTGGACAGGGAGGGCGAGGGCGACTCAGACCCTCGACACCTTCAGTCTCGCGCATCGTTCTGTTAATCTCTGCCCTAAGAGAGCCTCTGTAACCTTTTCATCAGATTATTTGGGGTTAATCTGTCCGAAAACGAGCCAGGATTTGTATAATCACACATCATGTTGATTAGATAAAAATGTAATAGATTTAGATCAGATTTAATAAAGAGGTTTTTGTAGATTCAGTGATCCATCCTGGATTGGCGACTTTTATAGCGCACACAGCCACTGTGCAGTCTGCTGCATGTGAGCTCCGTATGTCCTGTGTTCTCTGACAATATTGAGGTTAAGGCCTCAGTAGCACAACATACTGTGTAACTGCATTCGTCTTGAGAATAATAATTATTATTAATAAGAGCTGAAGTAATTATAAATGTGTAAATTAGACCAGGCAGCATCTGTTTATGGATTTTTGAGAGGGGCAGCTGGATGAGCTAACTGTCAACATTCCTTCAATCTGCACTCAGAGACAGAAAAACACAAATAGTCATTATCAAAAACAGATAAAACCAAGAAATCTGCTCCATAAAGGTTGGACACAGGTGCAACTAGTAATTGGATGAGGACATCTGGGGTGTAAAAAAGCTTCTGCAGCTTTATGCTCATGGGGGAAATGTTTAGGGAAAATATGTTTTGTATAGACCAGTCTGGGATGAGAGTTACAATATTCTAATTGTGTTGCATTGTATACAAGAGTTTTAAAATGTGGAGCATAGATGCAGGATTTTGTTTTGAAGTGGCTAAAATGTTCAACATACTACCTTTGTGTATTTATCCACAGTGTAATGTACTGGTTAGTATTCATGATTCATGATGAGGAAAATAGTGATAAAAGTCCTTTGTTTTGTCTAACCAATATTCTTAAACCTTAAAATAAACTGTCCACAATCACACATGACAAAGACAGGCAGTGAATCCACGTGAGAAGCTGGTATCAGATCAGTTTATACTTATACATACTTTATACTCAATATACTTTTGTATTTATTTATTGATCCCCAGTGGGGAAATTACAATTTACACTCAGTTTGTTAGAAGACACTACACACAGGCCTAAAACGCACTCATGCTCCGGTCCTTTTCATGCCCAAATGGAGAGTTTTTTAAAAGTGATTTTAAAAATTAATCAGAAATAATTGCCGATTATCTTCTGTCAGTGGGTTAAGGATGAATCAATGAATTGTTTCCGTTCTACAAAATATATGATCCATGCATTTCTGTTTATAGCTTTTAATATTTTCTTTTACTTCAGACCAAATCTGAACAGTCTGCAGTGCTCTACCGACAACACACAGTATGTGGGGACCCTGACTAAGCTGCTTTTAGTTTATTTAACATATCACTAATAGACATATTTGACAGGCTTACTCAGTGATTATACATCTGAGCTCATTTTTGTTATTCCCATGTGAAATAAAGACCTATCCCGGATTAGTTGGTCAAGATTTCAGCCCGATTTCTAACAAATACTCCTATTGATGGTAAAATTGTCGGCTATGCAAAGTAAAAAATGGGCCGGCTTTAATGCGAGGACAGAGCGCTGGTTGGTCATCAATATCTGTTATTTATTATACAGCCATGGAGGAGGAGGAGTGAGGGGGGATGGGGCACCAATAACAACACAGGAACATATTGCCAAGCAGATTGCCTCGGGCCAAACAGAGCTTGACGTGTTGCTCTCTGTGAGAGACGTACGTGTCCAACACAAGACTGCTGCCACTAATTGGTTGTTTATTTAATTTCTTCATTGACAGTTTCACTTTTGTGTATGAAGCGTTTAAGTGCACTTGTGTGTCACACCGACAACTTGGACAGCAGTTATTTAAGTGTTTGATGTTAAGGTGATGCATGTGTCTCACAGCTTTAACTCTGAATGTGAGGTTTTTGTGTGAGGAGAAAGTGAAGAAGGGAAAAAGGTTGTGTGCTCTAAGAAGCACTGTGGGTAAATGTCATGTTTGTGAGACTCTTGAATTACAGTTTGAATTCAAGAAAGTGAGAAGTAGTAGTCTCTCTCACACACACACACACACGCACACACACACACACACACACACACACACACACACACCACAACATGCACTGTATGCTAATAGTGGCTAAGATGTTAATATGTTGTTGATGTTAATAAGTCTTCTTTTTATATTTTCCAAGACATTTTGCAAAATATATTTCCGACTACAATGACCTTGAAAAGAACCAAGAGGAAGTACAAAACAACCCTGGAAACATCCAAAGCAGCTAAAGCCCCAATTAAAAACACTATTAACATTCTAAAGATGAGAAAAACTAAACTAAAGAAGCTAAACAAGAAGCTAAAAAATTGATTCACATTTATGAATTGATTCAAGCTCTACCGATTCCAAATCGATTCATAGAATTCCAGAAATCAATTCATATTCATTTATTTTTTTTCGTTTTGTAATGGCGTTTATACTATCACATGGGAAAAGTAACTACATACTACATACAGTACATAGTTTTTTTAATTGAGAATCGTTTTTGAATCAAAAATCGATTTTGAATCTAATCGTGAGCCTAAAAATCCATATTGAATAGTGATATTTTCTGAATTGTGCACCCCTACTAACAACCATGAGAAGGTAAAACTCTGCCGGAAAAGAAACCTTAAAAGAATAGAAAATAATTATGAGAAGCCATAAAACAAAACTAATCTAGAAAAACTGCCTGAAAAAACTTGAAACCACCAAGAAATAAGGAAATAAACATAAGAAGCTGGAAAGCAATTCAAAGGAACTAGAAAGCAACCATGAAAAGTAAAAGGAAGCGGAATAATAAGAACGCCCATGAAAAGCTTGAACACAATAAAAGAAGCTATTTTACAAAAGATAATTCACAGTTAAGATACATAATACAGAAGCTAGTACATAGAAGCTATTTCACAGAAGCTAGTATGTTACGCAGAAGCTAACTCAAAAATGCTAATTCACAGAAGCTAGTACACAGAAGCTGGTACACAGAAGCTGGTACACAGAAGCTGGAAGGCTACACAGAAGCTAACTCACAAACGCTAATTCACAGAAACTAGCACACAGAAGCTATACACAGAAGCTCGTAACATTACACAGAAGCTATACACAGAAGCTAGTAACGTTACACAGAAGCTATACACAGAAGCTAGTAACGTTACACAGAAGCTAAACACAGAAGCTAATTCCCAGAAGCTAGTAACGTTACACAGAAGCTATACACAGAAGCTAATTCACAGAAGCTAGCAACGTTACACAGAAGCTATCCACAGAAGTTAATTCACAAACGCTTGGTACATTACACAAAAGCAGGTAAACAAAAGCTAAACAGAAGCAACATATTACTCAGTTTCTCTCTTAAGAGCTTGTGTCAGCAAAAAATATCCTACCAATCCCTCTGGACTGGGATTTTGGTGTCTTCATAGTTGTTAAAAATGTTAGGTGGCCACTAGTCGTATGGAGGACCAGGTCTTTCATATTTAAAAATAAATACAGAAATAAATAAATGCTCAATAAATAAATAAGCACACAATTAATTGCCCCAAAAAATACAATGAAGAAATAAATGTAGGTAGAAATTAAATTATACAGTGAGACATAAATGTATATATCTCTTTTAATTAGCTTCTTTATTTATTCACCTTTGTAATAATTACTTTATTTATTTATTGTCCGTTATAATCTTCAACTTTATTTATTCCTTACTTATTTTTTAAATGTATTTATTTCTGTGTGTGTTTAATTTTTTTGTCTGTTTTATTCTTCCGTTGCATTTTCTACCCTATTTATTTTCACCCCTGGTATTTATTTCTGCCTGTCACTTTTACATTTCTTCCTGTCACTTTTACATTTCTTCATGCATTTCTGCCTCATTATGCAAATGAGGAGGGGCTGGTCTTAAGGGGTTAACTTCTGCCCATTGGTTGGTTAGCATTTTACTGCCTCGGTGCCCGTGCCAATGTACTCGTGTATCCCCTGGCCGCGGGAGCGCGCATGCACACAGAGCGGAGTTTCTGCTGCCCTTCGAATTGTTTAACTGCTGCACTTTGAATTAAACGGAACAAATAGCGGCGTGGAAGACTCAACAGGGTTTCCATAGTAACAGGGGTCTCAGTTAACTACATAAATTGTGTATTTGTCTCTTACATTAAACAGACGTGTCAAATGTTTATGATGACAGGTTTAATATTATGGAGTGATACGTATCCTCCCTGTCCCTGTCTACTATATGAGTTACATAGGAGGTACTCAAATATCAGGCCGTTTTTTCACCTGATATTTTGGGTATCCCCTATATGTAACTTTTGGTATAAACAACAGCAAACCTCTCCAAATTGTGTCAGGTTGTTTATTGTGACCTATTAAACAGACAAAATAACACCCATGATGACAGGACAGACCCTTTGCATGTTTGCTTGTTTATCAAAAGTTACATAGGGGATACCCAAAATATCAGGTGAAAAAACTGCCTGATATTTGAGTACCTCCTATGTAACTCATATGGTAGACAGGGACAGGGAGGATACGCCTATCACTCCATAATATTAAACCACGCTATAAACATTTGACAAAGTTAATGTAACAGACAAATACACGTATTTATGTAGTTAACTGAGACCCCTGTTACTAAAACCCTGTCGAGTCTTCCAGCATTTGTTCCGTTTAATTCAAAGTGCAGCAGTTAAACAATTCGAAGGGCAGCAGAAGCCCGCTCTGTGTGCATGCATGCGCGCTCCCGCGGCCAGGGGATACACGAGTACATTGGCACGACACCGCTAACTGAAACACACGTTCTGTCAGAGCGTCTAAACGAAAAATTATAAAGTCAATACTTATAACGTTAGCATTGTTTTCAAAATCAGTTGCTAAATGCCTCAGCTCACTGACAACTTCACCGTAGGTAGCCACCTTTGTTGTGACTGTGGCCGGTGGCATGTAGATTGGACCGAGGCAGTAAAATGCTAACCAACCAATGAGCAGAAGTTAACCCCTTAAGACCAGCCCCTCCTCATTTGCATAATGAGGCAGAAATGCATGAAGAAATGTAAAAGTGACAGGAAGAAATGTAAAAGTGACAGGCAGAAATAAATACCAGGGGTGAAAATAAATAGGGTAGAAAATGCAACGGAAGAATAAAACAGACAAAAAAATTAAACACACACAGAAATAAATACATTTAAAAAATAAGTAAGGAATAAATAAAGTTGAAGATTATAACGGACAATAAATAAATAAAGTAATTATTACAAAGATGAATAAATAAAAAAGCTAATTAAAAGAGATATATACATTTATGTCTCACTGTATAATTTAATTTCTACCTACATTTATTTCTTCATTGTATTTTTTGGGGCAATTAATTGTGTGCTTATTTATTTATTGAGAATTTATTTATTTCTGTATTTATTTTTAAATATGAAAGACCTGGTCCTCCATACTAGTCGTGGCCACTGTTGTAATTTCCCCACTGGGGATCAATAAACAGTATAGTAAGTATAAAAGTATAAAGTACAATCTTGCTTAGCAGATGTAGGCTACAGTGCTGGAATAAAGCCTGACATTGGGCGCCTCTTCCGCTATCTCTCCTATCTATTTTGCATGGGCAGTTGGGGCGGTGGTGATTGGTTACCTCATCCCTGATATAAGCGCTAGCTATAGCTATAGATAGCTGTAGCTATGGCAATGTGAGACTAAGTAGCCAACAACACAGAAATAATTAAATGTTTCAACGTCTTCAAGCTTAAAATGGAGGAGACAGGTTTGGTCCCGACAGATGATCAAATTTATTGTTCCCATCTTGATGAATTTCTATTGTTCGTGTGCAGATGGCCAAGAGTTGATTCGTTGTGTGATATCTGGGTAAACCAGCCTGCTCTCACAAACATGTCCAACACTTTCCACACCAAATTCAATTTTTCGAGCTATAATATCTAGGAGATGGAGCCACGGCAGTGTAGCCTACAGTTAATGGCCACTCTCCACAATGTCTTCTTTGGCTCTAAAGGAGCTTCACCAATTGGGTTTCATAGCATCGCTTGTGATACTGTCTGCTTATCCAGTGAACATTTGTTGGATCTTACCCTAAATGTTGAGAAAGTCATCCAATTAATGTACTATTCATAAGGACAGAAATACACACACAGTACATCACCAACAAGTGTGTCCCTGTCTCTTCATTCCATGATGCTCAGAGAGTCCAAATTGAGCACACTCAGCTCACAGGGCAAAAATAATAACATTAAAAATCATCAGCTCAGAGCTAATCCCATCACGGATGGTAAACATTTTATTACCGTGGTGATTAGCAGCAAGCCTAAACCCCAGCCCTCTCAGTCCTCCCAGGACCGGTCTCCTCACCCGACCCAGCCTTGGCTCACCCTCTCTGGGGGAGGCGGCCAGGCAAGACCCTGGATTAAGGCCACTCAATGCTTTAGACCCTCGAGACCCGAAAGTTAAACCCCTGGACGCTGGCCATTTCATTTCTCTAAGTGGCATAGGCCTCCTTGTTATGATGTTAATTAAAGTTAGATTTAAAGTGGATTATTGGCAAATAACTTAGAAATGCTAGCATTTTCTGTTCTTTTCCTCTCTGTTGGTAGTGTGTGAGTTGACTTTTTGTTTTTGTTTCACTTTGGAGTCTATCTGTTCATATATTTATCTGTCCTTTTATTTCTGTGAGAAAGTGGGATGTTGTGCTTCGGGGGGAGGGTGGGGAGTTTTTAGATGAGGGAGCAGATGTTGCCCTTCCTCAATAGGGATTTATGTCAGGATTGGAACACACACATCCACACACGTACACACACACACACACACACACACACACACTGGGCTTCATGTCATTATGTATGCATTTCATCAGTCAACAATATCTACACTGTTAAGACAGGAAACAGACGGAGAGAAAAACACACCATTCACATGCTGCTTTTAAAGGATCAAGGAAGTTTAACTTTAAGTGAAGTAATGCTGTCTGTGATCCTAATCGTGTAAACAACCTTTGTTTTAGCACTACAGTCTCACTTGGTCTGGTATGGCAGTAGTTAATATTGGCGGAAGTTAGATAATAACATTACTAAGGCAGTTTGCTGACTGCTGACTCATGTTGTGCTTCTTACACTGGTATTTAAACATGTCACAGATACAAATTTAAGTGGTTTAATCACCAAAGTAAAACAGAAAGTAAACCTTAACCCCATATTGAAACATTTCACTCAGTCTCAATGAAGTTGCTTAACCCTCATGTTGTCCTCGGGTCAAATTGACCCAATTTCCTATATGAATGTTCTTTTTAATAATCGAAAATAACATGATTGATTCCACACAACGCTCTTTGGCAAGTACAAATCCTACTTTCATTCATTTTGGGGTTTCTTATTCAATTTTAAAGCATTTGAAAAACAAATTAAAGTCGTTTCCAAATAGTATTGAGTAAAAAGGTCTAAACTGTATAATACATGTATATTGTCTGGCATATCACCCACCACTAACATGCTACAAGTGTTGCTCAGACTCCTGGCTAACAGTGTTTTGGGAATATGTTATTGTGTTCACCTCTTTCAGCGTGCACCCAAGTACCCTTCCTACAAATCACCACACAGTCCTCACCAGACCACCAATGAAGAAGAGGCAAAGCAGGCCTGGAGAGCCAGTTATAGGGAAGCAGCTGCAGTGCCCCGCAGTTCAAACCTGCACCGAGCTGGCAGCGTTAAAAACCTGATCAGTAAATTCTCTGGTCAGGATCACGTCTCTTCTTCCGGTTCCCAACAGAGCCTCTCTTCTGGAAGAGGACAAGTTCCAAAGGTTGCTTCTGCAGAGGCTCTCGGGTCTCCAAAGTCTAAGTCGAGTCCGTCCATACCGAGCAGCGTCGGACAAGACCAGAGTTCAGTTCCTAGCATCACTGTGACTCCTCCGTTGGGAACCAGTCAGAACGTGGCTCAATCGGCTCAGAGAAGCATCAATACTAATCAGATCTCTGCCAGGATCGATTGTCCCATAGGAGGCAGTTTTGAGAAGACTAATTCAAAACCAAGGGCAAAAACACAAACAATAGACTCTGGTAGAGACTCAGTGGCTGACTACAGCATGGGATTGGTAAGCAAAAACTCCTGCCCAACAGTTCCGATGAAGCAAAAAGAAGGCATCTCCTTGCATGATTAGTGCGCCACTCCCAATCCGCATGGTGGCTCAAAAGCATGAAACCACAGCAAGATTCCAAAGCACGTCCTCATCAATCGTTCTAATCAAAATGGCCTCAAATCTCTGGCCTCACTTCCAGATTAAACTCTCACTTCTCATTGATTCTTTCCCTGCAACTGAGCTTCACATGTGGCCATGGTTGTCTTTGACCGGAAATGATAATAACAACAACCTTCTTTATTGCTCTACAACTGTGTTGATTTTTACTGCATGATTGCAGTAATTGAGACAAATTACAGTGATTGGTTGTGAAACCTCTGTGCATTTTTGCCATTCTGTTTGCTTGAGTTTCTGTCTGATCATTTGCTTTGTGAGAAAAAAAAGAGTATGTACCATGTATTGTGGCGTATTATCTAAAGTATATGCAAGGGTTGGACAAAGTCATCATTTTGCAAGTCACAACAATGCCATAGCCAAGGCAATGAAGTCCCTAGTCAGTGACCGACGTGTTCCAAGCCAAGCCCAAGGCCTAAATTTAGTGTTTCGAGTCATAAATAAGTGTATTATCTGTCTGTCTGCAATACCAAGCATAACTTTCAACACTTTTAATATTTGGGCATGTCAAGTCATTTTAAGTCAAAAGGCTAAAGTCCAACTGAAGTACTTTGGTTTTTTGTCATTGCATTAGATTTATGACTCAAGTCTGTATAAAGGACAGGTCTATTGGTATTCCTAGCACAATAGATTCACCATCAGTGGTAAACCCAGTGCATGCACCCTGCCCAGCACCAAATAGCTGGTGAAAAGATGGAAGTCAAATAGTCATATAGTCAAATAGTTATAGATCATATAGGAACCATTTTTGTGCATTTGTGTTTTCACCCCTCCAGAAGATGTATTTTTAGATTTATTTTCATCCCTGTTTCCCCACTTTCTTCCCTTCTCCTCCAGGAGTCTGAATTTGATACAAACAAGCAGTCCGACAGCCCGTCAGAGGAGGAGCCCACCACACCCCGAGCTGTGCCGACCAGCCAGAACCCCAAATATCAGCTGTACCTCAGCAACGAGCAGAGGATCAACGGGTTGAGTGGCAGGGACGCAGATGGTCCAGGAGGCGGCGGGACGGTGGGGGAGAACGGCCCCCGGCTGGCCCCATGGGAGACCAACCGGCTGGGGATGAACTACAATAAAGGGTCCCTGGAGTCCCTGACCTCGCGGGAGTGGGACACTACGCCTGACAGGGTGGGTGAGGCGGACCATGGGCCGACTCTGTGTGTGTGTGTGTGTGTGTGTGACAGAGAGAGTATGATAGTGTGTGTGTGTGTGTGTGTGTGTGTGTGTGTGTGTGTGTGTGTGTGTGTGAGTATGATAGTGTGTGAGAGAGAGAGTATGTGTGTTTGTGTGTGAGAGTGTGTGTGTGTGTGTGTGTGAGAGAGAGTATGATAGTGTGTGAGAGAGAGAGTATGTGTGTTTGTGTGTGTGTGTGTGTGCCTGTGTGCGTGTGTGTGTGTGTGTGTGTGTGTGTGTGTGTGTGTGTGTGAGATTGAGTGACAGTGTGAGATTCCAATCAGGCAGATTAAAGCCAGCTTTTATGATAATCAGATATCTGTGATTCCAGAAACACAAAACCAGTTATTTAACAGTGCCATCTTCTGAAGAAAGCGCAGAATTAAGGTTATTGTCATTATCATTATTATAGTTAATGTTATCCTTGAAACCTAAAAGTCAAATTTTATTAAAGCCAGTGAAGAGATCTTCTGGTAAAATGCAATGTAAATTATGATTCTCTTTCATTCTGGTGCAGCAATCGTATTCTGTCTTGTTTGAAATGCTGATACTAGCACTGCACTGGCAGAATTCTTAAAAAACAACAAATTAGAAGACCTTTAGGAATCAATAATAAGCCCAAAGGGGCCGTTTGGTCTGGTTATTTTAAACTTTAATACTCAGGTTTCTCACTGTTGTCTTGTCTTTAACCTCGTTTTTGGATCTCCAAATCCTCAAGACCCCCAAAAGTAGTGTTTCAATTTAAATTCTTATCCGGAGTCTAATTAAATCTAAAACAATTTTTATAAAGCTTTGCAACACGACATGATTAACATACAGTAATACAGGAAATGCCAAAAAATAGAACTCTTTCCAGCATTAGTTTATCTAGCATGCATCTTTCCAACTACTGCAATTAACTAAACTGATTCAGTCACATACAAATCTATACAATGCCATAATTCTGCTGAAGTGATACTTAAGCAGCATTAGTATATTACTAATAATTGTTTCTTTCCAGTTATGGAACAGTGCCATCTCCTGGACAAAACCAACATCCTATAATATTGAAGCCCTCCAACAATACAAACAGATTTGGTTGAGAAAGTCTGAATTATATTACACAATGACAAAGTTACATTAAATCAAATCTACTACACCTTATTTGACATGTTTGTATTACAGTAATTAATACTAGTATTTGTTGTTCAATATACACAATATGTCTGTAATTTTCCACTTAAATCCTTTGTAATATAATACATATCTATGATAAGTGTAATCATTAATCTACCATTACCAGGACACTTCCTTCCTCCCTTAACATGCCTCTCCATCCCGTGTTCACATCTATTTGATTATTGCATTCTAAATCATTGAAGTTGATATAAATGTTATATGAATATCAGTTAGGAAACTTCCTGAATCCATGTTAAATGTTTTCCTGAATATAGCCATTTACTGCATTGTCTCTGCTGGATCTACACTTCTGCCTCACTTTGATTGTTGTCTTTTCTGTCTATTCGTCTTGTCTCTCTCTCTTCTTATTGATTGGAGGTGTAACCCCACTGTTGTTTGATTTCTACAGTGGGGTGTAGTTGACAGCCCCCCCAGGGTGTTCAACAGTCCATACGCCACGGCCACCTCCATGGATTACAACCCCTTGCTCCGAATGTCTGAGTTCAAGGTTTGTAATGGACAAACTTTCTTATTTCTATATCTTATATAGATTATTTTCTTTTAGTTATTTAGGTTTTAGAAATGCCCTTCACATGCTCCAAATTTGAACTGAAATCATTGTTTTTTCCAACAATGAAATCAAAAAGCATGCATTTGAAAAAGAGAATTTTTAAAAAAAACACTGCATTTACACATATGAGCTTCCAGGGCTGGTCCCAGTCTCCAGAGGCTAACTGTACTGGGTACTGACCCTCCTCTGTGTTCCCCTCATCCTCCTCCATCTTCAGGGACTGTCTCCTGCCACCTCGGAGATGAACCTGTACAACTACAACAGTCGCAGCACCAGTCCAGTGGGCATGGCCACATCCACCCTCATCAACCCCCGCCCCCGATTCTCCGCCTACGACACTCTGGTGAAGAGGAGGGCCGAGGTTAACAACACCGTACGTAATGTCACACGCGGATACACACACTCTTTCATCATGGCAACACTGTATGACGTTTTTACAATGATTAAATGTCTATTTTGTTGCTTCAGGTGGCACCGACCCACTACAGCATGCGCTCTGCCACTCTGGGGGCCCCCAATAAAAAAGACTACATAGAGGAGTTGACCAAACAGCTGGACGCCTGCCAAAAGGTAGGCCTCACCTGCTTCATTTTGGGGTTCATACATTACATTACATTATATTTCATTTAGCGTATCCAGAGTGCATTCAAAGTGCTTAGGTGCATTCATCCATGAAGGTACAAAGAGTACAGCAAGAATCACTTACCAAAAGTACATAGCTTCAAAAAAGCCAAACTACAAAGTGTCATTTTTATTTATTCATCCATCATCCTCTTAGCTAAGGTGCAGTCAGAAGAGATGTGTTTTTAGCCTGTGGGGGGGGAAGAGGTGTAGACTTGCAGCTGTCCTGATGTCAATGGGGAGCTTATTCCAGCATTTAGGAGCCAGGGCAGCAAACAATCGGGATTTTCGCACATTCACATGTAATTCTGCTGTAAGAATAAAGTTTGTTACCACAAGTAAGACAATATTTGGATTGTGTGTGTGTGTGTGTGTGTGTGTGTGTGTGTGTCTACAGCGTAACCAGTTCCTGGAGGCAGAGAGTGTGGAGATGGAGAAGGAGAGGAACCAGATAAGGTCAGTCATGATGCCTTTTTTCTTTGCTTGCTTGCTTTTTTTTTTTTTTGCTGTTTTTTTCTGCTTTCGTTCAACTTTTTCTTTAAAGAATACCTTAACACAAGCTAAGAATCTTGTGTTTGAGGCTTTGTCCTTGCAGTATTGTAAGGTGGACTCCAGGTTTGGTCAGTACAATGTGACATCACTGGTGTGTGTGTGTGTGGTTGTGTGACACATTGGAGAGGTTGGTACAATAATGCTTTCCATCTTAAATACTGCCCTGCCACAGAAAACCGTTTTAACGTGCTTTTTATGAAATATGTTAGCTCCATATGTGTGTGTGTTATGTGGTGAATGTGAAGATGAACTGCTACCTCCTGTCAGCTCTAGATACTGAAAAGAAATAAGAGGAGAAATCAGGCCAATCACAACAGCTGGTCAGTCTGATGTCATCTCGCCTGAGCTCATTACTATTCATGAGTTTGCCCAGTTGTGCTGGGTAAAGGATACTGATAGCCAATCATAGTCAAGCAGCTTAGCTGGTTGAATATTAATGAGAACTGGTACAAATGGAGCTGAGTCTTCCTGCAGGCTTTCTATACCACGCCAGAATGACTTGAAACAAGGAAACCAAGGTAACCAAGTTACAGAGTCAATGGTAGAACTTCAGACATTACCGCAAAGTCCTGAAATGCATGTGGCAAGGCACCATTAACACTAAGCTGAAAATCAGTTGACTGGGCATTTCTTATTGGAATTAAGTCTTTTTGCCCTTGTGACCACACCCCCAAGTGATGTCACAGTGTACTTACCACACCCTCAGTTCACCTGTACGACAACACGGTGACAACAGGATTCACAGCAGGTTTTTAAGGGGACATGTCATGCAAAACAATTGATTTTCTACATACCCAAATATATGTACACAATATGTGGGTATGTAGAGTACCTACCAACCCACAGACATCTAAATAAGACTATCCAGTCAGTATTTATGGGTTGAAATTAATTTTTGAAAAAACAAAAAACCATTGGATTCAACAAGCCATTTACATCTGGCTTTCCTTCCTATTTCACCTTGGTCTATCTGTAGTTTAATTTAAAGAATTATATATATCATATATCATACACTTTATGATCCATTTCTGGGTGGGCCTCACACACCTCGCATAATAAATATAAATAGAAGAGTGTTCTATTTTTATGCTTGCGGAGCAGATCTCCACGAAGCATACACACCACTACACGCTGCTCTCATGCCCAGTGTGGCCAGTTTCATTGATTATAGTGGAAGCTGGTGTTGGAAAATCCGCTCTGCATACATTATGCGTGCAATGTCAGCAGCCCATCAGTGTAAAGCTAGAGTTTGACACATCCCAGTCAGATAACTGTCTCTGTGTGAAAGTTTGAGATGACATTGTAGTCCGATAACTGTCTCTTTGAAGGTTTGAGATGCGCGGCCTGCTGGTGAACAACGAGGACCTGCTGAGGACCAACACTCAGCTGACCAACGAGATGAAAAGGATGAGAGAGCAGATGATAGAGATGGAGAGAGGGAGCCAATCAATGGGCGAGAAATACCGAGAGATGGAGGTGTGAGCAGATGGGTGGCTGGATGGATAGATATGGATAGAATGATACTCTTGTTATCCATGTGTTGCATGACGGACTCTTTTCTTGTGCAGATTGAGGTGAAGCAGGCCCGGGACATGATGGTGGAGGCCAACACTCAGGAGTACGCCTTCAGTTATCTACAGCAGTCCCTCAAAAACAAGATCCAGGACACTGAGGTAAACAGCAGCTTCTAAAATCCTCCCGAAAAATGCTCTCTTCGCCCATATTTCCTCTCATTCTTCACTGTTACACAATAACCAAAAACCTGCAACTGCAGTCTGTTGCACTAGAGATCACGTTAGACAAAAAAAACAAAATAAAAACATGTTGCCTGGTTTTTGAAGGTTTCCGTGGATGCAGAAACATATCACTAGTGATAGACCGATTTTATCAATATTTGCGTTTTTACATGTATACGTATGTATATACTTAAAAACACATGGACTGTTTTTTAAAACTTATTGGTTCATTCAGGTGAACATGAGAGCTGTCCGACAGTAAGACACACACGTCATATGAGGAAGCAGAGCTCTGAACTGTGTGTGTGTGTGTGTGTGTGTGTGTGTGTGTGTGTGTGTCTGTGTGTGTCTTTGTATGTGTGTGTGTGTCTGTGTGTGTGGTGTTCAGGAGACCCTAGAGAAGCAGACGCAGCACGCCAAGACGCTGTCTGAGAAGCTGTGGCTGGCAGAGAGACAGCTGGAGGAGATGGAAATGGAACGGGAGACCAGAGACAAGAGGTCGTCTGATCTCAGCAGCACCATCCTCAGACTGGAGACAGAGGTACAGAGACAGAGATGCTCTCACTAGACTTTTACAGTGAACTTTCCTGTACTTTTCTGTTTAAACCTAAGTTCACTCTTACTCTTATGAGTAATTGGAACAAACTTACTGGAGAGGTACCAAATCAACACACTCTCTATTCTTCTGATTATGCATACAATTTTGCTACCTTCTTTCCGTGATCTGTCATATTCGACTCTTAGAATAAAACAAAAACAAAAAAAATCCAAACAGATGCGTTACAAGAAATTCATGTTTCATTAGCAGGGTTCTGGCATGGTCAAAAAACAATCTTACTAAACCATACTGAGGCAGTAAAGTTGGTCATCCATCTTTGTCCGCTTATCCAGTATCAGGTCGTGGGGGGGGGGATTCTCTGCTCCAGCAGGGGACCCCAAACTTCCCTTTCCCAAGCCACATCAACCAGCTCCGACTGGGGGATCTTGAGGTGTTCCCAGGCCAGGTTGGAGATATAATCCCTCCACCTAGTTCTGGGTCTTCCCCGAGGCCTCCTCCCAGCTGGACATGCCTGGAACACCTCCCTAGGGAGGTGCCCAGGCGGCATCCTTACCAGATGCCCGAACCACCTCAACTGGCTCCTTTTGACGTGAAGGAGCAGCAGCTCTACTCCAAGCTCCTCTCGGATGACTGAGCTTCTCACCCTATCTCTAAGGTAGACGCCAGCCACCCTCCTGAGGAAACCCATTTCGGCCGCTTGTACCCTGGATCTCGTTCTTTTGGTCATGACCCAGCCTTCATGACCATAGGTGAGGATAGGACGAAAACTGACCGGTAGATTGAAAGCTTTGCCTTCTGGCTCAGCTCTCTTTTCGTCACAATGGTAAGATAAATAAAATGTAATACCGCACACGCTGCTCTGATTCTCCGACCAATCACACGCTGCATGGTTCCCTCACTCGTGAACAAAACCCAAGGTACTTAAACTCCTTCACTTGGGGTAAGGACTCATTCCCTACCTGAAGAAGGTCCTCCATCGGATCCCTGCTGAGAACCATGGCCTCAGATTTAGAGGTGCTGATCCTCGTCCCAGACGCTTCACACTCGGCTGCAAACCGATCCAGTGAGTGCTGAAGGTCACCTCTCGGGGGACCCGGTCATATGCCTTCTCTAGACCACAAAATACGCTTGGACATACTCCCAGGCTCACTTCAGGATCTTTGCGAGAGTGAAAATCTGATCCGTTGTCCAGGACCCGAGGTTCGAGTATTGGCCAAACCCTCTTTTCCAGCACCTTGGACTGGTCTTAACCAGGGAGCCGGTGTAATGAACAGTGGCAATAACAGTCTCAATAGTGGCAATAACAGTCACTATTAGGACTGGCAATGGATTTTTTGGTCTTTGATTTTAAGGCAAACCATTTCTATTTTACATCTTCAATTGAGCTAGGTCCAGAAACAGAGTTCCCAGAATCCGTGCTCTCCTTCCATGCCTCGATTTTGTTTGTGGCCTTAAAACCACTGGAAACACACTGGGTCCCTGTTACATAATGTTCTTATTCTTATTCAGACAGTCAGTCTATAGGTTATTATGTTTATATTTTAAGTCATAGTCAATATTTTATCATGATCTACTGCACTGTTCAATCACTGCACTGTTCACTTTTTCACTTGATCACTTTTGCACTTTTGTACTATCATCATTAGTCAGTAGAATGATTTTTAATTTTATTCTTAGGTATGTATGTGTTTGTTGTGTTATGGTTGTCTTGTTACTGGATGTCTAAAATTTCTTTTGGGATGAATAAAGTATCTATCTATCTATCTATCTATCTATCTATCTATCTATCTATCTATCTATCTATCTATCTATCTATCTATCTAAATAGTATGCCTAGCTTGGCATTTACCTGTTGCTGTAGAATCAGAATTACAGATTTTTTCGTTTGGTGATTGGTGGGCCACCACCATCTGTGCATCTTTTGGACAGCCTCCAACTTTTCTTGCACATGGCCCTGAAGTGTCATGTCCTCATATGGAAATTTGCGGGGTGTTTTCTTATGCTAATTAGGAACAACTGGTATGCGTTTTCAATTACGACGATGTGGGATTCATCAATCCTAAGAAAGCTGGTGCGACCATTTCTATTGTTTAAGAACATGTCATGAATCTGACGTAGAATTTCCTTAAGAAGTTCCTTAAGAACAAAGTTTAAACAATTCTTACGAAGATACTGGTGAATGAGGCCCAATGTGTCCTGTGAATTACTGTGAAATTTTGTGTTTGAATGTTTTCATTTATATAACAGATACCATAAACCAAACGAGTGGATTAAAACTCATCTTGGGGGACACTATTTAAAAAGGCTGATGTGCTCTGATGTGTAGTGGGCGATATGCAGAAAATCTAATATTGACGAGATTTTTTTACCAAATATATCGATATTATCACAATATTGTAGGGTTGGCTATTGTTGCTTTAACTACAGATTTACAAATGAGAATTCTGATAGATACTTATCAATAACGTGGATATAATGACTACGTGGGAAAAAGCTAATAATAGAAAAGCTAGTAAGTCTGGTAAGTTCCGAAAATAAAAAGACATTACATACTTCAATATTAAGATATCCAAAAAGTAAGACATCTAGCCTCTTTTATTGATATTGATATATTTCCCAGCCCTAGCTTGATGTTTTTGTATTTTTTTGTTTTCTTATATACCAATACCCTTTAAAAAAGTATCAGTATGATAGTGAAATTAGAACTCCAAATATTCCCGGTGGTTATCAGCTTCCTTACTAAAGTCAAAACTGCCTCTGGTCACCAATAAAAAGGCAATATAACGTCCTAAATATCACAACCCTCCTATAAATGATGCTAATATGACACTTTTTTGGAGCTGCCCTATTAAAGCCAGGTAAGCCCAGATGTGTGTATGTACCTACAAATGTATATGTGTGTGTGTGTGTGTGCAGCTGGCGGAGGCCCTGCTGATCTCCACGCAGGCTACAGCCGATCTGAGCCTGCAGCAGAAGCTGAGGGACGACGGGCAGCAGCGGGTGGAGGAGCTGGAGGAGTCTCTGTTGGAGAAGGAGCAGGAGCTGCAGAGACTGCAGCTGCTCGTCAGCAGACTGCAGGGAGAGGTACACCCACTGATCCAGTACCAGTCATTTCACACTGACACGCTAAATATTAGGCTATTAAAACGGGCTGGACCCAATTATGTTCAACTGTTTTGATATTGGTCGAGTAGGTATTTGATTTTCTATTTTGAGATTCAAATAGTCTCGCATTGCCAGACCTTCCTCCACAGCGCTGCAGAGGAAGGTCTGGCTATGGCACACACCATTCCGGGATTGTGGGCATCTCTTTAAACTGATCACAATCGTTTTGGCCGGCGGTATGCGCCCGCAGGTACGGTGGCTTTGCGAAATAGCCTCGGGAAGGAAGTTGTTGGAAAATGTCTACGTTCAAAAGTAGTCCTCAGATTGGACAGATAGTCTAGCTAGCTGTCTGGATTTACCCTGCAGAGATCTGAGGACCAGGTAACCATAGTCCTCAGATTGGACAGATAGTCTAGCTAGCTGTCTAGTTTACTAGACATCTGAGGATCAGGTGTCCTCAGATTGGACAGATATCTAGCCCTGCAGAGATCTGCAGGGTAACCATAGTCCTCAGAAATCCACCGGAGGGTAGAACGCCAACACAGGAAAAGAGGAATGTGGCGGACATCCGGCCTAAGAAGATGAACATCCGTTGGAATATCCAGTGGCACCTGAACAATCCCAGAAGCGGAACAACGTCAATATTAGAGCACGACCGGTAAAGGATTTTGAAGGCTAATACCGATACGAATATTCGGTTGTTTAAAAATCCGATATGCCAATATATCGGCCGATATAGATATTTAAAAAATATTACGTTAGAAAAACATAAAGAGATTTCCCTAACATTAGTTATTTGTAGTTTTTTTATGAGTTATGAGTTCTTGCTAAAATAATTTGATAATAATTTGTTTTACTGTCACAACAGAACAGAGGAACATCAAAATATATTAAAGTTATGATAAATAAAATGTATAAAAATACAAACTTAAGATATGCAACTTAAAGTCCTTATAATCAGTGTTGCCAACAAGGACGTTGTAGAGCGTCCTCTGGTGGACAGACTGTGCAACACCAT
Source organism: Etheostoma perlongum (assembly GCA_026937815.1). Taxonomy (NCBI): domain Eukaryota; kingdom Metazoa; phylum Chordata; class Actinopteri; order Perciformes; family Percidae; genus Etheostoma; species Etheostoma perlongum. Next base: position 23,908,018 of record CM049386.1, on the reverse strand, counting down.
CACTAACAGGGACTTTGTAGAGCGTCCTCTGGTGGACAGACTATGCAACACCATCACTAACAGGGACGTTGTAGAGCGTCCTCTGGTGGACAGACTATGCAACGCCATCACTAACAGGGACGTTGTAGAGCGTCTTCTGGTGGACAGATTATGCAACACCATTACTAACAGGGATGTTGGTGGACAGATTATGCAACACCATTACTAACAGGGATGTTGTAGAGCGTCCTCTGGTGGACAGACTATGCAGCGCCATCACTAACAGGGATGTTGTAGAGCGTCCTCTGGTGGACAGATTATGCAACACCATTACTAACAGGGATGTTGTAGAGCGTCCTCTGGTGGACAGACTATGCAACGCCATCACTAACAGGGACGTTGTAGAGCATCCTCTGGTGGACAGACTATTCAACGCCAACACTCAACATGGTTGACAGACGGTTTTTATTTTTTATATATTCATTTATCAGAATAATTCGGTATTGTCAGTATAAATGCAGATACCAACATATCAGGAAATGTCTAATATCTCTAGTCGATATGGACTACCAATCAACTGGTGATCAGACTTGTTGGTGTGTTTTGAGGCGGTGTGAGAGTCCCAAACAGGAAACAGGAAACACCACTGTCTCTATCACTGCCACAAGAAAGAACACCAAAAACACCAAATTAGGCACTGAACGGAGTTCATGGACCAGAAACTGTTTCCAGGCAACAACAAAGTCGCTTTTTCTCTCTCTTTTCTTTTTCTCGTTCTCCTGGAAACATAGATGCCTTCCCATGCATTTATAAATGTCAAGATCTATGAACGATTTGGCGGAAAAGAATAATTGTGAAATATAAAGTCTACAATACTAGTGCTACATTTGGGGGTAAATAACCCAACAGGACATCACACAAATGGGCCATATTTACACTCCCACCGCCGCATGTGCCCTGAGTCCTGATCAGTTCCCTGTGTTTGTGTGTGTGTGTGTAGGTCTCTGGAAAGCTGATTGATAAGGAGCAGACGCTGGAGGAGGAGATCCAGCTGAGAGAGAGGATCCAGCTGCAGTGTAAGCAGGCGGAGAGGATGGTGGACGACCTCCGCATGGAGCTGCACAGCACCAACCAGGCCAAAGACGACCTGGCCAAACAAGTCAAACAGGCTCAGGTAAAAAAAAATAATAACAATAATAACAATAATGTGTGATTTATGCCAAATACTGCGACGGCAAAATGACCAAACTCGACTTTTCAGAACATCAGTCCACAAACCAATGGGTGACGTCACTGCTGCTACGTCCATTATTTTTAGTCTATGGTTTTATATGCTTAATACATTCATATTTTGGGCTCTTCATGCAGTTTGTTGACTGTATATAGAATATAAAATATCAGACTTTTTCTTTAAAAACATTCAACTGTAATCGAAATCACAGCTAATGTATGAGCAGCATCAACACAAAACTATATATTAGTGTCAACCTGTATGGGATTTTTAGACTAGTAACCAAGCTGACAGTGAAAAAAAAAATCTATAAGATAAATATTTATTTTAGATTTGGGATAATTCATTAATAAAAACACAGCTTTGTCATTTCCTGGATGTTTCTTCCTTGTCGTTTTTATTTCCAGCTGCAGAATAAACAGTATCCACAGTGTGTTTGCATACATGGTGACCTAATGATTCAAACAAAGATGTCCATTTGAATTAATCAGTCATGCAAACCATCACAGTTTGGGGTTAATGAGGTATTAATCATGCAAATCCTGTTTAGCAATCAGCGTGCTAATTCCATAATCCCAAATATTCATCATGCCTCTATTTCTGAAGATACTTAATCTGTGCCATTTCGAAATAACCTGAATGTGTTCTGTTGATGACAGACAGTTGACCTCAGACCAGTAGCTGCATGAAAAAAAAAGTTATTATTTTTGAACTCTTCTTCTTCTTCTTCTTCCAGGAGAAGATGATCGACCTGGAGAGCGATCTGGAGGAGCTGCATGAGAGCGAGCAGAGATGGGCCGCGAAACACAAGAGAAGTATCGAACAGGTAAACACACACTGGCAACCGGAATAAGTGAACTAACTGAAAAAAAGTGTCATATACTTAACATGCATCCTGTCAATTAAAGTGACTTTGTTTGGATAGTTATTAAGACGTGTGTGTGTTTCTGTCAGACCGAGCAGCTGCAGCTGAAGCTGATTCAGGAGAAAGATCTCAACGACCAGCTGGAAACTGATAAGGCCGCCATGGAGAGACAGGTGTGTGTGTGTGTGTGTTTGTGTGTGTGTGTCTGTGTTTGTGTGTGTTGTGTTCAGTTCTTTCAGCCTACATTAGGCCCTTTTTCTCAATACCATCTGATATTCTGATTCTCTGATTTAATACACTGAGATACTGATGTATAAGTTGTTTTTTTAATCAGAAAAATATTTACCAACCAGATTTCTTTTGAAATGACCATGACATACATTTGATTATTATTATTATTATTATTATTATTATTATTATTATTATTATTATTATTATTATTATTATATTATTATTGTAAAATCTACTTGTCAGTGTCCTCTGGTGGACAAACTGTGCATAGGAGACTTCTGGGGAGTGTATCTTTGACATTTCTGTACTGCTATGTACACAGATATAATATTATATATAATTATATATTATATATTATAATAAGCTAATGCTCTGATGAACAGTCAAGTTTCAGTATGTAAATAATCAACAATAGAGGAACAAAGGGAAATCAAGCAAAGTGCTTGTAATAGCTAATCTCTAATAAATCTCTCTCTCTCCCTCTCTCTCTCTCTCCCTCTCTCGCTGTGTAGCTGCGTGATCTGCGTCTGGAGGTGGAGGAGCTCCACAGCTCCATGGTGCAGGAGGATGTCGTCTCCCGGGCGGAGAGCAGGGTCAAAGAGCTGGAGAACGCTCTGAGGACAGAGGAGAGGTCCGTCCCATTCCCCTTTTTAAACTAACCTCCGTTCCCACACCGTCAGCAGGTGTGGTGCGACGTATTGGACGTAGGCATGAACGGGACGACATGTGCCATTGTGGGAGGGTAGTCACTGTGTGGTCTCTGCGCTTCACTCCCTTTTTAATTAGGAACTGCTTTAACACACCACGTAGGACACACACTCTACACACTTCTGTTTTGAACTGCTTTTACCTTTCTGATGTATCAGGAAATGTTCCCTTACTGTGCGGATGTGCATGCGTTTAACCATGGTAACCACGTGATGAATTGCATTAATATAGCATATACACTGAACAAAATTATAAACACAACACTGTTGTTTTTGCCCCCATTTTTCATGAGCTGAACTCAAAGATCTAAGACTTTTTCTACGTACACGAAAGGCATATTTATCTCAAAAATGTTCATAAATCTGTCTAAATTTGTGTAAGTGAGCACTTCACTTTTGCCAAGACAATCCAGGGTTCATCCCTCTCTCTCTCTCTCTCTCTATCTCTCTCTCCCTCTCTCAACCTGACTGCAGTGCGTCATATAACTGACTTGAGTGGGCAAATGTTCACATTCAATGGCATCTGGCACTCTGGAGAGGCGTTCTCTTCGTAGATGAACCCTAACACCAGATACTACTATACCCCATCCAGTGAAACTGCACATTTTAGAGTGGCCTTTTATTGTGGACAATCATGCCGTCTAGTCAGCGTCTTGATAGGCCACACCTGTGAGGTGGATGGATTGTCTCGGCAATGGAGAAGTGCTCACTAACACAGATTTAGACAAATTTGTGAACAATATTTGAGAGAAATAGGTCTTTTGTGTACGTAGAAAAAGTCTTAGATCTTTGAGTTCAGCTCATGAAAAATGGGAGTGTTGCGTTCCTAATTTTGTTCAGTATACATTGAATTTCTTGTAGTTTAGCTTTTCATGTTAAAATCACATATCTACTAAATCGTCGTTGTCAGTCAGAAACTTTGCGCCTCCATATTTTGTCATCTTCATTTGCTTTTCATAAATCAATGCTGTTGGTCATCCTAGATGTGCTGATGTGTTTGTGTTGCGTTGCAGGAACAAGTCTGTTCTGACAAACACCATCAGTAAACTGGAGAGGAGGATCAACGAGCTGAGCGATCAGATGGAAGAAGAACACCGGATAGCTACAGAGCAGAAAGACCTGGTAACACACACACACACACACACACACACACACGCCCCACATATACAGTACTGCAGATCATACTGATTGGTTTGTTCCTGTACTAATGGGTTTAAACTATTGGAATAAAGATTTTTGGTTAACCCTCATGTTGTCCTCGGGTCAAATTGACCCATTTTCCTATACCAATGTTCTTTTTAATTACCCAAAATAACATGATTGATTCCACACAATGCTCTTTGCCAAGTACAAATCTCTACTTTCATTCATTTTGGGGTGTCTTCTTCAATTTTATAGCATTTGTAAAACAAATTGAAGTGGTTTTGATATAGTATTGAGTAAAAGTTGACATATTCCAGTCTGTGATTATCCATCAACATCCATTCCTTTAATTTTAGTCAAAATAATTCCTAATTTCTGCTTTTTTAACTCAAACATTAAGTATAATTTCCTATAAATGAAATGACCAAAATCAACAAAAAACCTGTTGAACTTCAGTTTTAAGTTAGTATTACGTAGTGTTAAAAACGTCAAAAAAAGTGACAAACACTGAAAAAAAGCATTTTAAATAGTGTTTTTTTTCTTCAAAAATTAAAAAAGGTTGTAAAAAAAATTATAAAAAGCTTCAACAAAAGTGTTGATTTTCAGTTTTGACGGTAAGACACACGAGGGTTAATGTCTGTAAGTCACTAAGTTTTATTTTCATTTTAATATAGCTTCTTTTTTTTCTTCTCAAATTAAAGTTGTGGTACTATATTTTTAAAGTTGTGTGAATTGGAAGGCAGGCAGTCGGACTCAATGACCATCTGATCTGATTGGTGGAGTGCTGACCCTAAACCTTTATTTTTTTACTGACTTTAATTCTCATTTACCTAGGTTTGGTACTTGGTTTGATGTTTGCTTTGGCAGAGAATTGTGATATCAATTCTAGGCAAAAAAATCATGATTCATATTTTTCGCTGAATTTTTCCTTGTCACGCCTACTGACCATGCTGTATTTGTTGCTATTACCTAACAACCGTCTCTACGTGAGGAAAGATATGAAAGGTGTCATTTTCGGAGGAATCATAGCCAAATCATAGCTATTCACACAAAGTTTTGGAGCGTAATACTACCATAATACTACTGATTTTAGTTTGAAGTTCCTGTGTCGTACCGTTTCCTGTCTATGGTTCTGACTTACACACACACGGAGCTCGCTGTAGAAGGCCGCGCAGCGTCAGGTTATGGATGCGCTCTGCTGTCAACATGCCGCAGCAGATGTGTTGCGTCTGTGCTCCGTGTATTTCTGCAGTAGTTTCGGTCTTTCCAGCTCCGATGCACAGCAGCGTACACCCACTTCCCTAAACCGTTGTCTCATTCAGAGACTAGAGACCCAAACAGGGCTCTGGGATGCCTTTTATATTCAGTCATACGGATAGGATATGGGCCACGTATGAAAACATTTACTGAGTTTAAAGTCAGAATTCGGAAGTTATTTGAGCAATTTTTGGTATTTTAGAAGAATACTGAAAGCAGCAGAAATGACTTTAAAATGTTAACCTTTGTCTTCCAGTCAAAATTGAAATTCAACCCTTTTTTTTAAGCTTTTAATCAACATTTTAAACTTTTTCTTACGTTTTTGTCCCTTTTTTTCAACACTTCTGATGTTCTTTTTCAATGTTTGTCGCTTTTTTTTAATGTTTTCAACACTATGTAACACTAACTTATTAACTTTAGTTTTAAAGGTATTTTTGGAATTTATGGTCAATAAACCTCATTTATAGGAAATTATACCTAATGTTTGAGTTAGAAAAGCAGAAATTAGGAATTATTTTGACTAAAATTAAAGGAATGGATGTTGATGGATAATCACAGACTGGAAGATGTCAACTTTTACTCAATACTATTTACTCAACACTTTAATTTAATTTCTCTAACTGCTATAAAATTGAATAAGAAGCATCAAAATTATTAAAAGTAGAGATTTGTACTTGCCAAAGAGCGTTGTGTGGAATCAATCATGTTATTTTGGGTAATTAAAAAGAACATTGATATAGGAAAATGGGTCAATTTGACCCGAGGACAACATGAGGGTTAATATTTATCTTAAGTAATATCATTGTCGTGATCCAACAACCTTATTGAATATTTTCTCTCGTGCCAACCAGCTCCGCGATGAATCCTGACCATAAACCATAAAAATTGGAGTCACAAATTTGTCTTGTACTAGTCTTGTATAGTCTTGTATATTTGCCTTTTGGTTTTTTTTTTTTTCAAAAATGTTTGAATCAAATGTTTTACGGTCAGGATTCATCGCGGAGCTGGTTGGCTTTGTCCCAGGCTTTTTATTTAACCCTCATGTTGTCCTCGGGTAAAACTTGACCCGTTTTCAGTTTTTTTTATCACAAAAAATGGGCCTTTGAAATAAGCGCCGAAAATGTCAACATTAGACAACAAATAACTTTGAAAAAAGCACCCACAACATTGAAAAAGTGACAAAAATGTCGGAAAATGCGATAAAATTTTGCAAAAAGTGGTCACATTGAATACATTGATGACAACGAACCACGTGTTTTTGTGTCTCAGATGTTACTGTTAACATGTCCAAACTAAGCGTAGCTCTGTGATTGGTCCCCCAGATGACCCAGAGGATGCGCTCTTTGAAGCGCCAGCTGAACGAGGCGGAGGAGGAGACGAGCAGGAGGGAGGCGCAGTACCGCCACACCCAGAGAGAGCTGGCCGAGGAGAGGGAGACCAACAGCCGGCTGCAGAAGCAGCTGCTCGACCAACACCTGCAGACAAAGTACGCAGGTGTCTTTAGCGACGCCTGTCCCGCTGACGGGATATTGTTCTCCAAATCTTCATAAACATGCTCATGCAGTGCTAGTTTTGTGTGTAGCCCATGTAATATGCTGACTGTAGTGTTTTTTAATCATTTTACAGATGCTTAACTTGGACAAACATAGAAAGTCTCTATTCTAACCTCTTTAGCTCTGTGTCAGTCAGGCCTAGTGTCACACTGACACTAGGAACAAGAAATTGAGAGTGTTAGCTTCCCGATGACCTCAGGATCATCCCAGAGGGCCAACGTATATGGGAACTGTATCACTTTTTTTTTGGTGAAACATTTAGGAGAGAAAAGCATGGATTTTCAAGAGTGTGTAAAGAGGCTAAAGAGCCGCCTGCACATGATCCGCGGTAAAACCGCTCTGCGCTCAAAGTTCTAATTATTTACCCTTGTGTTGTCTTCCCGTCAAAATTGAAAATCAACACTTTTGTTGACTCGTTTTATCAATGTTTTTAACTTTTTCTTACGTTTTTGACTCTTATTAACTTATTAACCTTTGTTTTACAGCTATTTATGGAATTTATTGTAATTTTAAAGAAATTACACCAAATCTAGAAAAGCAGAAATTAGGAATTATTTTGACTAAAATTAAAGGAATGTATTTTGATGGATACTCACAGACTGGAATATGTCAACTTTTACTCAATACTATTTCAAAACCACTACTTTTTTTTTTTAATTGCTATAAAACTGAATAAGACACCCCAAAATTAATGAAAGTAGAGATTTGTACTTGGCAAAGAGTGTTGTGTAGAATCAATCATGTTATTTTGGGTAATAAAAAGAACATTGATATAGGAAAATGGGTCAATTTGACCCGAGGACAACATGAGGGTTAAACTTTGACCTTGTTGCCGCTGACAACGCAACCAACCAACCAGAAGCAATGATGACGTATACTTGTGCTGTAACACACACACACACACACACACACACACACACACACACACACAAATGTACCGGTCAGAAATGGAATTTTTTCAGTCACCCCCTACAGTTGTAAAAGTAGAAATACCTGAGTGATGGCTCTGTCGAGGATAGAATATTTTCTCAGTGACACATAATTTGGCATCAGTATGGTTGCTATGGTAACAAGCTGTTTTTTGGGGGCTTTTTTGGTCTTTGGACAGGACAGGAAAGGGAGGACAGAGAGGGGATGACATTTTTCTGTAGCCATGGTATAAAGAAACACGCAGATTAGTTGCCACTACGTTAATGTACAGTCTGTCACAGTTCCATTGTTTTCATGGACAATTTTAACCCATTATGTCTCTCTATCACGTCTCTCTAACAGGCGTAAGGAGACGCTGACGATACGTCAGACTCTGGATAACCTGAAATTGGACCTGAGCGTCGACGACGAAGACGGCGATCATCTGCCGCAGCAACAAACAAACAACGTCACCAAGGTGTAAACCCTCCCGCTCCACCCATTCTTTACACTGACGGGGCAGTTAGGGCGTGGTGACATGTGGGACAGTCATAGACAGGTGGCATATGCAAGTTGCACAATACTAAATTCATTCTTCCAGAAAAGAAGCATAAATGAATGAATAGGACTTCTGAAATGTAATATCTTAGAGATTACTAATTAACCTGAATTTTTGGACACAGAATTCCACCAAATTCCACATTGTTCAAGATTTTACAAAATCACCTCATAGTTGAGAATGATTAATTATTTCCAAATAGAACTATTGATGTCATCTTGTAAAAATGACGGCCTTTTTTCAAATCGCAATATATATCGCAGGAAAAAAAGAATTCTCGCAATGTCAGTTTTTTTGCAATATTGTGCATGCCTAACGTGAGGTATTAATGATCTCCAGCATCTTCTCGATATATTCTCTATAATTAGGAAGTATGACACACCGTTGCACCTTCCACAGAAGTCAAATGCCTCTTTTGACATGTTGAACATCACCTCTCTTCTTTTCTATTACATAGAATATTACATGCAATCATATTGGGCTTGTTTGCCAAAGAAAGTTAACGTACAGTTTGGTGCAGACAGATGCTGACAGACATAAAATAAAAACTTACTAATAGTAATAATAATAACTTATAGTTATGATTAGGATTTGAATACCGGTGCATGATAGTTTTTGAATGTGTTCTTGTAGTTGCTGTTGAAATGAGGTTTCAACCGCCTGATGTAAATTTTGGAGTATGAATTTCCAATTCCCCAAAATGGCCTTAAAGTCTAAACGGATACTAACTTTGACACACTTATTTTTAGAAAAGAAAGTCGCACGCTCAAAGAATCGCTGGTTCTTCGTAGATTTGACTAACTTCTCTGATTTTGCAGCATTATTTGCTGAAGCTTTGTTTTTAGTTCTTTTATTATAAGGAGGGGATTTCATCGTTTGGTTTAGCGTGTAACGCATTCATCTGCAGTATTTGAACATATTTCACACGCGTTGTTGACATATTACACGGTAAACTTAAGAGGAGGGATCCTTGGATATGATTGTAGCTGCTTTTGATTCATATACAAATCAAAGAGTTAAGAAAAGTAAGATTATTTATATTTTTGTAGAATGAAATGTATGATTTAATGATTGAATTTTCTGTATTTTTCAATTACAAAGAGGGGCAAAAAACAATTTTAGAGAATGAAATGTATGATTTTTGAGTTCAGTTTCAGGTTTTTAGGGGTCTTGCTGCTGTATTGATAGTGCTTCCTGTTTGTCTCACATACAGTATCTGTTCATGAGATATGATTTAAGGAATAAGATTTTAGGTGTCCGTAAAGAAGACCAAAAAGAAAATCTCACTTCACACTTGGCGTTAATGTGCATCTTTGTTAATTGTATTTTTTTGTATATTGTATTTTATCAAATCTAACAAAAATAATAAAGAATGTTTACTAGAATAAGACGTTTTAGCTCTCAGAAGTAAAATAAATAGAAATACAGTTGGGAACAATGATGTGTGTCAATGCAAAAGTGAGAAAGAGGCAAACAATATATAGAATAGATTGCAGGGCTGTAGTCAAGACCACCTTTGTCGAGTCCAAGACAAGTCCAAGACCAGGACTAGTCGAGTCCAAGACAAGACCGTCCAAAGAGGTTTGAGTCCGAGTCCAGGACAGGAAAAAAAGGTCTTATGCATGACAGTATCAAGACAATCATTTTGGATTTCACTTTCCCTCCAATATTATTATCAACATAATAAAGACACCTGGACTCGGTCCAGACCAAAAGCCCAAAGCCATATAGACCATAGAAAAACGGTCTCGAGTCCGGACTCGAGTCCAAACTAAATTCTAAACATCTGTAAAAATGAATTAGTAATGATTCTCAAATATTGACTATGGCCAAAATGTTCAATACTTTAACCCTTGTGTTGTCTTCCCATGAAAAAAAAACGTTTTGGTTACTTTTTTTTCAGACATTTTTTGTCACTTTTTCTATGTTGTGGGTGCATTTTTTGATGTTTTTGCCAAAGCTTTTTGATATTTTTAATGTTGACATTTTCAGCTCTTATTTCGACGGCCCATTTTTTCTGCAAAAAAATGAAGAAAACGGGTCAAATTTGACCCAAGGACAACATGAGGGTTAATGTGAAGGAAAAGTCCCTTCTCCCTTCTGATTAACATATGAGAATATTAAACCCAGCCCTGTTCTGCATATTCCCTGCTTGAAGGTCTGTCAAATGCATAAAGCTAATATTCAGATATAGTTCTCTGTAATGTTTACATTTGTTGGTGTTGGTGATTTTTTTGGAAACTCACTTAAATCACATGACATTTTCATATTTTAGCTGTTGGGAATGTGTACTACAACGTCACTTGTGTTTTTTGGAGTTTACTATTCTCATAACAAAAAGTGACAGTGTCTACAGATATGTAAAAAAGAAATATATTTCACTGACTTATTTTTATAACTTCAAATTCTACTGGTTCTGCTCTTCTCTCTGTATTTATTTTTCACATTCTCTCTTTTGGTGAGAAGTTTCTTAGTACAAAATGCAAATAAATTCTTCTCCACTGTGAAATCTGGGTATTGTTTTTTGTATTTTTTGGGGGAAAATCAGTCATACAAACATCAATATCTGGCACAGCTTTTAATGATATTCTATTTCTCTAAATGTAGATGAAAAACCATCTCGTACTTTTTCTGACAATTGTCTAAAATCATTTGAGCATTGTGCGGGAAAACTTTACTCAAAAATCTATTTGAATTGGACTTATACTCTTTAATAAAAGCCCATTTAATGTGAATAAATTAACATTACAGTATTCATTTTGCCAAAAGACTATTGTTTTTAGCTATTTAGTGTCCACTACTTGACATGATGATGAATGGAAATAAATGGCTACTTTAAACAGTAGAAACTCCGTTTCACAACATTCAACCCTCCTGTTGTCCTCAACAACATGGCTTCTTCTAACCTTAGGATTTGTTTCTGTTCTTGGTTTAGAAACTTTTCCGGGGTTCTTGTGTGTTTTAACAAATGTCCACTCAGGATACTGACCCTGTTTTAATGTGTGTTTTATATGTTTTTGCTCCTTATTCCTGGTTGACAAACACTGATAAAACAGCCATAGCATATTATGTAGCATATTATGTGTATTATTTAGTATGTCAAAAAAAGTGAAAAAAGTCATCAGAATCAGAATCAGAAATACTTTATTGATCCCCAAAGGGAAATTATGTGTTGCAGTTGCACAAATAGTAGAAATATCAGAGTAGAAATATAAATAAAGAAATATAATAAATGTGGATATGCACAGTATTTACATACAGTAGTTAAAGGAATGTTATGATACAGTATTTACATAATTAAGGAGTTGTAATGGTGAACAGGAATACTAATAATAATAATAATAATTATAGTAGCAGCAGAGTATTGCACACATTTTAGGCCGGTGTTATTGCACAAAACAGATAATATTGTCCAGGATCAAACTCACTAAGTGTGTGTGTGTCAGACACTTAGGGGAGGAGTTATAAAGTTTGATGGCCACAGGCAGGAATGACTTCCTGTGGCGCTCTGTGGTGCATTTTGGGGGAATGAGTCTTTCACTGAAAGTGCTCCTGTGATTGAACAGCAAGTCATGGAGTGGGTGGGAGACATTGTCCAAGATGAGATGTAGTCCTCCTCTCTGACACCACCAACAGAGAGTCCAGCTCCACCCCCACGACATCACTGGCCTTGCGGATCAGTTTGTTGAGTCTGTTGGCGTCCGCGACCCTCAGCCTGCTGCCCCAGCATGCAACTGCAAAGACGATAGCACTGGCCACCACAGACTCCTAAAACACCCTCAGCATCATCCTGCAGATGTTGAAGGACCTCAGCCTCCTCAGAAAATAGAGACGGCTTTGGCCCGTCCTGTAGAGGGCTTGAGTGTTCTTGGCCCAGTCCAGTTTATTGTCCAAATGCACTCCCAGGTATTTGTAGTCCTCCACCATGTCCACACTGAACCCCTGGATGGAAACAGGGCTCACTGCTGCCTTGGCTCTCCTTAGATACACTTACATGTCGACAAAGTCATAGTATATGTCAAAAAAAGTGAAAAAAGATAAAGTTTAGTATGTCAAAAAAAAGTGGGAAAAATCATAATAGATTATGTAGAAAAGTTCATAGTATAGAAATAGTATTAAAACATATAGCCGAAAAAGTAAATATAGCCGAAAAAGTAATTGTCATAGTCACAGTAAATGTAATAGTATACTATAGTATGTTAAAAACGTCATAGCATAGTATGTCAAAAAAAAGTGATAAAAGTGATAGAATAGCATGTTAAAAAGTCCTAGTATAGTATATAAAAAGATATAGTATAGTATGTCAAAAGAAAGGGAAAACAAGTCCTAGTATAGAATGTATATAAAAAGTTTGTCATATTCATAGTATAGTATGTAATAGTATATTATAGTATGTTGACAAACCAACATAGCATGTCAAAAAAAAAAAGATAAAAGTGATTGAATTTTATATTAAAAAAGCACAGTCATATAATTTAAAAAAAAAAAAAGTAGTCATAATATATGTAATAGTATATTAGACTTGTTGGAAGGGGTGGCCCCAGCCAAGATACGGAGGTGTTCTTTAAAAAAAAATCCTACACCTTGGCTAAATGAAGAATTACTAACTCTCAGAAAGAGCTGCAGAAAAATTGAACGTCTGTGGCGCCATACTAAGCTTGAAGTTTATTATAGGGCATGGCATGACAGTTTGACCGCCTACCAGTCTAGGATGGCTACTGCAAAGGCAGCTTTTTACTCTACTGTGATTATGAATAACAAGCATAACCCTAGACTGTTATTTGAAACTGTCGATAGACTTACACAGTGTCAGCAGCCAGTAAATAGTATAGATTTGTCAGCAGAGGATTTTATGATGTATTTTTATGAGAGAGTTGAGGACATCCGCACTGCGATATCCCAGTCAGATGTTGGGAGATTAGACTGCGCTATTACAGGATCACCTTTTATAGGACAGGGCCTTTCTGAGTTTGAGCAAATTTCTTTGGCTGAATTAACTCCAATCGTTACGATTGCAAGAGGCACCACTTGCTCCCTGGATCCCTTGCCTGCCTGGGTTGTTAAAGAACTATGGCCAACATTAGGATTGTATGTTTTAATTGTTCTAAACCTTTCACTCTCCACAGGAGTTTTTCCGGCATGCTTCAAATTTGCAGAGGTTAAACCATTATTGAAGAAACCAAATTTGGATATTAACTCGTTGGAAAATTATAGACCTGTCTCTAATTTGGCCTTCCTATCAAAAGTCTTTGAGAAAGTTGTCTCGAATCAGCTTTTAAAATATTTGTCATGTAATAATCTTTTTTTGAGTCGCTGCAGTCTGCCTTTCGAGCAAAACATTCTACTGAAACAGCACTCACAAAGGTGGCAAACGATCTGCTACTGGCTGCTGACTCAGATTTAACATCTGTCCTTTTGTTATTAGATCTTAGTGCAGCTTTTGATACTGTGGACCATTGTATTTTATTGGATAGAATCGAGAATTACTTCGGCATCTCTGGCCAGGTGCTTAAGTGGTTGAGATCCTACCTTTCAGAGAGATCTCAACGTGTGTTTTACAGCAACACATTTTCTGAGCCCTCCCCACTTCAGCATGGGGTTCCACAAGGTTCAGTCCTTGGTCCCCTGTTGTTTTCATTATATTTAGCTCCACTGGGTCAGATCATTCGTTCTTTTGGGGATTAGTTTTCATTGCTATGCTGATGATGTACAAATATATATGCCAGTTATTGCAGGAAATGCATCCGATTTGGTTAAGCTGTCGACTTGCTTGGCCGCTGTGAGAAGCTGGTTATCAGCAAACTTCCTGCTACTCAACTCAGCCAAAACTGAGATGATAGCTATAGGACCACCTAGATCAAGTAATTTTTATGACAATTTTACTCTGTCCATTGATGATTTGATCATTAAGTGTAAGGACAGAGTGAAGAATCTTGGGATAGTTTTTGATCGGTCACTTTCATTTGACTTGCATATTAAGGAGGTGACAAAAGTCGCCTTCTTTCATCTCCGAAGAATTGCAAAGATCAGATCAGTATTGTCCCTTAAAGATGCCGAGGCCCTTATTCATGCCTTTGTTACATCTAGACTAGATTATTGTAATGTACTGTTCTCGGGGCTGCCTAAGAAAAGTCTGCGAGGTCTACAGATGGTCCAGAATGCTGCAGCACGTATTCTTACTGGATCATCTAAATTCATACACATAACTCCTGTGTTGGCCTCACTTCACTGGCTCCCTGTTCAGGTTAGAGTAGATTTTAAGGTCTTACTTTTAACTTACAAAATAGTGAATGGCCTTGCACCAGTATATCTGTCTGATCTGTTAACTTCTTATGTGCCTTCTCGGGTGCTGCGCTCCCACGGGTCAGGATTGCTGACTATACCAAAGGTCAGAAAGAAAACGGTTGGGGAGCGAGCCTTCTCGTTTCGCGCTCCAACATTATGGAACAGTCTTCCAGTGGATATCAGACTGGCATGTTCAATTGGGGTCTTTAAATCAAAGCTTAAGACTTACTTATTCACTGCTGCGTATGAGTCCTAAATGCTAATTTCTCTTTGATGTATTTGTATAGTGTTATTTATTTTTACTGTCTTGATTTTAAATTTTTATTGTTTGTAATTAAAATGTATTTTACTGTAAAGCACTTTGATGGAAAGTGCTCTATAAATAAATGTATTATTATTATTATTATTATTATAGTATGTTGACAAACAGTGATAAAAAAAGTCATAGTATAGTATGTCAAAAAAGTGATAGAAGTGATAGAATAGCATGTTAAAAAAGTCACATAAAAGTCATATAAAAAAGTATGTTGAAAAAGTAGTCATAGTCATAGCATATGTAATAGTATATTATATTATGTTGAATACAGTGATAAAAAAGCCAGTTTCTTGTGGTGAAACATGAAAATGACCCACCTTGCCATGGCAATACTGTTCCATAAAAATCCAAAAGCTTTTTAATTCTCCATTGTGAAAGTCCTGCCTGTTATGGATTTTGTTTAGGGAGTGTTTAGTGGCAGTGTTCTCACCAACACGGAAACACTGCAATCAGACTCTCTTTCAACATTTAAATAATTTGAAAAGTCTTTTTCTGAACTTTATCTACTCTTTTGGATAAAAAGAGAAACACCGAGTAAAACAAACAGAGGTTTATTTGCAGCTTTGACATCAGAAACATTAAACGCATCGCAGGTCATTTCATTCTCATTGTGTCCAACATGCTGACAGTGCAACAAACCCAACAAACCCAACAAACACACAGGCATTGATACACGCAGTGGGAACTGAAGACACGTGTACAGACTGCAGGCATCAGAGACAATTCACACACAAAGGACTTCCAAAAATAAAAACTCTTAGAGGTACTTGGATTGATAAGTTTTGATATATCGGGCACAAAAAACATCATTACTTCTGGTCTCTTTTCCCTCTGCTTTGTAATCTATAATCAATAATGCATGAAAAATATTCAATAGCTCACAATCTTTACAGAGGATCAGACAGAAGAGTTAATAACAGGCACAACATGACTCTGAAAACAGGGTACACTTTCAAAGTTAATTAAAAGAAACATTTAATGGAGGAGATAATGCAAGAAAAGCATGATTTACGGAGAAGACAAATGTATAAAACATGTTCAAATATTTAAAAAAAAACTGGAGAAAGTTTTTAAGCATCCGAGGAAGTGAGGAAGAGAAGGGAGAGGATTCTGATTGGCTGATTGGGCTTGAGCTTAATTTCCCATTTTTTTTTCAATAAATATCCATCTATTAATCTACAGTGCCACCTACAGGTTTGGCATGTTCTTGACGGCATACATACACAGGTACGTGTAAATCAACACTTTTATGAAAACTGACACCTGTGTTATTTTTGAAAGCCGAGAGGTTGAAATGTTAAGAAAATAGCCGGCCACGTGTGTATGAAAGCTGACAAATTGGTTCAGAAGATCGTCACAATAAAAGGCATTGGAGCACTGAAAATGGACTGATTTGGCTAAGATGTTGCATGTAGTACGCAGTACGCAGTACGCAAACAAAAGCAAAAATGTGAAAAATACCCTGCTGTCACAATGATTTGAAAAAAAATTCTGTATGTATGCATGCCTTCTATTTCTCACAATGCAAAGCGCTGTAATGGTCACAACAATGAGTCATTTCTTCCACTTTCCAAGACCGGAACTGGCCAAGCCTGGCCCGAGCATATGTTAAATAAATCTAATTAAATGTTATACTGACTAACAAAGAACAGTATGCAGTACTGCATTAGTCGGTAGTATTCAGTTTTGAATAAAGCCAAAGTCTCAAATAACAAGACAACCACCACAACCGTTGATGCTTTTTGTGCTCATTTTCTTTAGATCGGCAACGATTCGACAACTAATGGATAAGTCGATTGACAGAAAAATAATCGCCACATATTTTGACAATTAACTAATCATAAAAAGTCATTTTTCATGCAAAAACAGATCAGCTGTTGTTTGGCATCCAAACAAAATAAACACAATTCTTTCTATTTCTGAAGGCATTTTTTTAAAGGAGTGAACAGCAGAATGAGGTTTGAGTTTGTCAGGGTCTCTTTTTTTTTTTTTTGGCACACTGGTAGTTTAAATATAGGTGACGACAGGCTGAAGCCAAAGTGCTTAACCTGGGACTTTTGTTTTTATGGATCCAGCAAGCACATATTACTGATAAAAAAGTAATTCAATAATCAAAAAGTGAAATTCTAAATGTTATATATATTCAAAATGACCACACTTACAGTGTACTTACCATTACTGCGGACCCATTTGGCAGCCCCTGGTCTCAGTACACTTTAAAAAACCAAGACCTTGCAGCTGTGTAAGACCCCTCCCTTTGGCTCATTGAAGGACAAGCAAAAAGAGAATTTCTGTTGCAACTCAACTTAACTGAAGATTTTTAATGAAGTAAGGCAGATCAAGGTGTTACTTGATTTAAGGAAAACTGTTGAGTTGCACTGATAAGAGATCATCTCGGCCTCCAAGCTGATAAAGACAGATGTTTTTTGCTTTGGTCAAGCATTGCATCATGGTACAAAACATGCCGACTTTAAACTGACAATGAATGATAAATGACAAAAACAATATAGTGTTAAGCAAGAAAACAACAAAAACGTTGGTCCACAGTAACTCAAGGGTTGGACCAAAAAAGTCAAAGCAAAGACAAATGGTTTGAAATAACTTCCACTGTAATTTTTAGTTTATAATAGAGTATTTTGTTCATGTTAGACACACATTTTGATGATGAATTTGTAGGTTTATTTGACAAGCGAACTAAGGATCACTATTGTAATGAAAATATAAATGCAGTTGAGATTATTTTCTCTTGATGGACATGAAAATAGAAAAGAAAGAAGTGTGAGTTGTAAAGGATAGAACAAAAATATGACAACAGAAAAAATAATGTTTTCCATTTATTTTAATATAAATAATCGGTCACTTTAAATTCTAACAACATTGGCCACGTTAAAGCGATATTTCACTTTGTCTGATTTTCTGTTCCGATGATGCTTATTAGATTAAATTATCCTCTCCATTCATAAGGTCATTTCACTTTGATTACTGCATATTCTATAATGACTTACATGCCACGTTTGTTCCATCTGTAAAATAGCCACCATCTTTCTCAGCCGCTGATACTTTTAGCTGATTATCTCAAACTCTTAAAAGATTAATAATAATAATATAAAATATGTTCCGTCACAGTGGAATAACGCTTGAAAAAGCCAAGACAGTATATCAATTTAGAACAAGCTGTCTACAGTCTATTAATGATAGATAGATAGATCGATATGGAGGCTTTTTTCTCTCCTTCATGATTCTTCATGTATGTTTCATGCTCTGGCACCATCATGGAGATCTAACGGAGAGTTAGACGAGTAGAACCAACCTGCCTGCAAACAGAGATAGCTAAAGCAGTTGGGGGTCTTGAGGTTTTTAACCCTCGGCTTGTCTTCCCGCCAACCGGCAAATTTTAGTTTTTCTGAGTCAAAATTTCAAATGAAAAACCTTTTTTATCAACGTTTTGGTTGTCTGTTCTACTCCTTTTGTGTCTTTCCCGATGTTTTAATCACTTTTTCTACATTTCATACATTTCTGAGCCTTGTGAAATTTGAGTTTTTTTCCCTCAATTTTTTTTTTTTTTTTAATTCTACATTTGTCACTTTTTTGACATTTTTGTCACTTAGTTTGGCATTTTTTTCACATTTAATTTTTTTTTTTTTTTACATTTGTTCACATTTTAGTCACTTTTATTTTTACTCTCTTTACTCTATACTTTACTATTTGACTCCAAATGCTATGAAATTGACAAAAAACACCCAATTTCAATGAAAGTAGTGAACTTATTATTTATTTAACTTATGAGGATTGTTGGGAACCATCCACGTTACTTTTTTGGACAATTTGTTTGAAAAAAAATTAAAGCAATGTAGAACTATTCAATAATTATTCTAATAAATCATATGGCAGTCTGTCCTGTAAGAATGGACAAAGAAAAGCACCGCAAGGTAGGTTACGTTAACTTCTTGTTTTGGTATCAAAAGTCAGATAGAAAGGGGAAATTTGAGAACACTTCAAATATTGGCACAGAAAGCAACAACTCAACGGCAACAACCTAGTTATAAGCTAGTCTGGATAAAAATATGTTGGTTGTGTGGCAATAATTATACAAAAATATGCTATATTGGTTAATACTAGCATGACACGTGTAGCCACTGCTAAAACTGACAAACCTACATATGTAAGCCAGTTTGTGGCTAGCTAGCTAGCTACATTAGCTGCTACAGATGTGTAAACAGGAAGCCTGTGACGGTTAGTTGAGCCTGTTGTATCAACATTTCTTCCAAGGTTGTTTTTTGAATTACTGCTAACAGAAATGTTTAAATCATCAAGGGTGTTGATCCAAAATATGAATATATATAATACTGCTTTACATAATCATCACTAGCAACTAGAATAAAGCAGAACACTCTACTCTGACCACTTTGGTTATGAAAAATAACGTAGGATCTGCAGGAGCTATTTACCCTCCTCCGCTTTGTGTCGTGGGTATCTCTATGTCGGGTATTTACTGTTACTAATATGAAGTTTGATATAGGCCCAATAATTAACTGCACAGCTCATTGTGGATTGAGCTGTCATTACATATCCTAAAATTAGCGGGACATTTGGTGTCTAAGACCTCCCCCATGGCACATTAGCCAACTACTGTATATTAAATACAATTGGGTGCATTATTAGCAAACGTCTTGCATCTGTGAATGAGTCAAAACGGCTTGAAACACTGAAAACTTACAATACATGGCTGATACAGGTACAGTATCGAAAACTGTGTGAATCTAGGGGGCAAATTAAAAAAAAAGAAAACTGATCACAGTGGCTCGCCCTGGTCCAGGAGGAAAAGTGTAAGGAGAGGACCATGACTCAATGTACACAGGCACACAGCTGTTAAACTCTTAAAGTCCAGATCAGGCTGGCATCATCATGTGATAAACACGCCTAAACAGGAGGCACATTCTGTCAAGGAGTTCAAATTAAAAGTTTTCTACATCTCCTTTTGCCTGTGTAGATCCATTAAAATCATTCAACCCAATTGCGAGGAGACAAATTGGAAGCGTGCAGGGCTTAATTCCCAGGCTGCGTGTTTTAACGAGGCACGTTATGTGTCTGACAGCGGTGAAACTGTCCCCTCCTGTTTTCATTTCCTCCTAAACAGAGCTGAAAGGCAGACAGGCTGAGACTGTATTACCTCGAACATCCACTAGAGGGGGGCAGGGTTGTTTGATTGCCCTCTGACAGACACTTTGGGAAGGGAAAGAAGAATAAAGGGGGGAAGAGAAAGAACAGGAGAAGATGAAGACACATGCAATCAAAGATGACGGAGAAGGTAAAAGAAGGAGAGAATGCTGCGAGTAGAACAGACGGACAGTGGTCGTTTCCTTCTTCATCTAGCATGCGCATTTCTTCTCATTGGGCTGCGCGTCAGCGAGCTTTGTTGTCCCGTTCCCATTGGCTGGCTCCGCGGGCGGTTTGTCGACGCACTGCTCCATCCTCTTCATGACCAGGTCCAACAGAGTTATGACCGCCTTGTCCACCTCCGCTCCGGTCGCTGCACTCGTCTCAAAGTACGGAATCCTGTGGCCAACAAGAACACAAGTATTTTTAGGACCTTTTAAAAGGATTCCCATCAGTTTTTGAGTGATTTCAAATGGTTATATGGAAGCCCACAGGGGACTTTATATTTTCTTTATTTTCTTTTCTTTAACCCTTGTGTTGTCTTGTGTTGTGTTGTCCCATCCAAAATTGAAAATCAACACTTTTATTGACGCTTTTCTTACGTTTTTGTCCCTTTTTTCAATGTCTGTCACTTTTTTTGACGTTTAACACTACGTAACACTTATTAACTTTAGTTTTACAGTTATTTTTGGAATTTATGGTCAATAAACCTCATTTATAGGAAATTATACCTAATGTTTGAGTTAGAAAAGCAGAAATTAGGAATTATTGAGACTACAATTAAAGGAATGGATGTTGATGATAATCACAGACTGGAATATGACAACTTTTACTCAATACTATTTCAAAATCACTTCAATTTTTTTTCAAATGCTATAAAATTAGAGACCCCCAAATGAATGAAAGTAGAGATTTGTACTTGGCAAAGAGCGTTGTGTGGAATCAATCACGTTATTTTGGGGAATTACAATTAAAAAGAACATTAATATAGGGAAACGGGTCAATTTGACCCGAGGACAACATGAGGGTTAAAACAATAATACAAACTTGAACATAATAGCATTATATTTTTTTAATTTGTAAGTGTGATTTAAATAATGCTTGCACAAATGGAAAATATGGATACATTGTTTATATTGCATTCTAATTATGAAACTGAAATACTGTCTTTTTTTAATGTAATATGGTAATAGAACGCCCATACAGGCATGTTAAAAATGCTAAATGGATTATTATTGCAGTTTAACTTTGACTCAAATCACACATACATACAGTATGTGTAAATTAGAATTCTGTGGAATAATATTTTCAAGTTTAAATTGGCTTCCATAGGTTTCAGTTCATTTCCATTAAAATCATCTTGTAGAGACTTAATGCAGATTAAGAGTTCACAACAGCCACTAAGGGTCATTTAGGTGTATCAGTTGCTTATGGAGCACGTTGGGGGTCAGAACATGGTGTAAACCGTGTGCATAGATTGATAAATTGAGCAGAAGGTTGAGGGGAAGATTTACAGAATACATATGTGAAAGTAGTATATAAATGACATAGCTTCACAACTGCCTGCGAAGATCTGAGTCCTATTTCTTGCCATGAACACATCTTAAGTGTTTTTCCAATATGTTTTTAACCTTACACTTTAATCCATGCACCAAGACAGCAAGACCCCATGGTTTGATTAATCTGCTCAGTCAGTTTAGTAATTTCTCCGCTAGATTTCAAAATCAATATTTCTGTTGGTGGAAGGGACTGTTCCCGACATGTTTAAGCAATCAAACCTGCAGGCCACTTAAGATGTGTTTGGTTGTGTCTGTATTACAAAGGTTGCTGTCAGACAGTCAAATCCCCCCCAGTGAGAAAACTGAGATTGTCTGGTAACTGCATCAACACATGATGATAACATCACTTTGATAATTAACTTATTTTAAAGGTGCTGTAGTGGGATTGCAAAGATCCAGGACATGGCCAAAAAATGTGAACATCAACAGCTTCTCAGTCTCTCCCCCCTTTCTGCTCATGCCCAAAAAGATCTCCTAAGCCCCTCCCCCCACAAGGGAGAGTGAATGTGTGTGCCTGAGCAGTGATTGACACACAGTTAGACCCTGATTGGTGCATCTGAACAGGGAGCGGTAGATTTTTGCAAACTACAGCATGTAGGAGGTGCCAGATGAGCCAGATTTCTTTTTAAATGACCTGGTTCATGTACTGTAGTTTGACTCAAACATAGGGTCAGTTTCAGCAAATATGACAGAAAGCTAGTTTTCTAAGTCTTACCTGCTGCAGCTTACCTACTGAAGTTGACTCACTGAGGTCACAGTACAGTACACTGGAATACATTTAATTTAAACCATCTATAAACTGATGGCTTGTTTGGAAAATAGAGAGTAAAATATTGAAAACTATTACAGTTTACAGCATCATAAGTGATAAAAAGATTTGCTAATTTTCTGTTAGACAACACTTTGGGCTTAAAACTTCTAACAGTCTATCGACTTAATATATATGAATATTGATACCAAGACTTTAGTGGTGGTGTTTTTTTTGTCATATTTTTGTCATATTTTTAAATAGACAGACTGTTTCATGGATGTGGATATTAGACCTAAGCTATCAACTAGTTGGCCTGTTGATCCATTTTACTGTAAATGTCACATTTCATTTACAGAATTTGACATTTACACTGTACCCTAAGTCCCCAAACATTTGGAATTTCCCCAGAGTTTAAGACAGAGTTTATTACTTCCTGGAACTGAATTGTGTTGCCAGGCAACATCAGACCATGGTCTTGGCTGGCTGGAATGACACCAGGAACTTTTGTGCTAGGGCCCTAATGAAACACACTTGATAAAATAGTGAAAACACCAGTTATCTTATACATATCGGCCATGAGAAGCTGGTAATTACTGGTTAAAACAAACCTACCCATATTTATCAGCCAGCTCCTTGGCCTGTTTCTCCTGAACCTCCCGCTGGTCGGCCAGATCTGCCTTGTTTCCTATCAACACTATATCTGGATTCTCACAGTAGGCGTTGGCTTGTAGCTGGCCTGGAAATGAATTCAAATACACAACAGCAAACAAATGAGATCAAATATAAAACAGAAGTCTTTGCACAGCTGTAGGTATGCAACAGGTGTTGGGCAGAATATTGGAGAAGAAAATAGTTTTGCTGTAAACTAATGGTTTATATTCATAAAGAAAATGTAATGTTAACATACTCATCCAGTTTCTGACATTGAGGAAGCTCTGCTGGCTGGTGAGATCAAACATCAGCAGGAACCCCATGGCGTCCCTGAAGAATGCCGTTGTCAGGCTGCGGAACCTGGAACACACACAAAGAAATGAACACCACAGCTGAATCTGTCAGAACTGAGGTGTCTGAGTCTGCAGGAAAATATAGAAGTGAACTGAAAAAAATAAAATAAAAATTATTTTTCAAACTGTTTCGAAGTTTGTCTTGGTGGTGACTCAGCATGAAAACATTAAAGCCACAAACAATGGTATGTTACATTTTTTGTCAATTTTTTTGTTTAAAGATCCTCTCCAGACATATTTTTGTGACATACATACATACATACATACATACATACATACAGTACATGTCCACACACACACACATACATACAGTATATAAGCAGAGATATTAGGGTGTTTCCTCAGTAAACAGTCTGGGAGAGCTGATTACACAGGTCAGGTGGAACAATGACTGGGTTAGAGGATCATGACTATCATCTTATGAGAATAGGAATTTGTTCCGTTACACTGAGCTGAAGAAATGAAGTTAAACTTATGTAACTAACACTGACTCATCGTGCAGTGAGTCATCATCAGCCCTTTATAAACAGATTCAAAAGAACAGGCCAGTTGCAATTAAAGAACACACACACTCTCACGCATGTATGATCGACACCCAAGGACACACAAAAGATACTGATCTGTTTTCTCCCTCGAAACATTCAGCGTGATTAAACCTGCTCGATTTCAGCTACGATCTTTATCGTTTTAAAGCTATAGTGCGTAGTTTCTGTTGTAAGTAATGACAACAACACTGTCAGCGCATCCAAATCAAACAGCCTTCTGTGTTCACCCACCGCCCCCCACCCCTCC
This sequence comes from Etheostoma perlongum, assembly GCA_026937815.1. Taxonomy (NCBI): domain Eukaryota; kingdom Metazoa; phylum Chordata; class Actinopteri; order Perciformes; family Percidae; genus Etheostoma; species Etheostoma perlongum. Next base: position 23,883,720 of record CM049386.1, on the reverse strand, counting down.
TCCACATAGTTGCAAATAGCCAAGAAGTACACAGAGGATTAAAAAAAGAACATGGACTCTTCAGAAGAGTTTATAATTTTGTGTGTGGGAAAGTTGCCAGACGCCACAATCTTCTGAACATTTCAACAATCCAAATGTGACCTCATGGTGCGTTCATGTGCACCTCGTTAAACAATAGTGCATGTAATTGCCCTTTGTTAATTTTGAGAAACTCAAAACTTTTGTTGGAAAGTACCCTTCTGCCATCTAGTAGCTCTTATTGTGGCATTGCTGTCACTGCTGAAAAGAAAATGGTTTAAATCCAAAATTGAATGAGATTGTGACCTAGCCTGGATGCCAGCCGAACTTAGCCCCGCCCACAACATTTGAGGTCGGGAAGTTCGGTTTGGACTTGATCCGTTGTGGAGCAACTATGCTCTAACCAGAGCTGTTCGGGCCAATCAAATTGTCAGGGCGAGCTTTATAGGATGATGGACAGATAACGGTCAACCACGTCACCAACAACAAAGGTGGCTGCCGCTGGAGAATTGAGATGTGTAGATGTGTCTGTTATAGAAGATATCGACAGCGCATTCATTTTAAAATCCTCAACCGGCCCATTTCAGCTGGACATAAGCCAGCTGATGTTGTCGCTCGGTTGTTCGAGTCGCAGAGGCTGGTTTTAGAAGAGACGTGTTTCAATGGCCAATAGAGAAGTCAGCTGGTAAAGTCAGCTATAAACTATAGAAACAAAATGATCAATAATCCACTTTATTTCTACATTACAAAAAGCTGTAAGAAATGCCAGAGTTTTAGAAGGAGCCTTAACAACCGCTTGAAAGCACGGTAACATATGGTGAAGAGATAGAAAGAGACTGAAGAGAGAGAGAGCCCAGCGGCATTAGAACAAAGCCGTAAATCAGAGAAATAAAACGTGTTTTTTGCCAATTCATCTCTAGAAATGCAACTGTAGCAAGCATCTCACTATCACCAACGTTATCCACATTCATATTTACACAAAACAAATGATTTATCCAGCTACAAACAAGTCTAAAAGTCGGACGTTAGGACGGAACCGTACTGTTCAAAGAGTGGTTGCTATGGAGACGATACACCGTCTCGGTGTTGTCTCGTGGGTATTGAGTTCTGTTAACAGTTGAGTTCTGTTGCTCTGATTGGTTGAGTGCAGAGGCATTTTGGGTTGAAACACGCCCCATAATCCTAGCCCTGTGGAGCACTATCAGACTCATATTCGGACCACAAACTGTATATTGACGGTCTATGATTCTGACTAGAATCGGAGTATGACAACATCAGGCTAATTGTGACCTTAAAAATCCAAAGTAAAATCAAATTGTGGATGCACAACTGTGAGCAGAATTCAGACAAGTGGACTCAGTATAGAGAGACGTGCGTAACCAAAACTGTATACTGTAACTGTCCTGATGGAAGAAAAGCGGCAGTCTAGTGGGACGGACAGCCTACCTCTCCTGTCCAGCTGTGTCCCAGAGCTGAAGGTGAACCTTGAAGGTTTTCCCCGTGGTTGCCCCATTGGGGTTGGACGCTGTGTACACCTGAGGAAAAAGGAACACTAGTTTAGTTTTATCCATTGGATACAATTAATGTGTAGTGATCTGTTGTTCCAAATACAGTCTCTAGAATACATCATCTCGATATTGTAATTTGTTTGGACTAAGAGGGCCTGATACAGTGGTGACTTGGTGTAAAAAAATATATATATATTTGAAAGGAAATGTGTAGGATCCAATTAAAGGGGCAGCTACAGACATTCACTAGTGCCTCTAGTTGCAGACGACATTCCCTCAAAACTTAATTAAAATGCTAAAAAGACACAACCACCTATTCATTTTAATAACCCCTGTGTTGCTGACGCAGAGGCATGACCTTCACTCAACTTTATCTGGCAACACACTATGTTGACAGATCAAATATGTGCTGCAAATACTCTTTTCTGAACTTTGTGGAAAAACGGCATACTTGATGGGTAACTAACACCAACTAGCCAGCAGGAGCAGAGAATCAGTGTGCACACTGCAGCCTAAACGCACTACATCCATTCAGAATGAATGTCCACCTGCCACTGTGGTTGGTGGATTCCAACATCCGACAGCTGCTTAATAGAGTCCCACTGTTGTTGTTTTGGCTGGTGAGTGAAGCAAATCTAGCAGCCACTTGCATATTTATCCCGCATTTGGCTGGTGGCTGGTGTTAATTTCCAGCCATGGACAGCACCCAAGACACATTGAGGATCGATTTGCCGCATTTTTACCTTTTATTAAAATCTGATCACAGATAATCAAAGACACAAGGTAAATGCCTGGTGTGAACAGGGCCTAACTGGGATCTAGACGTTGATCCTGACTCTGTAATTATGATGAACTCCTGTGTGCTGCAGCTTGATGGGTTTGTGTCTCTGCAGGAAGCCTTTGGCATCATTCACACCTCTCACTCTCCCAGATGAGACACTCTCTTTTTAAAGATGCTTTCACACCAACCACACTCAGAGCAATTAGATCAACTCTGCAGGGCCTTTAGTTCTGTTTTACAGCTGATAACTGACTTTTAAGTCAGGTGATAAATGACTCATTTATAGTGGAATGTGTGGTGCAGTTTGCTTAAAAGATTGCTGGATTTGGACATTGAGTTTGGGCAAAAATGCCACAGCTGCCCATTTTCCATACCTTTTTTTTCTGAATATAATTACATTTTCCACAAAAATGCCTTTTTGTTTTCATCATTAAATGAAATTAAACACTTTTCATCTGCATTAGTGCTTAATAGGGTTGGGTATAATTTGGCTTTTTTTCTGATACCGGTGCTAAAACGATCATTTTAAAAAATGGTGCAGGTGCCTAAACCAAAATATATATATATATATATATATAATATATTTATAATGTATATAATATAAAATATAAAAAAGGAGCACAAAAAGACAGTTGGCAACATTATAGAACGCCTTGATGTAATAACAACTTATAATAGGATTTATTTCACCAGTAAATGGCTGGTAAACAACAAAAACAAGCACCATAATCTTTACAAAAAAAATCTCGCACACATATTTGGCAATGAAATTTTAATTTCTTATTCAGTCTCGTTACTAACGTTCATGTCGGACAGGTGCCCTATTGGCCCTGCGTGTCGGTACCCAACCCTAGCGTTTAATGTCTTCACACAAACAGCTGTACAGAAATAATAAAATAATTAATATAAAGCTAACAACATCAGGTATTCCATCACAACAATCACAACGGACAGTGAAAAAGATCAAAGTCGCTGCAGCAGAACCAGAGATACAGTAAGAGCTGGCGACTCCATTACTTGGGCTGGGTTTGGAAAATCAATTTTCCGATTAAAAAAAGATCTTCATTAGAATGACCTGATATTGATTCATAAAATTCTGAGAGGCTCCGTTTTAAAGCTAGACTTGAGGTATTGATATCATACGAAACTATACGATCTAGGGAATCCATGTCATGCTAAATAACGCTCCAAAGTTCTCCAAAGCAAAATTTTGGCAAGGGAAAAACTGGTATGGCCATTTTTACAGATGTATATTGTCTCTGCACCACACCCTCTGCACTAAAGAAAGCAACAACAAAAAATTCTCGTCAATCAATACTCACTGACTGTAAAATCTGTAGCGTTGCACTTCATTGTGTTGACTACTGTAGTGTGGGATCAATTCTTGATGTAAACATGATAGCGTACCAGGTTAGAGGGTTCATTTTACACTTTATAGCAATAGTTCTCTGAGAATCTCTTTCATTTTCAGGAAAAAGAGGTATTGTAACTGAAATATCCCTAATAGAATTTAATCAAATTGAACCGCCAATCAAATCGTATTGGGACATTGGGAATCGGAATCAAATCGATTCAGAAAATCAGTAGTGATACCCATGTCATACATCACCCACAGTGCAACTCGACAGTTCTTTTTAATGGATGCTTTCACTTCAATGGTCTCAGGCCAAAAAAGGTTGGGAACCATTGGTCTAACCAGTGGTTGTTCACAACAGCATCACTGGTGGAGGCAAATAACTACAGTTATTAAACTGGAATAAAAAAAATATACATATAGGATGATTTCCTTTATTTGTCAAAGTAATAATATGATCATGTTGTTAGAAACTCGCTAGCTAACCTAAGCCATCTTTTTCCAGATCATGTATCGTTAATGTCATGATTGTGACTTGGCTCAGCGGCCGCTGTAGGAGAAAAGCAGCAGAAAATCTGTTCTGATCCAGTGTTTGTTCTTTGATAAGTGAAGCCCAATGAAAATGTCTGGGCAAATGCCACTGTAACTATGGTATCTAAGCTTGGTTTACCAGTGTATAAGGTGAGTGTGGGATATTAGTAAAACTGATGTCTGGTTGAGATGAATCTTAAGAGGAAGTAGCCTTTATTCAAAAATAGAAGCAGAAATATCTGAAACCGGACGCCCAGATAGCTCAGTTGGAAGACGAAAATGCCCCAAAAATAATCTTTAAAAAAATCTGAAACCTGATAGAAGCACGCGCATGCATACATTTCCCTGCTTTTGTTCTTAGAACTTGAGTAACATGATATGGAACTCACCACTCTCTTTTCCCTGAAGTCGATGCCGACTGTGGTGATGAACTTGGGGTTGAACTTGTTGTCTGTGTAGCGGTACAAGAAGGTGGTCTTCCCCACGCCAGAGTCCCCCAGGGCAAGGAGCTTTATAAGGTAGTCATAATCCCCATCAGTCATAGTGATGCCCGCAAAAAACCTGTGGAAACAGACAGAGAGGCATGTTAACATCCAGTTAAAGTTATCACTAACTCTGGCATTAGGGGTGTTAACAAAAAAAAGAAAACAAAAAAACAAACACTGACTGAGTGTGAGAAGTTAAAACAAGCCGATGAAAAGGGAGCGTACACAGTAATAGGAAGGAGGCGGTGTGTGCTGTTATTTCAGACCGTTGAATTATGGAAGTGCAGTCAGAGGGTCGCGCTGACCAGAACATGACTTTCTGGGAAAATGGTGTGTGTGTGTGTTTGTGTTTGCATGCATGCACGCTCGCATGCATACATGAACACACACACACACCCACACACACCTTCTGCTCTGCCGCTCCTTGGACTTGGAATGCCCCCCCTGACCATCTGAGGGCACCACAGAATATTGAGACCTTTAAAAAAAGGACTAAAAACAACATTTCTTTTTAGCAGAACTTATGAGTTTTAACCTTGCACAATAATGTCTTTGCACTATTTATAGATATTTTAAACTGATGTTTTTACCTTGCTTTTATGATCTTACATGTAGCACTTTGAAGTTTGTCTTAAATGTAAAGTGCTTCACAAAAAAATAAATATTATTATTATTAAGAAAAAGTTGAACAACGGCAGAACTGGCAGCAGCATTGCATTCATCTTAACCCAGTGAGTTTACGAGGGTGATGTGCAGTCACTCACCCGGTTGTCCGCAAACTCGTCCGTGCTTCCTGTTTCCACTATATCTACATCATTTTGACGTCAATTACGCGTGTGCAGCCATATACTGTAATATTAATTTTAACGGTCTATGGCGCCAGCTCGGCTGCGGCAACTGTATAACGGCCCTTATTCAGACTTGGGGCACTATTGTACCCCTAGAGGTACGTTGGAGTACTCAATGTCATACATGCATAATTTCTAAAATAATTGAATGAATTGTGTAATGGATTCTAAACATTTGGAATGTATGCTAGCATTTAAGTGATTTTCAGTTATACGGTTGTACAAAAAATGTTCTGCGCCGTTTAGGCTGAAACAAATATTTTAAAGGTGTATTATTGGACAAAGTTTAAAAACCACTGATCTAGTTGTAGTTGTAGTCTGGTGTCAGTTTGCCCGATGGCTAAATGTAATGTGGTATATTTAGAAAGAGGATCACAAGACTGTACAGAAATTTACCCAGCTGAGAGGAAGCACATATAGCACTCTCCTTTATTACAGCAAGGCCAGTGATTAACCAGGATCTGCTCACAATAGCCTCACTGTACGTCAGACAGTACAGTGACGATCAGAGACACTATTCACCAACCTACCACAAGCAAAGATAGTACTACAGTTTATTTAATACATACATTTGTACAAATAGCAGCTATTTCCAGATATCTAGAATAGAAAGAGCAGCATGCAGTGCATACAAGTGCAGACAGATGTTACAACTTTACGACCCAGGCTTTATACGTACAGCCAGCCCAAATAGAGAGCTTAAGTAGGTAAGTAAGTAAGTAAGTAACACTTTATTTATATACATGAATATAACACTTTAAAAAAAAACAACGCAGTAACAAAGTGCTTTTCACACACATGCACAATACATATGAAGAAATAAATAAGAATAAACATGAATTACAAAATACAAATCAAATTTAACCCTTGTGTTGTGCTTCGGGTCCCAGAGACCCTCCTGCGTTTAATTGTATTTTTCTGCTACCGTGGCCTTGGCCTCTGGGGTCCCAAGACCCGTCCTGCACTCAAACACATATCCCACTACCCTCATCTAGTCCTCCGGGGTCCCTGGGACCGGATGAACAAGGCGGGATTGTGGTGGAACACACGTAAAACACTCAGAGACCCGAAGGGTGAGGCCTCGACGGCAGTTGACATTAAATGAAAAAGGCCCTGGGGACCCCCGAAGCACAACGCCAGTCTAATACAATATGTATTTTTTTATATGTAATAAACAAGTCTCAGCATAAAGGGGGTGTAGCACTTTACACAAAGGCTAATGTATAAACACGGGTTTTCATAAAGAATCTGAAAACAGTTCAAAGATTCAGCGGACCTGACAGACTGAAGGAAAAGATTCCAAAAATTTTGGAATGGCAAAGGCCAGATCACATTTGGTTTTGTAGTTGGAGCCAAAGTTAAACCGGCCTTTAACAAACACCATTTCCCACCATGACAAGTTAAACCCCAGCTTGGCAGAAGAGATGAGTCCATGGACAAGTTGAGTGGCTGTGGCTATAGATAAGCGTGAGAGGACCAAATGGTGTGTATGTTGTTGCTAAAAGACTGGAAAGATGACATTGAAGTTGCAGTGAAATGGAAGTTGGAGCGTTTTAAGCATCTGTACTCCAACCTATTTCATAGTGAAATGGAATATTTAAGCGTTAAATCAAATCCTTCAAATTTGATAGGACTGCTGAAAAGTGGGCAGACTTAAAGTTTGGCCCAGTACGGACTGGAGCTACAGAGGACTGTTTGGCAATGGCTCCACGTATACTTCCCCAACCTCTTGTTGCCGTTAGATCAGAAGAAGGATGAAAGATAAAAGTTGCTGGTCACTGCACAAACGGCGCCTCCCTCCAAGCCGCCAGCATGTGTCTATGAGTTCCTCATCAGGACCAGAAATCAACTTGCCCGTCTCCTGCCTAGTCTGATAACCTCTAGCCGACTCTGTTATCATGGGCTAGCTAGCCAGCTTGCACAACAGCAGAGTAAACCCAGAGGAAAGGAGAAGAGGAGGAGAAGATGAGCTCAAGCTAGCAAGACCATCTCTGCGGCTATCTCATGACTAAAAGTTGCTCATCAGGAAATGGAAATCAACTTCTTCTGATGCTGCAAGCCCTGGCCCATCCAGGTTTTTAAATTGTAAACATTGGGAATTGTACCTTCTACGATTCCAGATGATAACATGTCCTAAAAATGGCCATTGTAAAAGGAACAACCCTTTCCTCCAGCAACACCATCATAGAAGACATCTTTTTCCAACCATTAATGGTGAAGCAAATGAGCTCCTTCATTTTTCCGAAATGCTACACTACTTTTTTCTGGTACGTAATAACCAATAGCGGCCACAGACTTTTGGGGCCCTATCTCGCAACCGGCGCAAAGAACGACGCTAATGGCATGGTAGAAACGTGCCTGGCTGTTAATGGGAATGGGAGATGACTCTGATTGGTTTATTGCATGTTACGCCCAGAACACACCCATGAATTAATGAAGACAGTAAGTACAACCCCTTTGAACCATGCGCCTGGACCCTTGTTTCTGTTGTCAAACTAGCCAAAACAGATTTGGACACGCCCTGAATACACCTGCACCATGCGCTTCACGCCATGCGCTTGGAACGTTAAAATAGGGCCCTTGGTCTCTCTGAAGCTCCTTGGCAATTTCTCCTGATTGTAGTGAAAGTACGTATAAAGAATGACATCAGAGCTAGCAAATGCTCGGCCATGTTGGTGTGTGGGAACATACTATTCAGGTGAAAATAATTGCAAACCAATCTACTTATTCAATTATTCAGTGAAAACAAATGTATACCAGTAAACCTTTGTCTTTTTCTTACATTCTACTTGTAATGAATATAAAGCAGACTTCTCAAATTGATAACTAGCATGACAACTTTGACAACAAAATCATATTTTCTCTGTGAGCTGAGAAACCAGTCGCCTTCTGTGTGAGAAAAATCACACATGTAAAATGGCAAGGGTTGCCTTAGAAATGGTCCAGAGTAATAATGAAAAAGCACGGCCTTAAGTAGAAAAGAGTTCTCACAACTCAGGTTTCTTTTATTTGTTGAAATGACAAATGAGACACCGCATGACAGTAAACGTTCAGTCATAATTCCCTGAGGGCGAACCAGTTAACAGCAGCTCGGTCAGCTGACTGCAGAGAGCAGTCACCATGGTAACAAACAACAAAACAGAACAAAATGGAAAAAAATTGTATTAATTAGGATGCCTTTAAAAATGTTCAATTTCTTAAAAGTATCCCTTTAACCTTTGTGTTGTCTTTAGGTCAAATTTGACCCATTTTCTAAATTTCAATCTCTAATTTAAAAAAAAAACAGATGATTCCATACAACAATAGACAATTTTGGGTGTTTTGTTAAATTTTTTAACATTTAAAAACAAATATTGAAATGTTTCAAAACTGAATGTTGACATAAACCCTTCTTTGATTATTCTTCCTTTAATATTACTCTAAATAATTCATAATTCCTGCTTTTTTAACTGAAGAATTAGGTACAATTTCCTAAAATGAAAGTTTATTGACCATGAATTCCAAAAATAAGTGTAAAACTATATAAATTGGTGATGGTATTCATACATGGTAGTAAAAATAAGCATTATATGTAAAAGAAAAACATTGAAAAAAGCAACTAAAATATTTTTTTAAAAAGAGACAAAGATGCGATAAAAAGTGTTGATTTTCAGTTTTGACCTGGGAGGATGATGCATGGTTAATATAGGGTTAATATTCACAGTTGCCAGTTTCCTACAGCCAGCTAAAATCAATGCAGTCTAATACATCAGCCCAGCAATAAATCCTACTGCTCATAATGTTCAGAATTAGTTTTGAAGTTGTTGATTCAACTTCAGAGTCATTTTGGACGCTGTAGTTTGTGCTGTGAAACTGTATTGCCTTAAAGTGTTTCTAATATTTGGCCTACCCTCATTCATATAACTGCTTAAAATATATTAGGCTGTTCAATCAGACTGCATTATTTTTCGACAAGGAATAAATAAAGTGGCATGCCTATAAACAGAAATATATACCAAATAATAGACGAAATGGTTCACAGCTTTGCTACAATCAGGTTGTGGAGAAAAGTTTATTCTTGTGTCTGGTTAACCTTCTATCTCAATAACAAGCAAGATCAAAAGCATAAACCACACAGAGACCTTCAAAATATATGAGCTATCACACACACACACACACACACACACACACACACACACACACACACACACACTAAGACAAAGGGGAAACAAACAGAAAAAGAACAAAAGAAGAAAAAAGTCTGTGCAGACTCAAGTAATAATAATGTTAAATGTAGTAAAGACTTATAATAAAATGTAAGTGTATTTTTTGACAAAATATGGATGCTTCACTTGCATCTTCAACCCAGCAGCATAGAAGATCCGTACAATCACCACAGTTTCAAGATTGTCACCAGTTCATAATCCAACCACATGTCTCCCCTTCTGTTCCTGAGACATGGCGCTGAAATGTAAAAAATTGAAGAAATTCCAGAGATATGACTTGAGAGATTAAACGTGGACACATCATCAGCATCCCTATCAGAACGTCCATCTGCTCTTCCTCCTCTGTTATCCTTTACATCTGTGAGGTAAAAACAGATGCCACTGCTTTTAGTCGGACCCAAACAGCCTGCAGCTTCATAAACCAATAAAGTTGTATTGGGTTATCCATTAAAAGCCTGTTGTTTGTGTGTGTGTTTGTGTCTCGGGTTATATGGTACACACACTGCTGTGTGTCCACTGTGAAAAGCTGATTTTTTTTTTTGTATTAAATATTTATGTAATTTTGGACGCATAAAACATGACATGTTGCTACTGGATACTTCCACACTGCCACTTAAATGCAGGATTTGCACTTGTAATTGAGTAATTGATTGCACTAGTGGTATTGAAACCTTTAAGAAAAGGACCAGGGGTCCGTTTCAGAAAGCAGGTTTAGTGAAAACTGAGTTTGTTAACCCTGAGATGAGGGAAACTGGGTTTTCTGTTTCAGAAACAGAGGTTAATCAAACCTGAGAGAGAGGGGTAACTCCAGCCCGTTTCAGAAAGAGAGGTAACTTAACCCCAGAGTCAGTTACTATGGTAACTTCAGCCCGTTTCAGAAAGATAGGTAACTTAACCCCAGAGTCAGTTACTATGGTAACTTCAGCCCGTTTCAGAAAGATAGGTAACTTAACCCCAGAGTCAGTTACTATGGTAACTCCAGCCCGTTTCAGAAAGAGAGGTAACTGAACCTCAGAGTCAGTTACTATGGTAACTCCAGCCCGTTTCAGAAAGAGAGGTAACTTAACCCCAGAGTCAGTTACTATGGTAACTCCAGCCCGTTTCAGAAAGAGAGGTAACTTAACCCCAGAGTCAGTTACTATGGTAACTCCAGCCCGTTTCAGAAAGAGAGGTAACTAAACCTCAGAGTCAGTTACTATGGTAACTCCAGCCCGTTTCAGAAAAGAGGTAACAACCCCAGGTCAGTTACTATGGTAACTCCAGCCAGCACTCAGAAAGAGAGGTAACTAAACCTCATTCATTCATGGTCATTCATGAACCTAACCTGGTCTGCAGCAGGTTATCTTCTCTCTCTGACACAGCACTCTTTTATTTAAAGTTTTTGTTCCAAACATGGCATTTCCTTGTGTCGGCCCCGACTATACAGTACATGTATTTTTATATTTCCGCGGTATCGTTTTTCTTCCCAGTCTATCAGTTATGTAGCCTAGATAGCCTTATCCGTCCTCATATCACTATGCTCTACGTCCCAGCACATGCTTTGTGTCGCATTACGTTTTTTGGCAAACAGCAGTCTTCCTTACACCATTGTTGATGCACATTGAGCATATTAGTAAAGCCACTGTATAGCAAAGTGCCGTCAGAAGAATGAGACTCCATAGAGTACATAGAGATTAGCATGGGGAATTTTTCATAAGATCATCTCTCAATGCAAATCAAACCAGCTATTAGGCTGACTGAAATAAAACCATGTCAATCTCTAGGTATGGTGAAGGGTATGTGATGATGGGGGGGGGGGTTTATTCTAATTCCAAAGGCCAAGGGAACTTTATCAGGATGCATAGTATCCTGGATCAGGATTGCCGCAGATGCCACGAGACCATAGGTGTCACTGTGGAATCCAGTGTTCAGTTCATTAAGCTGGCAGTCTTAGTATTAGCGAGTTAGAAATGTTGCGCCGGTCACTATCACTCCTCGCCCTTTGATTTCCTCAACATGCATTTGACAATACTTCCCTCAAATCGGCATGGGAGCTTTCTTGAGCAGGGGAGGGGGGAGGAGTGGGTACAGCCAAGCTTCCGACATCATGATCAGCCATCTCCATCATGTCTGTCAGCTCATTTGAGGTTTTTGAATCAAATCAACCGTGTCTGTCACTGATGTGAGGATGGACTGAAGGCTTTTAGACGTGAAGTCTGATTTACTGAACAGCTGCTTGAAAAGTACAAGGAGGAATATGAACTTTTTTTTTCTGATCTGCTGAAGAAGTGATTGTCCCTCTGCCCCCCCTTCTTCCGCATACTGTGCCAGCACCTCCACGATAACATACAATAGAATGAAAATTTTTGTCACTGTTGCCGATCTTGAATCCCGCCTGGTGTCACACCCTCGCTCCAATTCCAATGATTGGGCCCATCTCTCTTTGCACGTGAAGAAACGGGCATGATGTTTGGTGCCGTACATGAAGGTGTGCAAGTTGTTGAAAAAAAAAGTTGAGGCATCCAGTGATGTCCGGGCCACAGCTGAACCTGTGAGAGTCCGAGAGCGTTCATGTACGTTTAAGGTCCCTAAACAATGACATTTGCAACATTGTCCTTTACAGGAAACCACACTTTCAGATCAGCTGATGTTAGCCTAGCATACCCGCCATACCGACAAGCTACATCCTCTCCCGAACCTCACTGTCTCAGTGTCTGATGAACATATGCAGAAACATCTAAATAGACATAACCAACTTATGTATTTTAAATTGTATTGTAAACTATTTAAGATTTAGATTATTTTAGCACAAATTATGAGATTTGCCGATTTTTCATAATTCTTTATAATTAAAATATATGACTTTTTTTTTTTTTTAAGAAAAGTTTTGGGTGAGCCTGTTAAAGTGGTGATGCCGTGCCTGCCATAGAGGTGACATATCAGAAGAAAAGTGGTCTTTAGTACCATTCATCTGTATTAATAGATGCTCCGCATGGCCTGCTAATTATCAGCTCATCCATCTTGTGTTATGTTGCTCAACAGGTTAAATCCTACACTGAAGTGCTACATGAATCAGTTCCAACACCAGAGGAGTGTACAGCCCCACAGAGAGGCATGAATCCACCTGACAGACCTGAGTGCAATCCCCAGTGCTGTGCTGCTCTTAACACACTTAGATTTATTACACACTGTGCATTCAATCTGACAAACTGAGCAAAACGTGCAAATGTGCAATTTGTTTGAAGTCCTAAAATCACATTTGAAGCATTTATGTAAAAATATGACTCAATTCAAAAGTACTGACCTTAGTTAAATGGCTTCTACTGCTTAGATAATGTAAATGACTGATAACTCTTATTTGTTTTATTTCAGTTTGACATAGGTCCTGACCAATGGTCTTAAACACTTTTCAAAACAAAGAGCCTTGACTCATTGGTATTGTTGACTGAGGGTTGAGTCTGGAGCAACCATTTAGTCAAATGTGACTGCATAGGCACCTTCACAATGTGTGTACACGGTGCTCAACACTCGGAGTGGTAGCAGATGGGTGGGTAATATAACACATCACAAATATGTTTTGAATTGTTTATTATGAATTACATTCTTTAAAATGTGAACACAGAGAGCAGAGCGGAACAGTGCACAGATTCCTTTTGTTGTCAGGCAAGTACGTTCCCATTAAGAGAGACATTTACTAACACAGCAGTGTAACTTCACTGATTAGTTCAGAAGCTGAAAGTTTAGTTCTTTTTATAACTAGGGCCTACAGTTTTGCTGCTTAAATGTCCCTCACGGAATAACAGCAAGCAGGCTCGTTAATCAGTAAATTGTTAAAGAAGACTGACACTCATTGTCACTCACACATATAAGATACATTATTTAAAAAGCAACATAGCCTACAGGTACTGATAGAGAGGGACACAAATGTCCATGCGGGTGTGGGTCTCTAAATCGGGAAAGATAGGTGGCGGTGGATGATTTATGCATATATGGGATTTGGATGATGTCAGATGTTAGAGCCGAGCATCACTATTACAAACACAGGGACATGCAGCAGAGTTCATCCTCAGTTAAATAGGTTATCGTGCATTCAGAGCATGCATTTCCTCAGCAGCAAACCTTCTTCAATTTGCCTATTCCGTCCATATAAATAGTAACGCCTCCTGTTGTCCTAAGGTCAAATTGACCCGTTTTCCTATATCGATTTTCTTTTTAACTACCCAAAATAACATGATTTATTCCACACAACGCTCTTTGGCAAGTACAAATCTCTACTTTCATTAATTTTGGGCTGTCTTATTCAATTTTATAGCATTTGGAGAAAACAAATTGAAGTGGTTTTGAAATAGTATTGAGTAAAAGTTGACATATTCCAGTCTGATCAACATTCATTCCTTTAATTTTAGTCTAAATAATTCCTAATTTCTGCTTTTCTAACACAAACATTAGGTTTAATTTCCTATAAATGAGGTTTATTGACCATAAATAAAAAAAAAAAAAAACTAAAGTTAATAAGTTAGTGTTACGTAGTGTCGAAAACGTAAAAAAAGTGACAAACATTCAAAAAAGCGTCTAAAGTGTTGGAAAAAAAGGGACAAAAATGTAATAAAAAGTTAAAAACCTCGATAAAAAGCGTCAACAAAAGTGTTGATTTTCAACATATGACCCTTTCATGACAAATTCATGTTGAGCCCAAAATCACCAATAACTAATAAAGAGACTGATTACAACCCCTTTGCCCCTTGCACCCATACTTTGCGCCCACATTACGCGCCGTTTATCTATCAAGAGTGGAGTTGGACATGTTGGACATGCTCTAAATGCATTTGTACCATGCACTTTGGACCATGCGCTATAGAAGAAGTAAATAGAGTCCTTAGAGTGTACAGCTATGCTTGCAGCTCTGTGAGGCTGAACACACAGTGCTGTTTTAAACCAGATGCTAACATCAGTTTGCTAGCATGCTCACGATGACAATGCTAACGTTGATGCTAATGAGGTTAAATGTTCACCAACTTAGTTTAGAGTGCTAGGGTGCTAAGAATAATGCTGTTTTGATGCATGATTCCAGCTTTGAAAAGCACTAAAGAAAGTGCTTAATATTTAAATGTTTTATTATTATTATTATTATTATTATATTTATCATTAATTAACAGTTAATTAATCTGATTTGAAGGGAGGTGTCTCAACCCTAAATAATTCAAGCTGGAAAAAAGTGGGACAGATGAAATAAGATGATCATTCATCGCCTTTTCAGGACTGTTTTTTAATCCAATGTATTAGGGGGCATGATTCAGAAAATATCGATTTTAAGGCTCACACTTCTATTAAAAAAAAAATTGATTTTCAATTCAAAAACAATTCTCAATTTTTTTTTAAACGATTCAGAGTATGTACATTTAGTTACTTTTCCCATGTAATAGTATAAATACCATTACACTATATATATGCACTCACCTAAAGGATTATTTTGGAACACCTGTTCAATTTCTCATTAATGGAATTATCTAATCAACCAATCACATGGCAGTTGCTTCAATGCATTTAGGGGTGTGGTCCTGGTCAAGACAATCTCCTGAACTCCAAACTGAATGTCAGAATGGGAAAGAAAGGTGATTTAAGCAATTTTGAGCGTGGCATGGTTGTTGGTGCCAGACGGGCCGGTCTGAGTATTTCACAATCTGCTCAGTTACTGGGATTTTCACGCACAACCATTTCTAGGGTTTACAAAGAATGGTGTGAAAAGGGAAAAACATCCAGCATGCAGCAGTCCTGTGGGCGAAAATGCCTTGTTGATGCTAGAGGTCAGAGGAGAATGGGCCAACTGATTCAAGCTGATAGAAGAGCAACTTTGACTGAAATAACCACTCGTTACAACCGAGGTATGCAGCAAAGCATTTGTGAAGCCACAACACGCACAACCTTGAGGCGGATGGGCTACAACAGCAGAAGACCCCACCGGGTACCACTCATCTCCACTACAAATAGGAAAAAGAGGCAACAATTTGCAAGAGCTCACCAAAATTGGACAGTTGAAGACTGGAAAAATAAGATAAGATCCAACTTTATTGTCATTACACATGTACAGGTACAATGCAACAAAATACAGTTTTAGAGTCTGAGCCGATTTAAAGAGCCACTGCACAATGCCGATGCGGAAGCATGGGGGACATTCAGATGGGGTTCAGTGTCTTGCCCAAGTCAGACACTTTTTGGGAGGACTGCAGGGCCAGGAATTGAACCACCAACCCTCCAATTGGCAGGCAACCTTGCTTTTACCACTGAGCCAGAAAATGCCAAAAATGCAAAAATGGATGCCTGGTCTGATGCCTTTCTGTTGACATTCAGATGGTAGAGTCAGAATTTGTCTTAAACAGAATGAGAACATGGATCCATTATGCCTTGTTACCACTGTGCAGGCTGGTGGTGGTGGTGGTGTAATGGTGTGGGGAATGTTTTCTTGGCACACTTTAGGCCCCTTAGAGCCAATTGGGCATTGTTTAAATGCCACGGCCTACCTGAGCATTGTTTCTGACCATGTCCATCCCTTTATGGCCACCATGTACCCATCCTCTGATGGCTACTTCCAGCAGGATAATGCACCATGTCACAAAGCTCGAAACATTTCAAATTGGTTTCTTGAACATGACAATGAGTTCACTGTACTAAAATGGCCCCCACAGTCACCAGATCTCAACCCAATAGAGCATCTTTGGGATGTGGTGGAACTGGAGCTTCGTGCCCTGGATGTGCATCCCACAAATCTCCATCAACTGCAAGATGTTATCCTATCAATATGGGCCAACATTTCTAAAGAATGCTTTCAGCACCTTGTTGAATCAATGCCACATAGAATTAAGGCAGTTCTGAAGGCAAAAGGGGGTCAAACACAGTTTTAGCATGGTGTTTCTAATAATCCTATAGGTGAGTGTATATTATATATATATATATATATATATATATATATATATATATATTTTTATTTATATATATATATATATATATTTATAATATATATATATATATATATATATTAATATATACATACACATACATACATACATACATACATACATACATACACACACACACACACACACACACACAAATATATTTTTGTTATTCTATGACTCGATTTTGAATCGATGGAGCTTAAATCAATTTTTTTTCACACCCTTATAATGTATTAGATCCTATACTAGGGAAAGAAAGACCGAAACAAAAGCCTGTACTTTCCCTGGCACCCTCTATTCCTAATTACTATCTCTAAATTACTGCTGATGAGCATAGAGGGTGGTGTGTGTTCCGGGTTCATTAGAACTTTATACATAATGCACTCTTGATCCTTTTAATTAAATCAATAAATAATTAATATTATTTAAATATGTTTTCCTCCAAACCCAAGTCAGATTTCCAAATTAAATGTATTCTCTCTAAGTACAGATGGCTGCGGGCAAAATGTTTCAGTTGTAGAGTTCATAGCCACAAAACAATAGGTTAGTTTTCCCAGAGACAAAAGGAGGAAAACACATTTCAGAGGATTTTATAAACAGTCCACCAACAAGATATGAAATAAAGGTTTCAACCTAGTCAGTGAAATGTATCTATGTTTTCAGTTTTTAAATGTAACAGCACTGGTTTATACAGAGAAACAGCCCAGGAAAGGCTACCAATAGATATTTTAAGGATGTTCACCCTACCACTAAAACACTAAGGGTCTGATGACAGCTTGGCCTTTTCTGTGTTAATTATTGATCGACACCAACAGTATTAATCTGTCTCTTCTCACTGTGGTTTGAAGTAGCTCACAAAAGAGGAGTCACGAATCACGAAGGCTATGCAAAAAACACCATAGCATCCTTTACTTGGCATCCTGTCTTTCAATGAAAATAGAGGAGAAAAAAGGATGATTTGAAGGATTAAAGTAAAAAGAAAGTATGACATAGATACAGTTTGACTTTAGATGGTGGGCAGAGACTGTAGGGGGAATTTGTCCAAAATAAAGCCCTGAGGCCGTCAAATTGGTCTCCAATGTTATTAATTCCTGCCCCCCTTTTTAAATCGGACTTAAGTTTACCAGAACCTAAGGATCAATCTGAGTGACGAAGAGTTCAGTTAAGTACAAGTACCAACGCAAATGTAGGGCGACAGACATCAAGTCAGAACTGGTCCGCCAAGTTGTCCTCCGAATTATGAGCTCTGATCTTTAAATGGAACAAACCAGCTTTGATTCTCATGTAGGGTTTGGCATTGTTTGGATTTGAACAATTCGGATTCCACTTCAGATTCTTCCTTTCGATTCCAGTTCTTATCGATTCTTTGAGGGGTGGAGTTAAAACGGGTCACATGCCTATTTTCACAAATAATAGGGAAGTTTTATTTTGATTCAATGGTTGGTCGCAGTTATAAATAAACTAACTAAATAAAGCCACACCAGAGCGTTACTTACTGTGCTCCAAGGCTGCGACGCAGCGCCTGGCCGCTACAAAAACCAATACTCGCGCATGTTAAATTGGGAAAAGATGATTGGATTTGAAACCGAAATCCTCCAAACGATTCCTATAATGAAACGATTCTACTGGAATCCTAATTTTTGAAACGACTGCAAGTAGGAATTGGTTCTCAATGCCCAATCCTATTCTCATGAGGAGGTGGAAGTTTTTCATTTGAGAAAGTTTCTTCGTGCAACCAAATCCTAAACCTGTGTAACCTGTGACCCGGCTAAATCAGTTACAGTATTGAAACCTAAAAATGAGGCCAACATCTAAACTCTTTAGGTGCTGAAGAGGTTCAAGTACGACATCTCTCATCATTTATTTAAATGATCTGTTCCTGAGTGAAAAATATAATCTAGACATTGCTAGATTTCAGTTTTGCTTTTTTATAATACAGGTCTCAGAATTCTGCTAGGATTGCATTAACCCTTGTGTTGTTTTCCCATGCAACTTTTTGTTTTTCTGGGTCAAAATTGAAACCTTTTATTCAACATTTTGGTCATCTTTTTCAAAACCTTTGTTGCTTTTCCCTCTGATGTTTTAATCAATTTTTTCCTGCGCCTTTTGATGTTTTTTGATTTTTTTCCCCATGTTTTTGAAGCTTTTTTGGACATTTTAGTCACTTTGTTCAATGGTCTTTCATAAATAAAGGCTTTTGAATGCTATAAAATTGAATAAAACATCCACATTTAAAGAAAGCAGTGGGCTAATCATTTATTTTACTTGTGAAGAGCGTTGTGTGGAAAAATCCGCGGTATCTTTCTCAAAATTTGGTTGAAAGACACTTTTCTTATAAAAGATTTTTTTTCCAAAATGGGTCAAATTTGACCCGAGGACAGCACAAGGGTTAAGGCAATTTGAATCACGCAATGGTATGGCAGACTGCCACCAACACTGAAATATACTATATGTAAGGGATAATATCAGACGCCTGTCCATTAACAGGAATTACAGGGATGCCAGAATCTTTTTGGACTCCATTGGTAAATCGAGTCCAGTACTATTCTGTTTAAAGGCATTTGTTTTCCTAAATGTGATTATACATTAAAGGTCAGCAGACATTGTTGAGAGACCTTTATGTCTGACCTCTGAATCCACTTAACCATGTCAGACAACTGATTTGTTTTCCATCTGATCTGTGGACTCTGCTGAGGGCCTTTGCTTTGTTTTCCAATCTAGTCTCCAGAGACAACGATCAATAACTGCTAACATGGATAAAGATTGGCCATTGATTATCCAATTTGTCCACTCGTCCCCCAGGTTCACCCCTTTAGATTGTCCAAAATCTTTTAGCATTTCAGACCCACTTAGCAAAGCAGTGAGGCACATTTGAGACGACAAAGCAGAAAAATCAATCAATCAATCAATCAATCTAAGCAGCAAAAACAAATACTGACATTGTGTCTGTGGCTCTCAGGGGCCAATTCAGGCACAAAAGGTGTCCTTTAGCGTCTGTTTGGGACACGGGTCAGAGCAGCTGAAGGTCGACCGCGGTGCTGTAAGAAGGTTGGGGTGCTGGATGGGTCAAACAACACAGGACTTTCACCCAGGAGACCAGAGGGTGTTTTCCGTTCTTGTCGCGTACATTTTTCAAACCCACCCATGACCTTTCCCTAACTAAGTGATTTTACCCCGCCCGTTGAAAAAAGACGCCAAGGGTCAGAGCATCAAAAGTGACAGCAAGGGTCTGGACCAAGTTGAAAAATTATGCCAAAGGGGTACCCAGAGCGTCAAATACCGCAACAGATGGGATTACTATGGGATTACATGAAAGCCCCCTCCGTTTAAAGGGGGAGAATTCTTGCGTCAGTATCTAGCACCAAAGGCACCTGACCAAGCATCAGCTTTTGACAAGCTGGGAGTGAGACTGTGTTGCCAGATCAGAATGTGACACCTCAGCTCAGGCGTAAGGTATCTATTTATTTATTTATCCATCTGTAACTCCCACCAGGGCTTCCTGGAACCCTCCCTAATCCCACAGCAGGAGGTGACCTAACATCTGTACAGACAGCGCACACAGCTGGATCTGAAAGGTCAGCACGAATGTAGGAATACTAAGCGGCAGAAGTGGATGGAGTAAGAGGTCAAATAACAAGGGCTGGGCCTGCACTGCAGGTCTAGAGCAAGGCACTAACATCCGCAGGTTACTAGTTCATATCGGATTATGAAAACGTGGTTTGAGAGGAATAACCATTTAACAATCAGCCGAGAAGAGAGTAGAGTTGAATGTGAATAGTTAAAAGGAGCAACAAATGTATTCCAGTTTGTCACATGAACGTCTTTACCACATGCCATGGATATCCATCCAATGGTTGTCAAGACATTTCCCTCAAAATCATAAACGTCAACCTCATGGTGATGGCAGAGGAAAGGTCAGTAGGAATCATCCTCTGGGCACCATGAATGTCTGTACACAGTGGGGGGCGCGATGCATCTAGTAGTTTGTGTTAAGATATTTCACAGTAACCTCGAAAACTTTGACTTGGTAAAGCTAGAAGAAAAGCCAGAAAAAAAAGTAGGATTTATTTAGGGTGCACGATTCAGAAAATGTCACGACTCGATTCAATATCGAGTGTGTACGTGTAGTTACTTTTCCAATGTCATAGTATAAATGCCATTACAAAACAAAAACTATAAAAACAAAAAAATATGAATCGATTTTTGGAATTCTATGGATCAATTTTGGTAGAGCTTGAATCGATTCATAAAAGTGAAACGATTTTTTTTTTTGCACAGAGATTCATCCTCTGGTAACAATTTTATCACAACCTATCACATAGTTAAGATATTTCAGTTTGGACAAAAGTGCTGGACCAACATCCTTACAGCTGTATTTCCATCAAAATGTACTAAGTTTTTGCAAAGTTTTATTTTATTAATTAAAAAAATAAACCTTTTGGATATAGAACACCCTTAAAGCTTGAATCTACAGGTACCCTCTGGACAAAATGTCAACTCCTTTATTATGTTGAAATGAGCCAGGTGATGACATCCTAAGGCCAGGCAATATATCAATGTTGTATCGATATCGCGATACAACATTGATATATTATGAGACTAAATATCGTGTTAGATTTTGGATATAGGGTAATATGGTAAGTGTTGTCTTTTCCTGGTTTTGCAGGCTGCATTACAGTGATGTGATGTCATTGTCTGATCTTCAGACTGTTCCAGCTGTTCTATTATTTACCTTTACCCACTAAGTCATTAAATCATTTCTGGAGAATATTTATCAAAAATCTCATTGTTTAAGTAACACTTTGTTAAAGCACCAATAGTCAACCATACAATATCGTCGCAATTGAGCAGGTTTTGTACGGCAGCCTCGGCCACAGTGAATGTGTGTGAATGGTGAATGGTTCCTGTATGATGTAAAAGTGCTTTGAGTAGTCGTTAAGACTAGAAAAGCGCTATATAAAATACAGCACATTTACATCAAGGTATTTGGTCAAGAAAATCGTGATATTTGATTTTCTCCATATCGCCAAGCCCCATTCCATCTTACCAGAAATGGAAGCAAACCGCTATTTTTTTTAAAAAAGTGTTATTTTTAAATCACATGCGGATCTAAAGAGCAAAAAAGGTCAAAAGACAGGCTGCTTTGTGTTGTATGTTTTTGTCTCCACTCTGAACAACCGACTGGTGTCTGAGTTCTGTGAACGTGTCCTGATGCTTGCTTGGCTTCTTATATTAACTGTTGATGTGTAATCTCTGCTGGTGTCCTGTTGCTTTCTGCAGCTACGCATGGCATACAAAAAAAAAAAATAAAACCTTATCTTTCTGATCTAGCTGTACGTATGGTTGTCTTTTTGATTAATGTGTATATATTTTAACCTGTATCAATGTTTTTTTTGTTGCTTCGCACTTCCATTCAACAGATTGTGTTGACAGTACTGCAGTAAAAACCTGTGACATTTCCATCTAAACCAATATGTTGTGTTCTTCTCCGTCTGTGGTTGCTTTAACACTGCAGTGATACAGCTCACAACATATCCTGGTCATGAAAGGGTACTTCTCTGCTGCTGCACAGGAAGTAATGCTTTTTACCATTTAGCGGTTTCATTGCAATACTTAAAAATAAACTGCACAATAGAAAATGCAAAGAAGATGTCACAGCGTCCTTTGTTTGATTGACAAGTGATTTCTGGGGAAGTGCAGTTCAAACCCGACAGCTAAGATACCAAAA
The DNA here is from genome assembly GCA_026937815.1 of Etheostoma perlongum. NCBI lineage: Eukaryota > Metazoa > Chordata > Actinopteri > Perciformes > Percidae > Etheostoma > Etheostoma perlongum. The sequence continues at coordinate 23,861,330 of CM049386.1, read as the reverse complement.
ATGTTGATTGAAAACATAAAGGATGCACTAACAGGTCCAACTTTGTCTTTCAAGACGCCAGCAAGCTTCAAACTCCAAATACAAAGCTCTTCCTGTCCCTAAAATCTAACTAAATCCAACCACATGAAACCTGATCAAATGCAATCAGAACACAACACTGTAACTGTGGAATTCAACCTAATGTGGAGCATTGGGCTGCAACCTGCAGGTCTCATGACTCCAATAGTCCTGATGTGTTTAACTTATTTACATTTTATAGCTTGTACACAACAAACACACACAAAACTATGTGCATCAAGTGTGGAATAAGCGTGGTTCAGACAATTCTATTATTTTTTAGCAAGCCTTGTGGCTATTAACCCTTGTGTTGTCCTCCCGGGTCAAAACATTTGAACGCATCATTTATTTTTTTGATTTCACTAACACCACCTTACTACCACTAGTTTTACACTACTTTTTGGAATCCATGGTCAAAAACCCTCATTTGTATAGAATTATACCAAATACCTGAGTTTAAAAAAAAGCAGAAATTATGAATTATTTTGACTAATAGCCGTTGTGTTGAGTGGATGAGTTTGGTCAGGATGCTGATCTGAAACCATTTCAATTTACACCCGAAATCCAATGAAAGTGATTAAATGTATGCCATATATCTAATATAGACATTTTTAAAAGGGGTCAAATTTGACCCCAAAACACAAGGGTTATACTATGAACACTATCCAAACATAACAAAGAAAAAGGCTGTGTTAAATTCGGACTACTGAAGATAGTTTTAACAGAGAAGACTAACCCCTGTATTGGTCCTGTTGAAGTAGAAATACACAGTCCACTTGTGGTTGGAGAGTGGTGTTAAGCCTCATTTTCACTGGACGGCCCCCCGTCTACGACTGTGAATAAGTATATCATGCAACGGTATGGCCGGACAGATCGAATAACATGGGCCCCAACATGAAAATAGTGCCGGTTGCGGCTATTCAGCGTGCGGTGTGTTTCTGGTTTAAGCCGGAGAAACTCATCTAATTCCTCCACAGGTGCAACATTTCTTAACCCTTGTGTTGTCTTCCCATCAAAATTGAAAATCAATACTTTGTTGAGGCTTTTTTAGCAATGTTTTTAACTTTTTCTTACGTTTCTGTCCCATTTTTCAACACTTTGACGTGTTCAACACGAACACTAACTTTTTAACTTTAGTTTTAGTTATTTTTAGAATTTATGTTCAATAAACCTCATTTATAGGAAATTATACCTGATTGAGTTAGAAAAGCAGAAATTAGGAATTATTTACACTAAAATTAAAGGAATGGATGTTGATGATAATCACAGACTGGAATATGTCAACTTTTACTCAATACTATTTCAAAAACACTTCCATTTGTTTTCCAATGCTATGAAATGAATGAAAGTAGAGATTTGTACTTGCCAAAGAGCGTTGTGTGGAATCAATCATGTTATTTTGAATAATTAAAAAGAACATTGATATAGGAAAACGGGTCAATTTGACCCGAGGACAACTTGAGGGTAAATTGTTATCCTCTAAAGCCTGAAAAAGAAAAAGAAATTAAACTTCTCTCCTTCAGAAATTCTGCCATTAAATTTTCTATTCACAAGCCTTTACATGTAAAGTATATATTCACTCATCATTGAAGCTATATGATAAACTGAGAGGAATTGGAAATCAGTTAACCTCTGACCATTCATCCAATAGACCTTTCTCACAGCCATACGCAAGAAGACAATTTGGGTTGTCACAGCAGGAGAAGATAGATGTAATTAATGACTATAGACAGGAAAAATATTGGACAAAGCTTTTGGGCCTAAAAAGTAAAGCCAATGCAAAAGTGTCTCAACCCTGCATTCTATCTAATGTCCAGCAGAGAGCTACACTAGTTGCCAAAAGAAGTCAGTTTCTAAAAAAAGTTGATAGGGAAGTGACCCTACTTCTCACTTGATTTATTACCTCGATAAATATTTTCCGAATGAGCTCATGGTAGGACTGCTCAGTTATGGGGAAAAAAACATAATCACGATTATTTCAGTCAATATTGAAATCTCGATAATTTAACACGGCTGCAATTACTGAACTTAAAAAACAAGGGGTAACTTCACTGAAATTATTTAAAAACTTAAGTAACAAGGAAATTTTGTAAAATGTAAGGAGTAAACGTAAAAAGTCGGCATCATAATAAATAGTAAAAAAATATTACAAAGTATTTGTACTTTGTTACTTCCCATCTCTGATAGTATGAATAGACAGAAGGGAGTTTTACACTTCCAATATGTCACATGCCTAACTTATTTAACAAAGATACAGAGAGAAGATAAAATGGGAGGAGTGTGGGGGGGTTTATGAGTGCACTAAATGCACACACAAATCATAGTAATTATTTCAGCATTGAATCATGTTGTTTGACACAAAAACTAAAGCCTGATGTGGGTCTTTTAGAGCATTAGTGTGGGAAAGTTAGCTATTTATTTGCCTTTATAAGCTCTTAATATTGAGAACGTCAGCATAGACAAAAAAAAGACCAAAGCGGGACATTTTTTTAGAATATTAGTACAGTTGTTGTTTTAGGTAAGTAAATATATCTATGTATTGAAATTAAAAAATATTTTCTTTTAGTGGAACATTGGGCTGCAACATGCAGGTCTCTTTTACAGTGTTTCACATATTAGAAACAAACACACCCAGGTCATTTTATTTTGAAAATGGCCCTTATGCATGCATGCCTGAGTCAAATATTTCCCTCAGGATCTCCTCACTTATAAATCATAAAAGAGAAAGAAGAAGATAAACTTAGCAGCACACAGACATTTCACTTTCAGTCAAACCCAGTGAGGCATGCAGCCAATTACTGTTATTCAACCCTTTACAGGCTTTAAATGACAACATTTCCATTCTGGAGCCAAACCGGTTTTAAGATAATACTGTTAATAAAGCTAGTGGGCTTCTATCACAGAGTCCAGTCCATTTCTTGAGTCACATTGAAAACGTGTTCAGTAAAATGAGCCCTGGATGATTAAATCCACCAAACATCAAACTGTCAGTTTATTGGATGACACTCCTCAGGCGAGTTCAACAGCACATTGGTGTGTTACGGCTTATAGTGAAACAAGCTTTTAGACAGGTGAAGGATTTGGGATGGTGTCACTGACAAAAGTTATGAAGAAAAACATGTTTATTTTGATATTTTTGGCATTGAGTGTTTTTCAACGACAATCTTTTTGATTTTTTTTTTTCAGTTTCGAATGTAAGATGTGGGGAACGGTTCATAGATAAATAATTAAAGCTATAGTGCGTAGTTTCTGTCGCCCCAATGAGGAATTCCAAGTAATGACAACAACACTGTGGGCGCAGCCATGTGATACAAGCCTTACTGTACGTACACACCGCCACCGACTTGAGCTGCAAAAAAGCTCTGGCCGCCCCGCCAAGGACGCTTGTCAAAAAGTACGGGGACGCTTTCAGACGCTTTGGCCGCTCTGACGTGGCGGCGTTCGTATAGCGCAATTGGTCAAATCGGTGTTGTGAGCAAAACGCTTTCGTAAATATTTCGCGCTTGTCCTCTATGTGTATCGTTGGATAATTATGGATCATCGCATTTGCGCATTTAATAAGGGTAAAATGATCTGCAGAACAGATTGTACCATTCACATCAAGCAAGGAAGACTACCATGCTGCGGCGCACTGCTCATTTCCCTCGTTAAAAAGATTATGAATCATTAACTCACCGGACACACCGACTATCTCGGCTACTTTATCCCATGCCTCGTTTTTTTTAACTGGTCCCTATACGCAAACAACGTCATATCATAAATGATAGGAAACCGCGTCATTACCATAAAGTTGAAAAATTTCAACTTTCAGATTGACGCTCAACACGCTCAAAACGCCCAAAACGCCCAAAACGCGACGCTGACAGATTTGCCGCTCCTTGCAGCTGAGAGAAGCCGGCTTCCATTGAAAATGAATGACTTCCGGTATCTTTAGACGCTCAAGTCGGTGGCGGTGTGAACGTACGGTTAGGTGATCGCGCACCACCCCCAACCCTCCTCCACACAGCTGCTAGTAGCCAAGGAGGACACTGCGGATACATATTGCCAATTGTGTGGAGCTGATAGTTTTAATTAGCTTTGTAGCAACTCATTAGACAATGGCTTGAATGTGACGGATGTTCATTAATATAAAAAAAAGTTATGCACTAAAGCTTTAATTATAATAATTTACTCTTTATTTTATTTTTAACAAAAAGGCAAGGAGGAGTTTGGAGTAACATCGGCAGAAAAACTGCATTTTACATGATGGTTGCAATGAATATTTGCAATGAATCCGTATGGATCAACTACAATCCGTTACACCACTGCTGGGGAAGTGGATCAACGGACTGGTGGCTGAAGTGGAGGCAAAGTGTTGCGGCGGTTCATTTTGTAGGGGAAGGAGCCAATGGGGAAACACAAGCCATCACGTCATCACGACTCCAACCAATGGTGGAACTTCATCACTCAAGGCAACCAGATGAACTGAGAAACCAAAACTCCAATGTGTGTGTGTGTGTGTGTGTGTGTGGGGGGGGAGACAAATTGTTGCAGGAGGCGGTGGGTTATTGCCACAATATTTAAATGTGGTTATTACCAACATGATAGCAATATTTCATTTTAAAATATCACAGTTATTGTCAATACTGGTATATCCCTATAGGTTTGTATACATCTTTCTTGATCTTTTCACCCATCAACTGTGTGATTTCTTTTTCCCTTCTGTCTCCTCCACTGTAAAGCTATGGTTTCAAATACAATGTAAAAATACTTCTTTACAGAGGTATTTGGATTTATATGATATACTATTAAATGTGCTTTGTCACAAGAGTACGCAGTATGTACAGTAGGTGCTATCATTTGGGCTGAAGGTGAAAGTTTTCTTATAAAAAAAAAGGAATTGAAAGGGCTGAATTTAAATCTTTGCTATTAATGATTAAATTACTATTATTTTTGGCGAAGACTCTTTTCGTTTCAGATAGCACAAAACAACAAAGCCTAAAAACTATTCTGTATAACACACAACTGGAAGTCAAACTGGTTTTCTGATCACAGCAAGAAGAAGTCGATTAAAGTGATCCCTTTGAAAAAACAGGTTTTAGTAGAAAACAAAAGCTGTGAGCCTCTATGATCACTATCATGAGACTGAGCATGAGAGAACATTCATGACCTGCTTAACAGTCGGCCCCTCAGAGCCTAGATAACAGGCGGCCTGAATGAAGCAGCTGAGCAAAAACCTACATGGAAACAGTTATCAACATCATCACATTTCACAGCTCCAGATGCAACAACTGCTTATACCTTTTAGAAACTATTTTTTTCCTTTGATTTTTTTGTCCTTACATCTGCACACAAACACTCCCTGTCTCTCTCCAGGATCAGCCGCCAGCCTGTCACATGCCTACAAAAGTCAGCAAACAGCTCAGAAATGTACTCAACAAACATCCCACTGAGCGTCTTGAGTGTGTGAGGGCCTTACCTCTCAGTGTCTTCTCAGCTGATTCAACAGTGTGAGATCCTGAGGGAGATACAAGCCGTCCAAAGCAGCTGACCAGCAGCCCTGCATCTACATCCACCGACTGACCGACTGACTGACTGACTGACTGACTGAGAGGCTGGATGACTGGATGACTGACTACTATTCAGCTGGAAGCTGCAGAGCAGAGAGCCACTCCCCTCAGCAACCAGCTGACTCGCTGCCTGGCTGGAGGGATAGATTAATGATTAGTTAATGGCTCTGCCTTGCCGACTGTCTTGGTGGTTAACCGACTGAAATCAGGCTAACTAAACTAAAGGAACCTGACCAGCTGACTGGGCAAATGAACTGATTAACTGACTAAATAATAATTTATACTGTTTATTGATCCCCAGTGGGGGAAATACAATTACAATCCCTACACACAGGTCTGAAATACACACACATGCTCAGGCCCTATTCATGCACAAATGGAGGGGGGTGGGGTGGGGGGGGGGGCTACGGTGCCTTGCTCAAGAGCACCTGGCAGTGCCCAGAAGGTGAACAGGCATTTCTCAGTTACCGTACTTTGGTCCATACAGGGACTTGGACCAGCGACCCTTTGATTCCCAACCCAGTTCCCTAAGGACTGAGCTACTGCCCCCCCAAATATAACAGATAAACTGACCAACTCCTTGACCAACTAACTGACTGACTAAATCATTAACTGACTGATTGACACACTAACCATCAAATGAATTAAATGACTGACAGACTAACTTGAGAGGCTAAATCACCGATCAACAAACTAACTAAAATACTTATGGCTAACAATCCAACTAACTAACTATCGAAATGAATACCCAATGGACTGGTTGCCTAAGTAACCAACAAAATGAAAAACCACCAGAATGACCAACTTACTAAAAGCCTATTTCACCAACTAAACAACTGACTGACTATCAAAATGGCTGACTAACTGACTAAATGAGTTGTTTACCAACTAACTAAGTAGCTGACTCTGACTGGCTAGTTCATAGTCTCCTCACTTGCTGACTTATAAACCATTCCAGGTCTGTCTAACAAACGGATTTCCAGACTACAAATTTCCGTGTTGTAGTTGACTGGTTGCTTTACCGGCTGACTGGTTAACTGACTGACTGGTTAGTTGTACCTACTGAGGTCCAGATGCAGTTTTGACGTTTCTCTTTTCAGCTTCTCCCCCTTCCTTCTCTGCTATGTTCTGCTTCTCTCTGCCTCTCTTTCTGTTCCTGTGTAATCAGAGGGTGGGGCTGAGCAACGCTGAGCTTGTTCTGGACACACACCACACACACACACACACACACACTATCAGTTAGTAAGAGCAGGGCCGCCTCAGGTCATGCTGGTGGAGGATGTGCTCGTGTGTGCATGTTTGGCAGCAGTAAAACGGGAAGTAGGGAAGAAATGATAAAAGGAAAGGCCCAGGTAGTTCTTGAATGGAGGAAAAGCATTCTGTGTTTTTACGACGACATCTAACAAACACAGCTTCAGAAAGGATTTAGAAATAGTACTTCTTAATCGATGCTCACTCAGTGGAGCAGTAGGCAGAGCGGTAGGTTTTCCTACTATATTATTCCATTTCAATTAGGTGAAGGTGTTGTACGGCTGCTTGTGTTTGGACATCATTTAACAAGAAAATCATAGTTATTTGGCTGCACCCGCCGATATTTACCACAGCCAATGAGAATATTAATACTACCACAGCAGTTCTGCCCAACTACAGTCGGTTTTATTGGTTTCAGTCTGCTAGGGCTGTCCTCAATTAAAGAAATTCTTAGTTGACTAACACTTATATGATTTTGTCAACCAATCGAGTCGTTGAATTAATCGACAGAGATGTACGCTTTGAGACAAGCACAACATAAATGTAGTTAATCTGTAAAGCTGAGTTTCTACACAATTAATCCTGCAAAAGCACCACTTGAAATTGTGTGTTCATCAGAAATGTGCTCATAAGTATCTTGTGAGTAACTCATCAATAAGAAAAAATGTTTAACTAAAGCTCATAAAGCCAAAACCACAGATTATCCACAGCGACATTTAAGAAATATGATCGTAACAATGGTCATGAATAAGTGTGATAGTAAAACATTTGGTGTTGCTCTGAAAAAAATGATTTAACTAAAGAAATCTTAGTCGACTAAAGCCAAAACCACAGATTAGTCCACAGCGACATTTAAGAACAACATATGTATCGCTAAGGCCACATGGTCGAAAGGAAACGATTTATTAAAAATGTAATAACAATAACTTTAATTTATTTTACCAGTAAACTGCTATTAATATTCTCATTGGCTGTGGTAAATATCAATATGATTTTCTTGTTAAATGATGTCCAAACACAAGCAGCCGTACAAGACCTTTACCTAAAAGAAATGCTGATTAAAACTGGCAAAAATCATGATTTCAATCAGGAACCATTTGATTCAATAACAAATAAATACAAATAAATAAATTGACAATTGACAAAAGCAACCATTACATGGGAAAAGGTTATTTTACAATAACTTTGAATGAATACCATTTAACTGCCAGCATTTTAACTATAGAGTTACGTGCAGCGATGCATTGGTTGCTTGTAACGCCGGCTTCGGAGCATCAGAGAGCAGCGCAGAGCAGTCCTGGTCCATATTCGGTTTACACCATAGAACTGTATAAAGATTAACCTTTGTATAGTATTTGGGTCAAATTGACCCATTTCAAATTTTTCCAAGAAGAAAAATGGTACTAGTATCCATTTTTACTACCTGAAAATCAATGGCCTTACCTTATTTTCTGTGATAAACATGTATTCCTGACTCAATTCAGAAAATTATTCTGGATATACTGTAACCACTTATGTTTTTTCCAAGATAATTTTAACAGGAATTATAACTTTATTTTAAAAAACAAATCCCACTTCCATTTTTAATTGTGTTCTAGTAGAGACTGATTGCATTCCCTAAACATGTTATCTCAATTAAAAGACAATATTTGTTAATAGATTATGAAGTAAAATTTTATTTCAGAATTGTCTTTAAAACCCCAAATAAGTCATGGGCCACGAGGGATACGAGAGGGTCCTGAAAGTGAAGTAAAAATATCTCAATTGTCCCCTGGTGGCTGGCTGAAGAATGGGTCTTAAATCCCACCCCCTCAATGTCCAAACCGGCCTCTTTTCCATATTAAGGATGTTAAGACAGCAAGCTTGTGTCCATCTGTTCCTGTAATATTTATTTATTTATTTGTTATAACTGCTTACCCTTTTCTGTTCCCTGTATATGTCTTTTATTGTCTGTAAAGCGAACTTGAGTGCTTAGAAAGGCGCTGTTAAATAAAATGTATTATTATTATTATTATTATTATTATTATTATTATTATTATTATTATTATTATTATCTATACTGTCTATGGTTCACAATGACTTCTTACAAACAAACTCAGGTGACTCATTCAACTCAAGTGAAGTTACTCTTTGTGAAACATTTGGTTTTAGTAGCTGGTGACAAAGTTACCACTGTCAGGGCTAATTGGTACACTAATGTAGGCTAGCTGCCAAGCTAACCGCTAACCTTTTAACCAGTTGGGAACATTTTAGCGCTAGTGAGTAACAATATAAAAATCTCCCAACTTCTTCCTATTTACTGGGCTTTTTTCTCCTAAATGACATTTGTTCTTAGTATTGCACATCCTTAAGTTATACAACTTTAAGAGTTGCTGAAGGGGGGGGGACTCTTTCAGCTAGCAAGCTTGCTGGCTTTTAGTTCCCAATCTCTGTCGCTAACGGAACAGTTCATTCCACACAGTTTATTCAAAAGACATATTTCTACCATCAACTCCTGTCTCATAATTGTCACTAGTTGTGCAGTTTTATCCAACAGGTGAGGGAAGAATACAAAATAATGGTGCATCACAGCTAATAAGCTAAACTAGCTTTCTCCATTTTGAACTCTCTAGCTCTCATTTTCTCAAAGCACCGTCAAGCATAGCATTTTACTAACAAGCAAGCAAATGCACTAATGTAGGGATTCCATTAAAATGAATTGATTTGGATGGTATAAAAGAAATTAGAAGCGTGTGTTGCTGGACAGATATGTCTGAAATAGCTAAAATAATTAAAGAGCAAATATCTCCTGTGTCCTCTCAGCTGGTTGGGAGTCGACATGTGTCCGGATGCATGTGAAGCATCCCGCAGCTCATGTTGGTTACTATGTTGGTTAACCTCTGCAAGGAAACGCTGATGGCAGGGGATAATATTCTCTTACATTAGAATCAAGTCATTTCTCTCTGTTCTACCTTTTCTTTAAGATTATTACAGACTTGATCTACGTGAAGGGCTGCTTGATAATGTATATATATATATTATAATATAATATATATAAGATAAGAAAAACCTTTATTTGTCCCACAGTGGGGAAATTGCGGTTTAATAATATATATATATATATATATATATATATATATATATATATATATATATTAGTGGCCTTCATACTGTTGTTGTTATACTGTTGCTGGTGTTTGTTTTTTTTGCTAGGTGAAGCTAGAGCCACAGAGCTTCTGCTTACACACCATGTTGTCATCTGGCTTGGTACACTTTTTGTTTGACTATAGAAGACTTTTACATTTACACACCAAGTGAATCCAAAAAGCAAACGCTCCATACAACAGCTCCACTAATACCCCTTTCCCACTGGACAAAAAAACAGTAACGCCCACTAACATCTAGCTTTTGTCTGCAGTGGAAAAGGTTACATTAATTCCAGGGGCAAATGACTCTGCAGTAGTCATGGGTATTTATTGGCTCCAGCTCCATGAATTATTCGCACCTTTTCTGGCGTGATGCTTTGTGACAACCCAATGAAACGATTGTGTTTTGGTTATTGCCTATTTTATTATTATTTTGTAGTGTGGTCTGAAATATTGTAGTTACTTACTGTGTCATCTTTTCTTGATTTAGTCTGGATGGTAATGATGAAGGGGGCTGGGGGTGTTCATGTTGCAATAGTTTTGTATGTTGTTTAAAAAAATGTAAACTACCAAATGGAGAATATGCCTGGTGATGCCTACGATACAGCGGCACATATGTCCTCCAGGGGTACACCCCTCGGAGCAGCCCACAAAGTGGAAACACTAATAGAGCGGCACCTCAAGCCAGATGGCAGGGGGCGGTTACTCGCCTCATACGTATAGCTAATAACATTCACAATCCAGTGGGAGAGGTGCTGTTTGGTGGCACCGCAACCTTTATTGGGGCCACCATAGCAGAGGAACAGCTGCTCTGACCAGCAAATGCCTACGGTAGTGACAACATAGGCTCTCAGGGCCCGGGCACAACAGTTCCGGCTCAACTCCTCCAACGCCAGGCGGGGGGCTGAACCGGGCGAGCCTTAGAGGTTGGTTAAGGTGTAAATGGGACAGCACTTTTGGGAGGAATGCAGTGCAAACCATTCAGGCTCCATTTTGCCAAGGTAATGGCCAACAGGAATGCAGTCTTAACTGATATTTCAGTCCTGCCTGTGCCAAGGGCTCAACACAGCGCTCCAAGCACCAGGGGGAGGTCCAATGTTAGAGATCTTGGGGCTCTAGGGGGATGCAACCTACGAACCCCTGTCAGGAAGAGGGACAATACAGTGTGACTCCCCACAGTGCCACCATCAAACCCTAGAATGTCAACATGATATGGAACTGGACCTGTGGGTTAAGGTGGCAACCACCCAGGGGTTTAGAGCTTGAGCATCCCAACAACGAAGCTGCTGATGGAAAAGCATCCGACAGCCAGCCCAGAGGTCTCAGTCTCTGGCCCCCCATCCCCAGGGTACCTCGGGGGACAACAGACGGGATCTGGGGCTCGAGATTGTGTAGGGAAAGCGTGTAGTGTCACAAAAGTCCCTGGCCGGCCGCTGCCAAGAATGCTGAGGACAACACTGCCTACCTGAGAGAAGCAGACAGGGCAAACATTAGGTCCAACACGGCAGCACGAGCTCCCACATTGTAAGCCCATGTGAGAAGATCGTCCGTGCCCCGACATTGGGGTCAAGGGCACCTGTTACTTTACCTCATCAGGAGATACAATGAGGTATGCTCCAGCACCACTCTTGCCGCATCGTGCATGGCTGCCAAGGCTCGGCCATTTGCCGAGATTAAGACCCAGTATCTCTCCAATATGCATGCAACTCCCTCAAATATTCCTCAGAGGGGGGCACAGCAAAGGCGGTGGGGGCCCGCCTGCGCCTGAAGAAGGCACTCTCAGGGGCAGAGTCGGCCTGCTGTAGGTCTAGCTGTAGGCAATCCAGGGCCATGCATGATAGCCTGCTTGGAGGTGTCCCCCGCCTCACTCATTGAGCACTGGGCCAAGGAATCTGAGCCTGCTGAGGCTTGAGTAGCTCAATCCCTATCACCATCATTATAGAATAGAGAGGCTGAAGCTGCCAGAGAGAGAACATTGTCCTCTGGGAACAGCATGGGCGGAGCAGACACCTCTTCCACTTCTGAAGGATCATCAGAGTGGCAAACTTGGAGAAGTGACCTCATTTCGGCCAGCTCCGCAGATAATCAGTCCACTTCTGAAGAGAGTTTAATACCAGACTTTACCTTTTTCTGGACGGGGAGCTGCAGTAGAAGCCACAATCCAAGGTTTCTAATGTCTAGGTTGGGCCGGCAGCAACAGGTATAACAAAGGGTCACTCACCGGGGACCCAACCTGTGCCAGTCTAGCAGCCCTTAATGTCAGAGGCATGTAGCTGCAGTTCATACAGGGGCTGTCAGAAAGCCCCTCCCTGAGATGATCGGGCCTGAGGTCACGGCCATCGTCTGCCTGAAAAGGAACCCCACATCCCTCAAAGAAGTGTGGATAGTCCATTATGACACAGTATGACCTGAAGGGAGGAGGTGCAAACGCCAATACAGCAGAGGTGTGAGTGGCCGTAAATATGGCTTTTTACCAATGAATACAATCCCCAATTATACTGGATCTATAGAAACATAAGCCGAAGTAAGGGGGCGAAGACGCCGCCTACAACAGCAAAGGGTAGTGTTGGCAAAACAAGAATATCTAGTCAGTAGTAGTGACAACCAAAACAAGTACACATTTTCTTCTGCAAAAACACAGCCACTAACCCAATGTAAAGAAAAAAAACAACTCATAGAACTGCATTTACATGCTGCTTGTGGTGGGGAAAAAGGTGTGGTCTCTTCTTTTTTTTCCTTCCATGGTACCTAGGTCCTTCAGAAAACAGAACAAACCTAAACTTTACTACCATTATTACAATTATTTTCTAACATTTTTCATTTTAACTGTTGAACTAAAGCAGAAGGTTTACTAAGTAAAAACCATAACTCAGTCAAACAGCAGCAGTCGAGTCTGTCACTGGGTGAATGTTGTTGGGGTTAACAAGACGCCATCAGTAGGAGAGTGACGCCACTCCATGTCATAGATAGTTCAGTCTTTCATTGGGTTACACATGATTTGTTTAAAATGGAAAAATGCAAAGAGGGCAGGCTGATACAGGACAGGCCATTGGAGCGAAACAATGGATTCACTGAGACAACACAACAACCACTCACATCACTGAGTTTGAATATTTTTCCTCGCTACTATGCTTAAATGCTTATAGACACATTTGTGCATGTGTCCGTACGCTGCCTGAGCAAATCACCGGCCTCTGCCCCCGACGGCAGCAGCAGAGACACACACTTGGAAACATTTACAATCCCTCAACCCCCTTTGGCTGAATGTGAAAAGGGCAACTAGGTCAAACCAATCTGCTAAGACTTGCTCCAAGTCAGGGACAGCAATTCCCACAATTCCCAGTGATCCAGAAAGAGAAATTTAAAAATGTATTTTGTTAGTATGGTACGTTGGATGGCTTTCACTGGTACATGGCAAAGATACACATCTGACATGGAAATAAGTTGACAGTGAGCACTAATGCTCACAACAAAGACACACACACACACACACACACACACACACACACACACACACGGCATAAGTTTAACAGAGTCCACTGATCACACACACCAGTAATCACTGCTATCAATTTTGACAACAGACTATGAATGGTGGTAATTCCGTGCGTGCGTGCGTGTGTGCGTGCGTGCGTGCGTGCGCGCGTACACCTGTATTCCATTAACTGCCTATAATAAAATGCTAACAGCCTGACATAGGAAAGACATATCACTGGTGTCCAACATTAAACAACTTCAACCTGCAGTAGAGATATTTCCTCTGGTCCTTATCTGCCTGGTAGAATTTACCTCACACATATTGTGCAGTACCCCGTCAGATTAGACGGGATCCTCAGCTGATCTTTAACACAACCCTATCAGAATCCTTTCATCGGGAACCAAACAGAGGAACATCTGCACTGGTCAATTGTGGGTGGTCATATTTTAACATCTGGGCTGAGAATTTTAAAAAATTGCAACATGACAGCAGCTAGGTTATATAAAAAAGGCAGGTTTTATGCAACCTGTCCCATGTTGCACAAGTGATGGCTGTAGTGACGATTCTCTAAGACCAATCAGTGGTCTGCAGTGGTGTAACACAATGTGGCCGAGGCTGCCTTACAAGGTATCGACATGAGACTGCAGGGCCAGGGATCGAACCCCCAACCTTCTGATAACAACTAAATGATGCGTCTTTTGAAATATTTGCCATTTTATGAATGTCAATTGTAGTGGACATCAGGACTATCTTCATGTAAATAATGACTCCACATTGTCGTAGGAAACAGAAAGAATTCTTTACCAAATAGTTGAGGGAGATTCAGATTTGGAGTTGTCAGATGATGAGAGAGATGAAGATGAGTTTCAACCAGTGATAGAAGACGGTGATGAAGAAGAGGAAGATGATGCAGAAGGCTCAGTTGAAGGGACAGATACAGACACAGATACAAACAGGGACGAGCAGGAAACTCATCGCCCTCTGTGGGCAAGGAGTAACATGTATGTTTGATGCAATTCCACAATTTTAAATTCAGCTACATTGAGTAATAAAACTGTTATTACCAATCATTTGTTTTTTTTTCTCCTTCATATCAGATTTGCACCTGTGTTACCTGGGCTTCCTGTGTGTCAAGAAGATGACCCTACAACACGGAGTCCAATTGAATACTTTTCACAGTACATTGACAACAAGGTCTTTGAAGATTTAGCAACATACACAAATCAAAGAGAGCTGCAAAGCAGAGGAGTGTGTATGAACACTACGCCACAAGAAATAAAAATCTTCTTTGGCATTTCAGTCCACATGGCATGCCTTGGCTATCCCAGAATTAAAATGTTTTGGGCCAAAAAAAACTAAAGTGCCAGTCATAAGTAGCAAAATGACAAGGGATAGATTCTTCAGGATAAGGAACTCCCTCAAGATTGTCAACGACCTGGCTGTGACAGAGGAAACAAAGAAGGAAGATATTCTTTGAAGTCATATCTGTCAAATTAAAAACTCAAAATTTTACATCAAAATGACCTTCTGTCCCATTGCACTGCTTTGAGAATGACAAGGGTTTTGAAGCGAGCTGAGGCAATAACAAAAGGTGACATGAAAACCTGCAGACTGCTGATTGGTCGGAGAGAATCGTCACTATTCACTGTGTCATCATTGCTAGCGACAGACAGAGGGGGGACCTGACCAAATTCCAGCAGTTTTACATTAGTTTCTTAGCAGAAGCTGCTAAACACACAGCTCCTTGCAGGAAAGATGTGTTTTGGCCTCTTCTGCGCTTCTTATCATGTGTAAACCTTGTTTTTGTCATTTCAACTTCTGCTTGAGTACGGGAAGAGAGTACTTTTTCCATCTCTGGTCATGGCTCACCTGTCCACCAGGCGTCCTCAGTGTGTTTTCCTGCCTGGCACACCTGTCCATCATTTACTAATCAGTTTGCTGCCTCCCCAACTGCACCTCTTTACCTTTTTAATCTTTGTGTCCCAGTAGACACACATAAGAGAATAAAAGAAAAAAAAATATTTTTTCCAATGGTGAGTTACAGTTTTACTGGGTTTTCCAACGTAAAATAAAGCCACAGTTGAGAACGCCGCAACACACTAGTGCCTGAACGCATGTTGGTTGGTATGGAAACCACTTACTTAGTTACTTGTGTTAAATTTGGAATCGTTGCTGGGATTCCAAACCAAATTTTCCAAACAATTCCAATAAACCAATAATACCATTGGAATAGTAATTTTTGAAACGATTCCAAGTTAGAAACAATTCTCAAAGCCCAAGCCAGGTCATATCCGAATGGTCAGTGATAAACCCGTGTCAACTGGCTTGGTTTGAATTGGTAAAAGAATAACTGAACCCGGGTTAGACAACCATGGTCCTATTTTGGTTATTAATAGGACAAAAGTATAAGAGGATGGATTTTAAAAACTTTTGGTGATTCCCATGATTTTTCCTCTAGCGCCACCGTATGTGAAATGCAAAGTATAGAAGACAGAGTCTTATGTTTGTGTTACAAAAGCTTGGTTATGTCACCATTGGAATGAGACATCCTGCATGAGACCAGCATGCTGAGTCTGAACACAACGGCGTCTCACAAACTAAGAAGAACAGGTATTAATTGTTTAGACACACCGTGGCAAAATGTGACTTAGCAAGTGCTCACGTTGTTGTTTCCTCCCAACACAATGGAGACCATTATAGCTTGACTGCTGATCATCATGTCATAAAGTCACGCTATTCTCAGGCTGCGGTGATATCAGTGAGTCAGCAGAAATAGTTGCCGCTGATGTAATTCCCACGTCTTGTTTTGGATTAACACCGCAACTCCGGTCAGCAGCAAATCCATTAATGGAGATGAATGAAATAAAATGTACTGAATATGACAGAAGGTCAGCAAAAAAATGCTGCGTTTATGGAATTTTAATAACTCAAATTCTTCCTATTAGCTGTTTGAAGCGTTTCATTCTAAAACAAGAGGTTTTTGAAGGAAATAAGTAAAAAAACTACTAAAAACTAACTAAAAAAGCTGCTGTTATCCTCAATATTTCTGTTCATTTTAGAACTTTGAGGGGTGAAAGTAAAAAACTCAGTAGTCCATTTCCAAGAAAAACAAAAAAAATGTACATGTCAATGTCGGTCAGTCGGTTCATACTTAACCCTCATGTTGTCCATTTTTAATTACCCACCTGTAATTACCCAAAATAACATGATTGATTCACACACCGCTCTTTGGCAAGTACAAATCTCGACTTTCATTAATTTGGGGGCGTCTTATTCAATTTTATAGCATTTGAAAAACAAATGGAAGTGTTTTTGAAATAGTATTGAGTAAAAATTGACATATTCTAGTCTGTGATTATCATCAACATCCATTCCTTTAATTTTAGTCTAAATAATTCCTAATTTCTGCTTTTCTAACTCAAACATTAGCTATAATTTTCTATAAATTATGTTTATTGAACATAAATTCCAAAAGTAACTGTAAAACTAAAGTTAATAAGTTAGTGACAAAAAAGTGACAAACATTGAAAAAAAAAAAAAAAGGCAAATGTGCTGAAAAAGGGACAAAAACATAAGACAACACAAGGGTTAAACAACTAAAACTAACAAATACCGTATGGATTGCCTTGAAATTTTGGTACACACATTTATTAATGACACCTTAAAGCTGAAATAAGGAACTATTTGTGTAGTCTGGCGACTTCAGCGAGCAGAAGCTGAGCGATGTGTTCTACGTCACCGCTGAGTCAGGACAACAGCAGCGTTGAGTTTTGGAGACAAAGAGGACATAAAAATTCCAAGATAATTACCTCTTCTGAAGAGTACAACTCTGTTAGCAACTGTGTGGACGAGGGGTGGGGTTGTTTTCACTACTCATGGGGGCGACAGAAATTAAGCACTTTAATTTAAAAGTGCACATATTATGAAGAAAATCACTTTTTCTAGGATTTGGGTTGTTATTTTGTGTCTCTGGTGCTTCCACACACATACACACTTGGAAAAAAAACTATCCATGGTGTTTAGATTGAGATCTGGTTTCTGAATGTCCTCTGTCTTCAGTCTCCAGGTGAGCTGTTCAACATCTGCACAGCTTTCTACACCACTAGCCGAGACGAGTTGGCTAACCATAGCATGCTAGCTCGTTCTCAATGGCAAAACACTGCCACAACACACTAGTTGATCATAATCTCCAAAAGAACTACTTCCTGTCTCTGTTCTGCAGGTATTCCACAAGTGGCCCTCGTCTAGATGAAGTCTCCCAGCTAATCCTGTCTTGGACTGACCAAAGCTGGAGAAAGAGTTATCTAGCTGACTAATACTTTGGCTCATCTAGCAGTTTGCTTTTCTTTTCAATAACCTTAAAAGTCTCCAAGAGTCAACTCTTATGTGTTCAGACCGTCCGCAAAACGCTGCTTCACGTCACCATACTTGCGGGGGTGTTTGATCACTCGAGGTGTGTTCGAACACACCATTAGTCTTCTTTAAATACACCTTGACATTGAAGTGCCTGCTTCTTCTTTTTCTACTGTAAAGTCATGTGTTTACATGCATTTCACTGATCTGTTGTATCACTTTATTTCAGGGATGAAGTAACATGACTTTGAAAAGATTTTGAAAGATTTGGTATGATGGGATTCATTTTATAATCCAATTTAAGAGTTGAAAGAAAAGTTAATGGCAATTGCATTCCTTAAAAATTACTTTATTATATTATTATAGGTCCATCTAAAGAGCATGGTTCTGTCTCATTGCAAATACTGCAGACAGAGTTTCCTCTGATGCCTCCAGGTTAGAGCTTTTGTCAAAAATATGTTTCTTCTTCTCTTTAGGGCCAATATTTCAAACCACCGGAGGACTTTCCGACAGGTTTTTTTTGGATTCCCATTCAAATGTACTGCATGTAACAAAGTTATTGATCGTCACCCCCTGACAGACATATCTTAGGGCGGTCTCCAAGGACTTAGATATCATTGCTTGAAATTGACAACTGGCTGTCCTCAAATAGAGAAAGACTGCAGCCTAAGTAACATTGCCTGGACGATGTGAATCACAATCAAACTTATACAGCTAGAGCGTACTCTTGACTCAACATAAAGATCATTTGGTTTATATTTCCCCTTGATATACATGTGGGACGGATGTAGGCTGCAGTTAACATATGTATGTGTGATGAGTGAATCTTGGAATAAATGACATAATACACAATCTAAAATTACCCATATTTTCCTGATTTGAAACTATCAGCAGGATAACGTTGTCTGTCAGTGCCCTCAAAAACTGATACAAGTGACTTTTTTTTTTACATATTTTACTAAACTTTAGTTAAGATTTGGTTAGGTTACGGCTAGGGAAGAGGGCTGTAAAGAAATATTCAAAATTCAAATATAAATTTGATTTGTAAAAAGAAACAAACGTTCAAATATGAAAATGTATATTTGAAAATTGTAAGAGGGAGAAAAATACGGTGTTGACACGGCCACTGGACGCCCTTATCAGGTACATGTAAACGTATTCACAATGTATGCTTTCTTTTTTCTTGGACGGGCAGTCTCCTTCATTCATTAGCATCTAATCATGAGTCTAAACAACATGTGACCTTTTACTTAGGAAGGAAATGCAGGAGAAAAAAGAAAGACAGTGAGGGAGCAGAAGAGACAGAGGATGAAGAGAGAGAACAACAGGCTGACAACAACACTGCCGTTTAAAAATGTATGAGTCTCCAGCCTCCAGCAGATTGCCTGTGTGTGTGTGTGTGTGGGTGTGGATTTTGTTGTTTCGAACATTGCACACACACCCAGCTGATGATATTTATGTATGTGAAAGAGCGAGACGCCTCTGTTTGACTTCTAATAAAGTCACGTCAGCTGGAGCTCAGCGTAAAAGTCACAAGGCCTCAGATGACGAGGAGGAAGATGAAAACTGCACCGGCATCGAGGGGAAAAGAGATGAGTTAGAGGAGGAGGAACAAAGGGAGAAGAAGAGTTAGAGGAGAGAAAAGACCAGAAGATGCAAGAGGGGGAAGAGAGGGGGTGTAAAGAAGAGGCAAGGGGGCAGGAGGAGATGACTAAAAAAAGAAAGAGGAACAGGAAGATTACTATTGTATTGGGATGTAGTACTCGAGTCCGGACTCAAGACCGTTTTTCTATGTCTTGGACTCGCTGGTATTTGGACTCGGACTTGTCTCGGTCTTGCCAAATATGGCTTTTGGTCTCGACCGAGTCTAGGTGTCTTTATTATGTTTAGAATAATGATGGAGGGACAGTGAAACACAGTTTAGGTGGGGTTTTTTCTGGCTTTTCACAAGTTAAACAGCTAGCTAAACACTATGCCGATGATTGCTAACGTTAGCGGCACGTTAGCCTATATTTTAATAATATTACGACTGCCATACGGAGTTTCCTATATCTGCGTCAACGTTGTTGACATAAGACCTGTGACGTTAGTGCTCCTTTTGAACCATCTTTTTTTTTGCATATTTCGCTTCGCTCCTACGAGATGGGTGGGTTTTTGTCACGTTACACAAAGCTAACTGGCTGTAGGTATGATAGCGGACATTAGCTAACGTTGCAGTGCTAACCACGACAGTGTTGTTGCCCACAATCAACCTCTGCTGCTAAAAGCAGTCAACCTGAAGAGATGTTTGAAATGGAGACACACATCGTGCCGTTTGAAGGATACAACAGTGTACAAACACTTGTACTGTTGTGTATAGTGTGAAAAATGGTTCTTATGACTTTCTCAGCTAATCTTAATCTGTAAAAAGAATGATTTTGCTCCAGCTCCTTGAGTCCAATCTGTGTGTGTGTGTGTGTGTGTGTGTGTGTGTGTGTGTGTGTGTGTGTGTGTGTGTGTGTGTGTCCCAACCTGCTCCTTCCTTAAAAACAACTTCCTGATGTATTTATTTAATTTTAAAATTAAAATCTTAAATAAAAGACAAGTTAAATTACACTCTGTTCATTGTTGTTTTACCAAACTTTAATGTTTTCTGAAAATACATGCCTTTCCTATTAACCCACGTGTGGAGGAAAAAGTTTATGCTCCTTGACAACAGCTAAGTGGGTCACTTGTATAACTTGTTGATACACTGCTGCTTTGCTGTAGTCATTGTTTTGTGTTTCATTTCCATGTTTTGAGAGCCACCGAGCTTGGGTGTTGGGAACGGTTTCGAGTTGAGCTCTATGTTTTGAGAGCGGCCTTCCTGTTTCGAAAACATGCTTTCGGAGCAGGACACCTGCTCACAGAGGATGGGCTGAGAGTAAGGAATTGGCCGTCCTTGCTCGCACCCGATCCTTTGTTTACTAAAGAATAAAAAGACGGGGAGTCCCTCAGTCTGGCAGAGTCTGCTGCGGGTCGCGTACGGACGCCCAGCCACGTTGATGCTGCTCTGCTCGGACTGACGGCTCTCCAGTCCTGTGTCAAGGTAAGAGCTCTAAAAGTAGTGTTTACTTTGCATCACGTATTGATAGCGCATGTGCAATGCTTGTTGCCCTGTTGTATACTGTGGGGAATAAAAAGACACATTTATTCTAGCAGTTACAGCGTTTGTGTTTGTTTGCAAAGTAGTGTTCACTTTGCATCACCTGTTGATAGTGTGAGCGTGCGCTCGCAGCTATATGGTGTTCTGCGGGGGGTAAGGGGGCAAATTATCCTAGCAGAAACAGTGTTTGAGATTTTGGATGCAAGGTAGTGTTCACTTTGCATCACATGTTGATAGTGTGAGCGTGCGCTCGCAGCTATACTGAATTCTGTGGGGAGTAGAGGTGCAGTCTATTCTAGCAGAAGCAGTGCTTTGAGTAATTTTTGTTTGCAGCCGACCACCCCCCGATCCTGTATAAAGATTTCACAAAACACCACGTCCAAATAATATTTTTTAGGGAAGGCTTAAACCAACCATAGCGGTACACTCTGTAATACTGGTCACTTCTTTTCTACACTACATGTGGAGTAAAGCCATCTAGTTGTCATTTAGTTGATCAAATGCTCAGTACTACTACTGCCTACTGTAGCAGTATCAGTTTTAACACTGCTATTATGAGGTATCACCATATGTCCTTCTGTTTTCTTTAGATTATATGATATCAGAAGGAATGGCTATACTTCCAAATCATCAGTAACACAAACTGAGAATAAGCCACATCTATTACAGCACACGTATCCATAACGGAACAGTGTAATACACCTTTAATAGCGAAGCACGTGGCTCCACAGGCTAGTCTGTTTATTGCTGCAAATTGACCAAACACAAGCTAAATATCAACATGTGGCTGCACAAGTAATATTAAATATTATCTATCAGCTATATGCAATAAAAAACATAGCAACAGCAACGTATTCAAGGCGATAATATCTCCATCTCTCTCCAAATACAGTGGGTACGGAAAGTATTCAGACCCCTTTAAATTTTTCACTCTTTGTTTCATTGCAGCCTTTTTCCAAAAATCAAAAAAGTTCATTTTATTTCTCAGTAATGTACACTCAGCAACCCATCTTGACAGAAAAAAACAGAAATTTAGAAATTTTTGCATATTTATTAAAAAACAAAAACTGAAATATCACATGGTCATATGTATTCAGACCCTTTGCCGTGACCCTCATATGTAACTCAGGTGCTGTCTATTTCTTCTGATCATCCTTGAGATGGTTCTACACCTTCATTGGAGTCCAGCTGTGTTTGATTATACTGATTGGACTTGATTAGGAAAGCCACACACCTGTCTATATAAGACCTTACAGCTCACAGTGCATGTCAGAGCAAATGACAATCATGAGGTCAAAGGAACTGCCTGAAGAGCTCAGAGACAGAATTGTGGCAAGGCACAGATCTGGTCAAGGTTACAAAAAAATTTCTGCTGCACTTAAGGTTCCTAAGAGCACAGTGGCCTCCATAATCCTCAAATGGAAGACGTTTGGGACGACCAGAACCCTTCCTAGAGCTGGCCGTCCGGCCAAACTGAGCTATCGGGGAGAAGAGCCTTGGTGAGAGAGGCAAAGAAGAACCCAATGGTCACTGTGGCTAAGCTCCAGAGATGCAGTCGGGAGATGGGAGAAAGTTGTAGTAAGTCAACCATCACTGCAGCAATCCACCAGTCGGGGCTTTATGGCAGAGTGGCCCGAAGGAAGCCTCCTCAGTGCAAGACACATGAAAGCCCGCATGGAGTTTGCTAAAAAAACCTGAAGGACTCCAAGATGGTGATAAATAAAATCCTCTGGTCTGATGAGACCAAGATAGAACTTTTTGGCCTTAATTCTAAGCGGTATGTGTGGAGAAAACCAGGCACTGCTCATCACCTGTCCAATACAGTCTCAACAGTGAAGCATGGTGGTGGCAGCATCATGCTGTGGGGGTGTTTTTCAGCTGCAGGGACAGGACGACTGGTTGCAATCGAGGGAAAGATGAATGCGGCCAAGTACAGGGATATCCTGGACGAAAACCTTTTCCAGAGTGCTCTGGACCTCAGACTGGGCCGAAGGTTTACCTTCCAACAAGACAATGACCCTAAGCACACCGCTAAAATAACGAAGGAGTGGCTTCACAACAACTCTGTGGCTGTTCTTGAATGGCCCAGCCAGAGCCCTGACTTAAACCCAATTGAGCATCTCTGGAGAGACCTGAAAATGACTGTCCACCAACGTTTACCATCCAACCTGACAGAACTGGAGAGGATCTGCAAGGAGGAATGGCAGAGGATACCCAAATCCAGATGTGAGAAACTTGTTGCATCTTTCCCAAAACGACTCATGGCTGTATTAGATCAAAAGGGTGCTTCTACTAAATACTGAACAAAGGGTCTGAATACTTATGACCATGTGATATTTCAGTTTTTGTTTTTTAATAAATATGCAAAAATCTCTAAATTTCTGTTTTTTTCTGTCAAGATGGGTTGCTGAGTGTACATTACTGAGAAATAAAATGAACTTTTTTGATTTTTGGAAAAAGGCTGCAATGAAACAAAGAGTGAAAAATTTAAAGGGGTCTGAATACTTTCCGTACCCACTGTAGATGTCATGTCATAACACGGCCTAAATGTATCCACATTGTAGCCAAACACTTCTTACTTATTGAAATATGAATAAACGTAGTAACGTTTACACAGATAACGAGGCAGTAAAACCATGACAGTTTAGCCTGCTCCAGATTAGTTTTAACTTATGTTCTGGGCTACGTAGCTGCATCACTTCAACAAGTCTGAACGGAAAATGAAAAAGTCCATTGTCCAGGTGCTACATTCTGTCCCCTTTTCCTGTCTGAGAGCAAGGACTTGGCAGGAGATCAAAGCGATGACTCTCGTCTAGAGCCCGACCGATAAAAGGATTTTTAAGGTGGATACAATACAAATATTTGGTTATTTAAAAATCTGATGTATATATATTTTTTTAATCCAGGAACGCATCACAAAACAAACAGATTTCCCTGACATTAGTTATTTGTAGTTATTAACGAGTTCTCACTAAAATAATATGATAATGATTTGTTTTATTGTCACAACAGAACAGAGGAACATCAAAATATATTAAAGTTCTGATAAATGAAATGTATAAAAATACAAACTTAATATATAAAAAAAGTCTTTTGAACAAAAACACAAAATAACAAAAGAGTGTTGCCAACAGGGACGTTGTAGAGCGTCCTCTGGTGGACAGACTGTGCAACGCCAACACTAACAGGGACGTTGTAGAGCGTCCTCTGGTGGACAGACTATACAATGCCATCACTAACAGGGACGTTGTAGAGCGTCCTCTGGTGGACAGACTGTGCAACGCCAACACTAACAGGGACGTTGTAGAGCGTCCTCTGGTGGACAGACTATGCAATGCCATCACTAACAGGGACGTTGTAAAGCGTCCTCTGGTGGACAGACTATGCAACGCCAACACTAACAAGGACGTTGTTGAGCATCCTCTGGTGGACAGACTATGCAACCACTGAATAAAAGTAAATGCACTTTGATTTTAGCTCCATGTTTGGTCCCCACCAACGCCTGAGAATAAGCCACCCGTAAACTAACTTACAGTACATCAATTAATGGAGCTATTACTGGAAATTAAACTGTCTTTTGATAATCTTGGCTTTCTTGATGTAACCGTGATGTGACGTAATCCTGTTGAAACAGAACATTGTAGTGTCAAAGAGAGAAAAGCACTTTGATTGGTTGTAAGATTGGGATGTCTGGGAAGCTTTAGTCGAATAATGTTGGATACCCAATCCTGTGCCAGCACTTTGCAAAAACTGAGCACAGTCTGAAAATGCCCAAATGTGATTTGGGCTGCCAGTTTGACCATAAATCATTCAATGAAGCACAAGATATAAAGACTGAGTGCCAACACCTCTTCTTCCTCCTCAGAGAGCCAGCAAGAGCACAGTGGGAGGGATGGCAGCAGCAGATGTGCCATCGTGACCAGCAACTCTTTGCACTTGGAAAACATCTCCTCCTCCTCCTCCTCCTCCTCGTTTTCTCTTTCTTCACCTTCTCTCTCCTGCCTTGGTCACCAGGCAACTAGCCTGTCCTCCCTCTCTGCTTTTTCTCGTTCTCTCTTATCCTTGTCACTACCCCTTTTGCTCATGCATTAAACCTCCCTTGTTCCCTTGCTATGTGTTAGGGCTTTTACTCATAACCTATTCCACAAAGAGCTAAAAACATCTCAGTTACACCTCCTTGTTTTGTGAACCGTCAACACCTTCGCTCTCAGGTATTTGCATCTTGCTCGGCTATTGTGACATAAATTTACATAAAATGTGTTAAAAGATGGTACCCATATTCCTCTCATCACCCTAATTTGGGACAAACTGGTGTGTAAGATCGGACCAGATGTGACTGGGACTCTGAAGCAATAGTGTTTGTTCTTTCTTTGACTTTAGATTTACAATGTGTTTTGACATCAAATTTACCTCTCTTTCTCTCTCTCTCTCTCTCTCTCTCTCTCTCTGCCCCCATTGCTCTCATTCTCTTTTTCTCTGTCTCTCAGGCCCCATTCTCTTGTTCTCCTCTCTTTCTCTCCCTTAGAACTTAGAAAAGAAGGACAAGTCACATATGGTTGATCTCAAATATATATATATATATATATATATATATATATATATATTACATTACATCAATATCGTGATTTGGGACTAGATAACATTTGATGAGCTATAGAAATAATAGTCTGTTATCTCATTCAGGATTGATTTCATATATTCAGGACTAATATCAGGGCAAGTTATTTGGTGATTTTTTATCTATTATGATGCCCATATTTGACAACAGTGTTTGGGTGCTTGGCAATATGATTGAAATCACTGTATTAAGACATGTTATGGTATCAATATTTGTGGCAAACATAGGCAAAATCACATTTATAACAACAGTTGAAAGCAACTAATTATGTTCCGTTTGGGGTTGGGAAAAGAAATAAATACTGGCGAATAGCATTATGTTATATTTACTAGACACACACACACACACACGTCCCCAGTGTGGCATTTCTGTGACTACAGTACATCCACTACTGCTGGGTAAATTCATTATTAATAAGACGCAATTAGTTTGAAATCTGCAGCTTCCTTTTACAGCTCAGACAGTCTGATTACCCGACAAATAAACGCTCCCTTAAAACATTCAAGTATCAATAAACCATGCTCAGTTTCAGTGCATGCTGCACAGAGGACTAATAAAATGCCTGTCAGTGTTCAACAAGACTAACTAGTATAGGACTGCAGTGTTTCCCATACATACTGTAGGTTATACTTGTTCCACCACAACATGTTCCACAACATTTTCTTCTCTTATCCTGGAATGTATGTGCAGTGGCCAGACCTTACTCAACAGCGCTTTGCAAGACTAATGTTGTCAAAAAATGATCAGACAATAATTTTGGTGGAGCCCCTGCAGTAACTCCGAGCAGCCCCCCCCTAATTTCTTCTATTGAAGTTTGAGTTGTTGACCAAATAGAAAGTCAAGCTACAACTCTAAGTCAGTCTAAGTCTTGGATACAGTTAGTGGTTGGCTTAGTAAAGAAATTTCACATTTTTCCCCACTGAGCTAATTTAGCTCTGTGGTAAAAGAAAATATAAATCCAAATCTTGCAAAAATGTCCTTCTGAAGCGCTCAAAAAGAAATATTTTCCTTGTATTTAGCACTTTTCTAGTCTTAACAAATACTCAAAGCGCTTTTACATAGTACAGGAACCATTGACCATTCACACACACACACACACACACACACACACACACACACACACACACACACACACACACACACACACACACACACACACACACACACACACACACACACACACACACACACACACACACACACACACACACACACACACACACACACACACACACACACACACACACACACACACACACACACACACACACACACACACACACACACACACACACACACACACAGGGTTCAGAAACTTGCCCAAGGACACTTCGACATGG
This sequence comes from Etheostoma perlongum, assembly GCA_026937815.1. Classification (NCBI taxonomy): domain Eukaryota; kingdom Metazoa; phylum Chordata; class Actinopteri; order Perciformes; family Percidae; genus Etheostoma; species Etheostoma perlongum. The sequence continues at coordinate 23,834,435 of CM049386.1, read as the reverse complement.
GACTGCAGGGCCAGGGATCAATCCCCCAACCTTCCGATTGGCAGGCAACCACTCTGAGCCACAACCCTGTATCAAAAGGTATTTAAAATAAAATGTCACTGTCAAAACAGGCTACAGAAAGACAGAAAATAGACAAACATTTTCACCTTGTCTGTCTGTCGATCTTGAAAATAAAAGAGAAAGCCCCCTTATGTGAAAGATGGAGGTGTACAGTACAGGTAGAAATGAATAGAAGACAGAACGTAAATAAGTGGTTGAGGGATAACTTTGCCTTTGATTCTCTAGTAGCAAAAGATGTCGACAACATGAAAGACAGAAAGAAGCAACTAGAGAGAATAAATGAAAGATAAGAGACATGGGACAAACTAGTCCAGACTGTGTTTAATCCCATGGTGCATTCTTGGCAGTGACATATAGATCTCATTACTTTCCAGTTTATTAATTCATGGTCAGTTCATCCCAAAAAACAATCTCAGCTTCCTGGCTGATCAGATCAGAAGCTTTCATCCTCTCGATCAACAATTTAATAAAGTTCCTAATTAGGAGGATTATTAATCAGCAACACACAACCTGTTACATACAAACAGAAACTACTGCTTCAAAGACCATTCCAGTGTGATTGGACTGCACTAACCCACCTTTTACATCACAATATTATGCTTAAAGGAGAATTCCGGCCAATTTTTTTACGTTAATCTTTACCGCTATAAACGTGTGTGTACTTTCAATTGAAAAAAACCCAAGTAGGCAACACGGAGTAGGGCTGGGTAATATATCAATGTTGTATCTATATTGCTATGAGACTATCGCCAATATTAGGCATTTCCCGATATAAATCGGTATTGGCATTTATAATGGCCGAGTTAAAAAAAAAACATAATTTATAATACTGAATAAATGATTCAGATAAATTAATATCTTAAAAAAAAGGTGAATGATGTTATGAGTGTTGCCGTTGCATAGTTTGTCCACCAGATGGCGCTCTACAACGTCTCCGTATGTTTTTGTTATTGTGTTTTTGTTCAAAGGACTTTAAGTTTCATATCTTAAGTTTGTCTTTTTATACATTTTATTTATCAGAACTTTAATATATTTTGATGTTCCTCAGTTCTGTTGAGACAAAACAAATTATCACAGTATTTTAGTGACAACTCAAATAACTACAAATAACTTATGTTAGGGAAATCTGTTTGTTTTGTTATGCATTTTTGGGATTTTTTTTAAATATATATCGGAATATCGGATTTAAATAACCAAATATATTTGTATCGTATCGGCCTTAAATATCGGTCGGGCTCTAGTTAGGGTCATGCTCAGTCAAGCATGTCATTTTCCCTCTCTTTCTCCCATTTCCTTTCTGTAGCTATCCTGTCAAAGTCCTAAAATCCCCCCCCTACTGAGCATAAGGTTGGTTTAATCCTTCAATAACTGCCAAAACACCCACTAATGTTCTATGGTCCACCTGGAGTGAATTGTTGTTAAATCTTACCCCAAAACGCCACAATAACAACTAATATGGATTGAAGTGAGCAATGTTTTACTTAATTATAAACAGTTAAAAGGGTTCCCCTCTCAATACACTACACAGTGTGTGCATAACGCACCGTTTATAAATATGTCCCGTATGTCTCACAGTGGACAGTGCACTTCCTAGGGCCCTGAGCAATTTACCCACCAAGTGTAAAGTCAATCGGATGAACGGTTGTCGAGAAAATGGAAGATCAGACACACTTTCCATTTAGATGACAGTTTCATGTTATCTAGTTACTTCTGTGTCCTGATTTGATGTTTGGAGAGCAGAGCTAGTAAAACAGCATCTATCTTACAGACGCCTTAGAGAACTGTGCAACCTAAAACAACAGCAGCATTTATCATTAAAAGCTCCACATCATGACAAGTTGTAATCCTGGTATTTACAACATAAAAGTGGCAGCTGAGGGGAGAGAAAGTACTTCTGAGCTGATTTACTGTCCAGAACAGCCTTCATTATTATTCCTACAGTCATACCCACAAACGGGAAAACTTTTAGAAATGTATTTTTCACCAGTCTAGAGCTAGACTGAATTGACTGGGCCAATATCAACAAATTCAGCTTCTCACCAATAACCTGGTCCTACCAGACTCTGGTCCATTAGCCTGGTCCTAGCAGACTCTGGTCCATTAGCCCGGTCCTACCACACTCTGGTAAATTAGCCATTTGTTTTTTAAATTGACATGATTGGCCTACTTTTGGGACACACTGGCCATTCACATCCTTGTTGTTTTTTATTTTCCTGTACCAATGTTCTTTTTAATTCCCCAAAATAACATGATTAATTCCACACAACGCTCTTTGGCAAGTACAAATCTCTACTTTCATTAATTTTGGGGTGTCTTATTCAATTTTATAGCATTTGAAAAAAAAAAGTGGTTTTGAAATAGTATTGAGTAAAAGTTGACATCTTCCAGTCTGTGATTATCCAGCAACATACTTTCCTTTAATTTTAGTCTAAATAATTCCTAATTTCTGCTTTTCTAATTCAAACATTAGGTATAATTTCCTATAAATGAGGTTTATTGACCATAAATTCCAAAAATAACTGTAAAACTAAAGTTAATAAGTTAGTATTACGTAGTGTTAAATGTCAAAACAAAGTGACGAACATTTAAAAAAATGCCAAAAGTGTTAAAATAAGTTAAAAACGTTGATAAAAAGCGTCAACAAAAGTGTTGATTTTCAATTTTAACAGGAAGACAACATGAGGGTTAACTACATAGGATACAAGCGGTTCCAGGAAAGTGGCTGTCAATGTCAATGTCTTCCAAAATGCACATGGCTATTGAAATTTTTGCTACCTCAAAACCTCACCAAACCTCTGGTTAAGTTTGGCGATAACAAACGTCAAACTATTGTTGGTGGAAGACAGGATTTGAACTGGGCCTGCACGATTAATTTCAAATCCATTTTCAATTCAATTTTATTTGTAGTATCAATTCATAACAAGCGTTATCTCGAGACACTTTACAGATAGAGCAGGTCTAGACCACACTCCAGAATTTACAAGCATCCAACAGTTCTAGTAGTTTCCTAGGCGAGGTAGGTAGGCGGTGTCTGACGACCGGTTGGGGTTAGAATGAAGAGTGGCGATAACAGTCCCAAAAAATAGTAGTTTGTAGTACTTCTTTGTAGTAGTTCATGGCATTGCAGGGCACTGTGCGGCATTACAAGGCACAGCAGGACGTAGCAGGGCACAGCAGAGCGTAGCAGGTTGTAACAGGGCATCGCAGAACGTGTAGCGGGACCATGGCGACAGCTGCTACCATAATTTTGGAGCCTCCCTGATCCAAGGAAACATGCTGGGCGAAAAAGAACATAAGGACTCTGGGAAATGACTCCCCAGAGCTAGGTTAGTAACAAGCATTTATGGGACATGGATGCACACAAATGGAAAGATAGAAAGATAGAGGAGAGAGGAACTCGGTGTGTCAAAGGAAGTCCCCCAGCTGTCTAAAACTATTACAGCATAACTAAGAGAGAGGGTAAAGAGGAGAGCCTGGCCAGGCTAGAACTCTCCCCAACCGGATCCCATCCCACTGTCTAGAGGAGATGGGAAGAGAGAGAGAGCAAGAGAAAGGGCTACGGGGAAATTGCCAAGCAGCTTGGTGAAAAAAGGTCCACTGTTGGAGCAATCATTAGAAAATGGAAGAAGCTAAACATGACTGTCAATCTCCCTCGGACTGGGGCTCCATGCAAGATCTGATCTCGTGGGGTCTCAATGATCCTAAGAAAGGTGAGAAATCAGCCCAGAACTACACGGGAGGAGCTGGTCAATGACCTGAAAAGAGCTGGGACCACCGTTTCCAAGGTTACTGTTGGTAATACACAAAGACGTCATGGTTTGAAATCATGCATGGCACGGAAGGTTCCCCTGCTTAAACCAGTATGTCAAGGCCCGTCTTAAGTTTGCCAATGACCATTTGGATGATCCAGAGGAGTCATGGGAGAAAGTCATGTGGTCAGATGAGACCAAAATAGAACTTTTTGGTCATAATTCCACTAACTGTTTGGATAGAAGAATGATGAGTACCATCCCAAGAACACCATCCCTACTGTGAAGCGTGGGGGTGGTAGCATCATGCTTTGGGGGTGTTTTTCTGCACATGGGACAGGGCGACTGCACTGTATTAAGGAGAGGATGATCGGGGCCATGTATTGTGAGATTTTGGGGAACAACCTCCTTCCCTCAGAGCATTGAAGATGGGTCGAGGCTGGGTCTTCCAACATGACAATGACCCGAAGCACACAGCCAGGATAACCAAGGAGTGGCTCTGTAAGAAGCATACCAAGGTTCTGGCGTGGCCTAGCCAGTCTCCAGACCTAAACCCAATAGAGAATCTTTGGAGGGATCTCAAACTCCGCGTTTCTCAGCGACAGCCCAGAAACCTGACTGATCTAGAGAAGATCTGTGTGGAGGAGTGGGCCAAAATCCCTTCTGCAGTGTGTGCAAACCTGGTGAAAAACTACAGGAAACGTTTGACCTCTGTAATTGCAAACAAAGGCTACTGTACCAAATATTAACACTGATTTTCTCAGGTGTTCAAATACTTATTTGCAGCTGTATCATACAAATAAATAGTTTTAAAAAAAATCATACATTGTGATTTCTGGATTTTTTTTTTTTTAGATTACGTCTGTCACATGGGACATGCACCTATGATAACAATTTGAGACCACTCCACAATTTCTAAGTGAGAGAACTTGCAAAATAGTAGGGTGTTCAAATACTTATTTTCCTCACTGTATATCTGGTTTTACAGCTGTTTCTGAGGTTCCTGAGTTTAGAGATAAGTCAGTGCCAGTTAAAGGCAAGTCTTGGTGAATTTTGCTTCTAATAGTTATAATTTCATCATTGAAGAATCTCATAAAGCTGTTACTACTAAGAGCTATTGGAATACTTGGCTCAGTAGAGCTGTGACCTTCTGTCAGCCTGGCTACAGTGCTGAAAAGAAACCTGGGGTTGTTCCTATTTTCCTCTATTAATGATGAGTAGTACGCTGTTCTGGCAATTTTCCAGTTTGGTGGAACGCCAAATCTTCTCAAGTTTCCGTGATATTTGCGAGTTTCAGTGTTATACCATGGAGCTAACCGTCTTGGTTTTATTATCTTCTTTTTTAGAGGGGCAACAGAGTCGAGTGTCATTTGCAACGAGCCTGCTGCACTATCAACAAAATGATCAATTTGGGAGGGACTAATAGCATAGGAGTCCTCCGTTACTTTGTGACTTGGTAAATGCTAATGGAATTGCATCCTTAAATATCTTGTATATAAGGTTTTGCCTAATGGCGTGTAGTTCAGCAGTATAAACTCAAAAGTTATCAAACAGTGGTCAGATAAAAAGGGATTCTGTGGGAACACTATCAAATGTTCAATTTCAACACCATATACCAGAACAAGATCGAGGGTGTGGTTTATACGGTGAGTTGGTTTATGAACACTTTGAGAGAAGCCAATAGAATCTAATAGAGAGATAAACGCAGTACTAAGGCTATCATTCTCATCGTCCACGTGAATATTAAAATCCCCTACAATAATAACTTTTTAATAACCGTTTTTAGCACTAAATTTGACAAAAGCTCTGCAAATTCAGATAAGAATTCAGAGTATGGACCAGTTGCTCGGTACACTATAACAAATAGAACTGGTTGCAGTGATTTCCAACTTGGGTGTGAAAGACTAAGAACAAGACTGTACAATGAGTTACAATTTAGTTTAGGTTTAGAGCTGATTAGTAGACTAGAATCGAAGATAGCTGCCACTCCACCTCCTCGGCCTGTGCCTCGAGGAATGTGAGTATTAATATGACTGGGAGGGGTAGATTCATTTAGACTAACATATTCTCCATCACCCAGCCAGGTTTCAGTAAGACAAAATAAATCAATATTAGAATCTGATATTAATTTATTTACTAGTACCCCTTTAGAAGAGAGAGATCTGATGTTTAAGAGTCCACATTTAATTCTCCTATTCTTTTGCACTATTGCACTTGTGATTTTAATTGTTATGAGGTTTTCATGCACAGCTCCTCTTCTGTTTACCTTTGATTTAAATAATTTCAATGGTTGGGGGTCAGACACAGTCACCATGGGGGTTTTACTAGGTAACTCCTGGAATGGAGGAGCAGAGAAGTGTGTTAGACTGCGACTCTGCCTCCTGGTCCCAACTCTGGATTGTCAAGGATTAGGTCCACTAATAAACTTGTCAAGATTTCAAGAAATGAGAGCTGCTCCATCCCAAGTGGGATGAATGCCGTTTCTCCGAATCAGACCAGGTCTTTCCCAGAAAGACGGCCAGTGATCTACAAAGCCCACATCATTATCTGGACACCATCTCGATAGCCAGCGGCAAAATGACGACAACGGCTATACATATCATCGCTGGTTAGATTTGGCAGGGGTCCAGAGAAAACTACGGTCTCCAACATTGACTTTGCGTATGTACACACCGATTCAACATTAATCTTAGTGACCTCCGTTTGGCGTAACCGGGAGTCATTAACGCCAACATGAATTACAATCTTATTGTATTTACGTTTATCCTTAGCCAGCAGTTTCAAATAAGACTCAATGTCGCCCGCTCTAGCCCCCAATAATCAGAGTTGGTTTCTCAGCGGGTGTGTCGCTGAGTGGGGAAAATCTGTTACAAACATAAACATGCTGGTGGTGGTCGGTGGCCTTTGATAGCTTACGACTATTTTTGCCACTAACCCAGCCACAATGTCCTGGCTGCTCAGGAGTTGCTGGGGGACGGCTACCAGAGGCTAACTCAGGCTCAGGCCGGCCCGCACCGACTACCGGGGGGTGGTTAGCTACAGTAACTAACGGCTGATCTATCATGGTGCGGATCCGGACTTTTAACTCACTAAGCCTCGCCTCCATGTCTATAAATAAACTACACTTGTTACACATACCCTTACCGCTAAAGGAGTCAGAGGAGTAACTAAACATCTCACACACCGAGCAAGAGTAAGTAGGAGAGGGAGAGAGAGACGACATGGCTAACTGCTAAGCTAAAGTTGCTAGCAGCGAAACTAAAGTACGGTAGCGTTAGCTACCAAGCGTTTGAAAACTGTTATGAAAGTTGCTAAAAAATGAAAAGATCTGTGAGTGCTTAGGCAGAACTACTATAAGAATAAGTGTTTAGCGGACAGTTAGCTGCAGTAATAGCAAATCTAACAAATTGAACTGGTAGTGAGCAGCAACACGCTACCAACACACAAGCACCGGAAACAGAAATGAGTCAGGTACGCTTACCGTAGTGTTCAGCGCAGTCACCTAACAAGCAGTCAGAACAAGTCAGAGCTTAATCGGTATAAAATCCCGATCTTGATTCACCTTGTTTTGTTTTTTTAATTACTTTAATTCTTTATTATTTTTACGAGCCAACTACTTTCTTCTGTGAGTTTTAAAGAGACTGTATAAAAAAGGTTTTAATGCTCTCCCTTCTCTTCATTGAAGCCTCTATGTTAATAGGCTTGTGGTGTTGTGCAATGTGCCAAAAAGAAACCTAGGTATAATACTGTCAATTTGTTTTGTTTTGTCATGATTAATGTACGCAACAACACATTGTGGCAGAGAATCGTGATATCAATTCTAACCTAAAAAAATCGTGATTCATATTTTGGTCCAAATCGTGCAGGCCTAGTGTGAACATCAGTTCAAAGTCAGAGTCCTTCTAGATCCATCCATCCCCTACAACCCACAACCAGGTTTTGAGGCGTTACGTCAAATATCTAGATTTTCAAGACAGAAAATTAAGCAAATTTTTTAATGCCATTTTGCGGTGGTGGTCAAATAAGAATCAAGTTTCTGTTTTGCCTAAAATTAGGGGGGGGACCAGACGCCTCCCGATACGATAATCAACAATTTTTCCCCCCACCCCTACCGTTTAGTCGCAATTTGGGATCCGGACGCCATTTTATTCACGCTCCAAAGCGGACTTACTTGTGGAAATTTTGCATAAACTTTGCTCCACAGTTAAATACCATTGTTGAACTTGGTCTGAGTGTGTGTATGAACGGTTGTCAAGTCTTTAGTGTCATCCGAAGTGTCATCATTTCGCTCCCTCACCCCCTCCCCTGCTTATCTGGCTGTGAAGTATGCAAACTGACTGGCTAAACTCAGCGAGACACTTGAGATCAAATTGTTAACCTGAATGTGTCGGAGCATATCCAGTCTCACACCAAAAGGACAACTACAACCACTACAGGAAGCTTAAAACAACACACACGGTTCCATTAGTTCTCAGTTTGTGTTTATCATGTATCGAGACAACATCAAAGTGTCAAAACGGCACAGTGCATTTAAACTTTTACCAATCTAAGTGGGATTGAAAAAATATTTCTGTTATTCTACAGTGGGGTTTCGAAAGTTTGGGCACCCCTGGTAAAAACTTGTATTAATGTGCATAAAGAAGCCAAGAAAAGATGGAAAAATCTCCAAAAGGCATCAAATGACAGATTAGATATTTGTATAATATGTCACAAAAAGTTGTGTAAGAAGTGTAAATGATGGATTTAAAATCTAATTTTCTAATCAATACTTTAAAATAAAGAACATGGCTTGTGTATTGCTGAGGCCATATGGTCAAATTAAAATGTAACACTTATTTTACCAGTCAATTTCAGTTACATGACAAAAAGAAGAACCACTAGATGACAAAAAGGGTATTTTACAAAGTTTCCTTTTGGGGACATAATTTGAAACTGGGGAAAAATTAGAAGTTGGAAAAAAAGTTATAAATTGCAATGTATCGCAGAATTTCAGGGAGGCGTCCGCTGATTCCTACTCCTAGTGTCTTTAACTGCAGACTGCTGGACGCACAGGCATATATATATATATATATATATATATATATATATATATATATATATATATATATATATATATATATATATATATATATATATATATATATATATATATATATATTGGTCTATATATATATATACACATTGGTCTTCCGATTACGTCTATGTATGTGACAAGCCACGTATCGCTAAACTTGCACTTCCACATAATAAAGAATAAAATCTTTTTTATGTCTGTGCTACAACCCGAAAGAGACTTGCACCAATAACACAAAAGCTCATTGGCTGCAATTTAAGTTGCATGTTGGTCTCATTAGTAGTTGTTATACAGTGAATTATATTACTAGTGATGGAAAGAACTAAAACCCCATGGAATCACACATTCTAAAGCGCTGCAGCAGCATTTTCAATGAGTATTAGAGGTAGCATTATGTGGTTGTAGCTAAGCTAAGACATTTTGTGGCCGTAGTAAACTCGCCCCTCCGAAATCTTAATAAAAGCTTTGAATGTAAAAAATACATTTTGTACAGCCCTACTGTAAATTCAAACTTGTTAGCAAACAGTTTACACATTCAGAAGATAGAGAGCAATATATAGCTAATATAATAGCCTCCAGTTGGTTTCCACCAGATGAATGTCCGAGATTCCCCTTTCCTTTAAGCTTTGTTTTGGTCACCTACTACTGAGGGGAATACCTTTTAAGCTCCTAAATGCTCCACTATGGTCATCAACTAGTCTAACTGTGTCTGGTGCTAAGCAGGTAGTGTACAGAGTGATGAGAGTTAAGAATGAACCAAATCTGAAATGTTGCAGCCATAAAACTCAAAACAATGAACATACAAGCAATAAATCTCTGGAGAGCTGAGGGTAACTGCAGTACGGCAGAAGTACTGTCTCCATGAACTTGTTACAGTCTGGTTATCCCACATAAACTGAGCTTTAACTCAACCAGATTATTGCTGACAAGCAACTTCTCTATCACTAAAACTCAATTCGGCTCGCATCCAACCGGGAAAGCACACATACACACACACCATGCTTGACCTGGAGAGGAGTGTTACTGCAGTCAGGCACTTGCTTTTCCGGCGGCAATCTTATCTATGCATTAATCATCTTAGGAAGGCTGGATCCCGCTGTTTCTGGTCAATACACTGCAGGTGGGTGGCAGGAGGAAGGAGAGAGAGGCAGAAACAGAGAAAGACAGAGAGCAACAAAAGAAAAGGCCATACTGTTTAGAGAGAGCCGTCCCAGAGTTAAAAAGGTCACAGAGAATCCTAACAGCAACACATCCAACCTGTATTCTCACAGGCTGTCACTCCCCCTCGATAAACCTCAAAAGTACAACTAGACGTTCTAGCATTACCATGGAAACTGCTGAGGCACCTCATGAAAACTAAATGACAATGGTATGAAAGGTCTACAGGCCCGGAACATGTGTAAATAGTTTGACAGGAGGGGGGGGGGGGACCTTTTATTTTTCTGGACATTGTGATGCACTGGGCTTTTATAACCATAATCGCATGTTTTACTTTTAATTTAACTTTATTCTACTTATGTCTTATTCATGGTTGGGATATGATAAAGAATATAACGTGGTGATTAATATCCCTGTATTATATGAACATTATATAGGTTTTTGATGGTCTGTCAGGTACTCAAGATTTTCACTTTTCCTGAACAGGATTTATGACCAATACCTATTTTAATTCTACAAACAGTACTTATCATGTTACAAGTTGAGGACGCAATGTAAGTGTTTTACAGCTCAATAAAAAAATGAAAAAGAGCTGATACAAATTTGAAAAGAAATTAGTTCTGCCTTAGGAAAACATAACCTATTTTTTATAATATTTAGTATTTTGGATATTATCCTATGATAATATCTGAGAGAGAATGTGAGTGTGGATCTTTGGCAGGATGCGGTTTAGAGTGACTACTAGTCAATGTCAGCATTAGCAAAGGTTTTCAACAAACCGCTGCGTTCACACACCATCATTCACTGCTGCTCGTTGTCATATAACAGCTGAAAGTGGCTTTGTGGCTCCACTGAATCCATCTGGATTTATTGCCAAAATGTAATAGTAATTTTTTTTAAAAGCCTGTGTTGATCCGGATTTCGAAGGCATCAATGTAGAAATGAAGTCGGTTTCAATAGAAATGGAAAATAGTAACAATAACAATAGTCTATGGAAAAATTTCTTCCGCCTTGATTTATTATCGCTAAAAACATTTCCATAATGAGTTTAGGATCTCAATCTCTAGTTTACGTATACCCAATACAGCATGATGTTCATTTAGTAAATGATTGTCCTATTTATTTAAAATATACAATAAAGCAAGGGATGCTTAAAGGGACGTGGCTACAAGTCGACATGTCAATCGGGACAGAGGCTTAGCAATGCTAATCATGGCACTGTGTACATTAAAACAGCCTTAAACTTGTTTTTGAGTGTTGCCCATGTTTCCAAAACCGTACACTTTGACCATTTCACTGCGTGTTTTCACTTCATCCAAGTTCATCTTAACATAATGGTCACCTAGAAATGTATTGTTCAGCATTCTGCCAGCCAGGCTAGCTAGCTAACTAGCGTTAGCTAGTGACTTAAGAAAAAGTCTGCAGATTTTCAACCAGCTCTGTGTACCGCCATACATGCAGACTTACGGCACCGGTACCCGGAGGTTTGCGTTGACTCTGCAGCAAAACGCAGCTTGATGAATTGCGCCAGAAGGGTTGAATGGGCGACTTTCCCTCTTTTAGCATTTTGAAACCATACACAACACTGGCTTAGATGCATAATTATCCCCAGCTCCGCCCTTTTGTCCTAATATGATCACTTCTGGCTCCGAAATACCAAGATGGCGATGGCCATAATGCAAACTCCTGGCTTCAAAATGGCGGTCCACAAACCAATGGGTGACTTCACTAATGCTTTGTCAATTCTTTATATACAGTCTATGGTTTACACATGACTAGAGTTGAGGATGCAGTTGTCATACCGCCATCTTATCCAGGTGTGGTGTGTGGAACATACGTAACCTGGGTATTAGTCTCACTTTGCCAGACACTGCTTCAAAGCGCGCTGAATGAGGGTCTGGCTACTCCAAATAGCATCCGGGGAGGGGAGGAAAACATGCTCTGGCTTCATGGCATTTCTTTAAACCAATCAGAATCGTCATGGGAGGTGCTAAGCTCCGCACAGAGCTGCTGCAAAATAGATGATTGTTGCACAGTGGTGTGAGCTGCAGGGTCACAAATAATATGATGGCAAGTGTCATCCTCCAGAGTGTCTCCCTGCTGATGTAAATGGACTGTATTTATATTAGGGGTGGGGTTAATGGAAAACAACTTTGAGTTTAGGCAAGAGTGCAGAAAAAAACAACACAAAAAGGAATGGAATGTATTTTTTTTTTGTAAAAAAATTGTTGCATCGATAATTGGTTTAGAATCGAATCCTTGGCCTCTGAATCAGAAGGTGACCAGAGATTGCCACCCCTAATTGATATAACGCTTTTCTAGTCTTAACCAACTACTCAAAGCGCTTTTACATAGCCATTCACACACTATGGCCGAGGCTGCCGTACAAGGTGTCACCTGCTCATCAGATAAACACTCACAAACATTTACACTAACATGGTGCAGCATCATGGGCAACTCGGGGTTCAGTGTCTTGCCCATGGGACTGCAGGGACAGGAATCAAACCCCCGACCTTCCGATTGGTACAGTAGAAGACCGCTCTACCACCTGAGCCACAGGCGGGGCAGCCTAGAGGCTCCTCTCAGCAGTGGGGTTCTTTAACAGTGTAGTGAGCAGACGTCTGTAACAGACTTTTACTCAAAAGCTTTCTAAAAACTATCAAAGTGAAACAGTCTGAGGAGGAGAAACAACTGCTCAAGACTTCCCAGACATTAGGCTGGTTGGAGATGATGAGAGCAGCCGGGGGGCGATGACAAAAAACTGCGGTAAAGTCGGACAGTTTCCAGGCGATTCTAGCAGCCTTCAGGCTGAACAGGAAGTCACAGAAATACTCACATCCTTTTAGGTCTGATTCCGATTTTGTAAAATGTAATCAGACTCATAGATCAGCTGGTACACAGTCTCCAGTTTTAAGTAAGTTTAAGTAGCTGTCTAAATGCTCTAGTGCGATCTGATGCTGATTTTAATAAACAAGATGATTCGTGATCTGAATGGATTTAGTCTCTCAGATATCTTAACTTCACTATCAGGCCCACACGTGTTCTGTACAGAATTAGCCTTCAAAATCAGACAATTGGCAATTAAAATCCCTCCGATTCAAAAACAATAAAAGTTAATATAAACGTCATTATGTTGGGGTGCAGTGAGAGGCGGATGTGAACAGTTCTTCTATGTGAACAGCTCATATTTGCGATTAAGCTGACAGGACATGAATGCAGCATTAACACTTGGATATGACAAATAAAAAGCGGAAAACACATTTCAATGTGCGTGTCCGTCCTGCAGCCACAATTTATTATGAAATGAATAGCAATTTTGAGGAAGTCTTCAGTGTATACTAATAACAGCAGCGATAACAGCCCCACAAGCCACAAGCAATGTGGAATTTCCAGTCCGTCAGTGAGCAATCAACTTGGAATGGACACTGGAGAACAAAGCTGCCAGCATGTAGGTCAAGGTGCGGCGAGTGCATTACCAAACTAATAAAAGCTGCTTCCAGTAATTCCTGCTCCTTTCATCTTTCTTCACAAACTGATTTATGGGGCAACAAAATGATTCTGCCTATGGGATGAAGAGAGATGCTCATTGACTGACACGATGGCCGAGTGAGTATCTCTCATTCAGGGAACAGCTGCCTCAACAGTTTACAGCAGGGCTATCAAACTCAACTTCACCAAGGGCCACGCTGGAAAATAAAAATCCCATCAAGGGCCAGTCAGGTTTAGTTTATTGATATGCCTTTATTTAATTGAAAAAGTCAAATATCTTTGACTGTATTATTGCATATCGTAATTCCTCAAATAAAAGCCGGGGCCTTTATTTATTTGAACCGCAGAAGTTACCCGGCATTTATTTGAAGCAGGCCTTTATTTCTAATTCCATCTGTTTGATAAGTAGAATTGTTTTAAATAAACCTTTTTAAATGAAAAGTCATAGCGTTACAGTGGACAGAGAGCATTCATTTTTTAAGAAACATTCGCAAAAATATCACCATATTATATATATATATATATATATATATATATATATATATATATATATATATATATATATATATATACACACTCACCGGCCACTTTATTAGGTACCCCATGCTAGTAACGGGTTGGACCCCCTTTTGCCTTCAGAACTGCCTCAATTCTTCGTGGCATAGATTCAACAAGGTGCTGAAAGCATTCCTCAGGGAGTTTCGTCCATATTGACATGATGGCATCACACAGTTGCCGCAGATTTGTCGGCTGCACATCCATGATGCGAATCTCGCGTTCCACCACATCCCAAAGATGCTCTATTGGATTGAGATCTGGTGACTGTGGAGGCCATTTGAGTACAGCGAACTCATTGTCATGTTCAAGAAACCAGTCTGAGATGATTCCAGCTTTATGACATGGCGCATTATCCTGCTGAAAGTAGCCATCAGAAGTTGGGTACATTGTGGTCATAAAGGGATGGACATGGTCAGCAACAATACTCAGGTAGGCTGTGGCGTTGCAACGATGGTCAATTGGTACCAAGGGGCCCAAAGAGTGCCAAGAAAATATTCCCCACACCATGACACCACCACCACCAGCCTGAACCGTTGATACAAGGCAGGATGGATCCATGCTTTCATGTTGTAGACGCCAAATTCTGACCCTACCATCCGAATGTCGCAGCAGAAATCGAGACTCATCAGACCAGGCAACGTTTTTCCAATCTTCTATTGTCCAATTTCGATGAGCTTGTGCAAATTGTAGCCTCAGTTTCCTGTTCTTAGCTGAAAGGAGTGGCACCCGGTGTGGTCTTCTGCTGCTGTAGCCCATCTGCCTCAAAGTTCGACGTACTGTGCGTTCAGAGATGCTCTTCTGCCCACCTTGGTTGTAACGGGTGGTAATTTGAGTCACTGTTGCCCTTCTATCAGCTCGAACCAGTCTGGCCATTCTCCTCTGACCTCTGGCATCAACAAGGCATTTCCGCCCACAGAACTGCCGCTCACTGGATGTTTTTTCTTTTTCGGACCATTCTCTGTAAACCCTAGAGATGGTTGTGCGTGAAAATCCCAGTAGATTAGCAGTTTCTGAAATACTCAGACCAGCCCTTCTGGCACCAACAATCATGCCACGTTCAAAGTCACTCAAATCACCTTTCTTCCCCATACTGATGCTCGGTTTGAACTGCAGGAGATTGTCTTGACCATGTCTACATGCCTAAATGCACTGAGTTGCCGCCATGTGAGGGAACAAACCACAAATGAGATTTATCAAAGTACAAATACATTTTTTGGACATGCACAGATTAATACTTTTTTTGTACATTTTTTTAAATCCCAAAATGAATATGCAGTATGTCTGAAAATATACATAAACATGAATCCGACATATTTGTATACAAACAAAAAACAAAAAAAACTCAACAACACTGATGATTCACTTACTGGCCTTTAGGTAAAGTAGTTCAACAACTTTTTGTTGGTTTTCACCAGATTAGTTGAACAGTGAGGAATAGAGTCTATGATGTTCCACAGGTGTTGCAGTGTTTACCTCATGACCAGAAATTAAAGTGCCCATATTATGAAAAAAACTCACTCACAAAATCACTTTTTCTGGGATTTGGGGTGTTATTTTGTGTCTCTGGTGCTTCCACACGCATCAAACTTGGAAAAAACTATCCATGCTATTTCGAGTGAGATAAAGGTTTCTGAATGTTCTCTGCTAGGTAGCTACTGGGCATGTGCAACTCCCAACAAAAGATAGTATAGAAGTGGGATGTCTCACTCTGGGGCTTTTTTGAAAATGAAATCATGTAAACCCATTCGGTACAACCTCAATACAATTATGAACATGAAGATGAGCAGAATATGGGGGCTTTAAAGCCTGACACCAGGAGAGGGGAACTGACGAGCTTAAGTTAGGGACCGTCTCAAAAATGCATGCTAAAAGGGCCAAGGGAGATTTTCAGATTTCTGTCAATAATTTCTCTTTTATTTTCCCCATTGCAAAAAACAAATGGCAATAATGCCCCATGAGCTATTGTGGCCGTGTCATAGACATATCATAGACCAACGTTACATTTATCTGAGCCTCCTGCCATTTTATACACAACCTTCAATTTTTTCAAGAAAACCACGCCATTCTGACTTGTAATTTTTCACTAACCTCCTGTTCTATTTTCACTAATTAAGTCCCACCCGGACCATTGCCTGTTACTCCGCTTTTATTATGACTTGTTTTAGAGATGGTTTATTATCTCTCTAATAAAAGCCTGAAACTCTGAGTCTGTCTGGTTAACGGATTGAATGTGATGACGTGCATATGCAGAGAAATGTCGCACGCAGTGCAGATGTTTTTTTTTAAATCGGCCATTATAAATGCCGATACCAATATATCGGGAAATGCCTAATATCGATAATATATCAGCTGATAATATCGGCCAGCCGATGTATCGGTCGGGCTCTAGTAGACAGCCCAGACTCCACAAACAACAACAAAAACAAACTGCGACCAAAGTAGAATAAAGATATCCAGGATAAGTGACTTAGCTTGACTTAGTGTGATCTGCTCATGGCGGATTAATTGGTTGCACGTTTGCCGAGCCAGGATGAACAGGTGGAGCTATGTCCAGCCAGGTGTAGATAACCAGGATGAACAGGTGGAGCTATGTCCAGCCAGGTGTAGATAACCAGGATGAACAGGTGAAGCGATGTCCAGCCAGGAGTAGATAACCAGGATGAACAGGTGAAGCTATGTCCAGCCAGGTGTAGATAACCAGGCTGAACAGGTGGAGCTATGTGCAGCCAGGTGTAGATAGCTGGGATAAGTGCACGTTCACGGCTTTCTCACATAGACCACGGTATCAATCACAGATTTACTGATGCAGAGATGGAGAAGACGCATGCGCCATATGTTTCGCCCAATGAGCAGCAGCTTCTAATGGAAAGTAACGAGGAGGGGAAGAATATGCAAAAAGGGAAATACGGCTCTTATCAAACGGAGAGAAAAAGCCCAACAGACTATAGCGGACCGACTGAATGCGTAAGGATGTAAATATATCTACTTAGCCGACTAGTCACTCCACTTTTTTACAAAAGTAAGTTTTAAAGTTGTAGGCTACACTGTTTTAAATGCTTTAAATATGCTAGTTTTATGTTTCTGTTTTTATGTGATAAATGTGCTCGTTTTACAGGTTTTAAGTGTCTTTGACTAGCCTACCATCTAAAGCACAACATAAATGTATTATTATTTAGCCTTTGCCTTAAAAGTGAGCAGAGGGAATTTTGTTCCTCGAGAAATGGACCCTAATGACTCTAGGCTTAATTTCAAACCCTTATTGACAACGTGAGAACATGTTTTACAACGCATATGTGCACAAATCTCTATAAGCTATATCTGATTCTTTGTACTATTAATCTTCATACAGAACAATCAGAAAGGGACAACAACTAGAACAAGAGGTAAGTGACTTCAATACACACTGTGAGCATAAATGTAAAACAATGTTTTTTAATAGACAAGTAACAGCACCAAAATAAAGAGATTAAGAACCATTGTGGTGTTCCAGGTGTGATGAATGTAAACTACACTACATACGTACTGTATATAGGCCACGTTATTGGTCCAGGGATGTGAGACTAATTGAGAAGGTTATGAAACCAAAGTAAGCTATAATAAAAAACATTAGGCCTACATATTACGGAGTAACACAAACTGTCCTTTATTAGAGAAGGACAAGCAACAAGAAAATGAAATCATGATCAGTCTGCCATTAATGTCATCTGGGAATATCGCTGCATTGTCCCACTTAATCTCCGGAGTGTCCTGTATAAACCTGAAGCTGAGACCACGGACACTGCGCTGCTCATCTCTACTTTTACAGAGAGAGTGGACACTGACGCGAAAGACAGGTCTGCCGGCAGGCAGCGGCCACCAGGCAGCAGCCGCACGCCAGGCAGCCTCGAAACACTACTGTCTCACCGGGAAACGTCCCGACTCTCCCGATTGGGTGTCAGTGCAACCATTTCCAACCATCTAAACAACATAGTATAGTAGGCTTTCTATCAAACTCATGACAACAATAGTGACAAATAATGCATGTTAATAAAAATAAAGCAGAACACATCAGAAGACAACGGAATAACTGTTAAACACGTTTATTTCGGATCAGATGGCAGCTGATTTAACACACAAGACTCCAGGATTAATCTTAGCCCGGCTGTTAGCCTGCTCTGGACCAGGCTAGCCGCAAAGAATAAATCTCCATGGTTACTTGGCTGGGTTTAATTCAACCTAGTTTCGTGCAACCGAGT
Source organism: Etheostoma perlongum (assembly GCA_026937815.1). Classification (NCBI taxonomy): domain Eukaryota; kingdom Metazoa; phylum Chordata; class Actinopteri; order Perciformes; family Percidae; genus Etheostoma; species Etheostoma perlongum. The sequence goes on along the minus strand of CM049386.1, from coordinate 23,816,112 downwards.
CAAAGTTAAATTCATCCAGGATAACTTGAATATCCCGGCTTAATCCCTTATCCTGGTTTTGTGCAACAGGCCCCTGCACCACCAAACATAAACAGTGTTCCTGCGTTCCAGCCAATAACCAAGAAGATGGATTTATGGGTGGGTGTTGGGCGGGGTTAGTGCGAGGAAGCACGGAAGGAGGGGGCGAGCTAGTCTCGTTTTGTTTGAAAATACTTTGAACGTCAACAAGAAGTAACGTCACCCAACATCGCTGAAAGCCCCTTTAACCTGGCAGCTTTGTTACTTTACAAAGTAAGATTTCTGCACACAAAACACGCAGTGTATAAAATACATTTTTGATCGTTTCCAGTTTCTAAAATGTGAGGACTTGTTGTTGTTGTTGCATTGAGCGGTTTTACTTTTGATACTTTAAGTACATTTTCCTGATGATGTTTTGGCCAGGCTACATACTTAATTATTTAAGTAACAATTCAATGCAGGACTTTTAATATGTAACACGAGTATTTTTACAGTGTGGTAGTAGTAGGTCTACTTTTACTTAAGTAAAGGATCTGGTTCTGAATCCTTCTTCCATCACTGTTGCTTAGTGAATTACCATGTCACAGCCTCTCTCTCACACACACACACACACACACACACACACAGACTCCAACTACCAACACATGGCAAGTCTCACACACACACACACACACACACACACACACACACACACACACACACACAGACTCCAACTACCAACACATGGCAAGTCTCACTCACACACACACACACACACACACACACACACACACACACACACACACACACACACACACCAACTACCAACACATGGCAAGTCACACACACACGCACGCACGCACGCACGCACGCGCGCGCACACACACACACACACACACACGTCATTTGCCTAGACAGCACTGATAAGGACTGTGGGTTTGGAGGCTCCTCAGCAGATCCTCCAGCAGCCCTGCGACGGGCTATGACTCATACCGCCAGCCCTCTACTGATGCTGGAAACGACAAGTAACACCGGAACGCACCAATAAACAACAAGCCCAAACGAGCCCGAAGGGTGTTCCGGGAACATTTCTTTCTCTTCTCCTTTGACACTTACCTTTCTTTGACGATATCGAAACAAACTCAGATCCTCCTCGCAGGTGTCTGCTGCTGCTGGTGCTGCTGCTGCTTGGCCAGTTGGTCTCCTCCTCCTCCGAGACTTCGCATCTCTCCCACAGTTCTGAAGGAGAGGGAAACCCGCCAGAGACCACCGAGCCCGGCCGGAGCTCGACGTGACGGCCCGGTGAAGTGTTCGGTGGAGTGCCGCTTGAGAAGTGCTCGAGAGTAGAGAGTACTTCTGTTTGCAACGAGTCTGATGGATGTCGCTCCGCTTCCTTGAGGGGTGGAGGTTTGACGCTCCTGCAGCATTCAGGGACTCCCCGGAAACTCGTATTTTTTAGACAGGTGCTTCTGATGATTTAATGCTGCTATTAAAGTAACAACCCTCATGTTGTCCTCGGGTCAAATTGACTCTTTTTTTCTATATTAATGTTCTTTTTAACTATCCAATTGTAATTACCCAAAATAACATTAATTCCATACAACGCTCTTTGGCAATTACGAATCTCTAGTTTCATTAATTTTGGGGCGTCTTATTCAATTTTATAGTATTTGGAAAACAAATTGAAGTGGTTTTGAAATAGTATTGATTAAAAGTTGACATATTCCAGTCTGTGATTATCCATCAACAAACTTTCCTTTAATTATAGTCTAAATAATTACTAATTTCTGCTTTTGTAACTCAAACATTAGGTGTCATTTCCTATAAATTAGGTTTATTGACCATAAATTCCAAAAAATAACTGTGAAACTAAAGTTAATAAGTTAGTGTTACGTATTGTTGAAAACGTCAAAAAAGGATCAAACATTGAAAAAAAGGGACAAAAATTTAATAAAAAGTTAAAAGCATTGATAAAAAGCGTGTTGATTTTCTTTTTTGACAGAAAGACAACAAAAGGGTTAATAAGTTGTTGGTCTTTTAAATGTGTGAAACAATCCTTATTTGTTTCTTTGTTAATTTCTGAATTATTTTACTGGCGGATCAGATTTTCAGATAAAATATGCCTTTCTACAATACATAAAAAGAACAACACAGTAGGCCTAGGCTAATCCCGGCACTCTATATGCAACTTTGTTCAAGAATAACTTTATTTCCAATATTTGCTGGGAAAAGTAAAAACAATCGTGTTTCTTGAGAATGTCATACATTTTGTGGACTGTGAATGCTATATTTTCCGTTTTTGTTGACAAAATTAAAAGTCACCACACATACGAAATCTATAGCTGATCTGTCCTGCAGCATGTGAAGGCAGCATCGTTTATGTCACCGTATAACCTGAAAAGATGTGAGCCAACGGGGTCCTAGCGCCGACTAATTACCTCTTCATTCACCGTGGCCTAAATGTTCAACAGGTGGAGACGCAAACAATACGGATACTGTACATGACTAAATAAAATATTCGAATTCAAAAGAAATTGATTTTTTTGGGATGTTGAAGCAGGGCTCAAAAGTTTGGGTACCCCAGGTAAAAAATTGTATTAATGGGCATAAAGAAGCCAAGAAAAGATGGAAAAATCTCCAAAAGGCATCAAATGACAGATTAGACATTCATATAATATGTCACAAAAAGTTAGATTTTATTTCCATCATTTACAAAATAACAGAAAACAAAAACATGGAGTCTGCAAGGGTTTGGGCACCCTGCAGAGTTTATAGCATGCACCCCCCCCCTTTGGAAAGCTGAGACCTGACAGTGTCATGGATTGTTCTCAATCTCCGTCTAGAAAGACAGGTGATGTCAATCTTAAGGTTTTAAATGCCCAGACTCATCTGACCTTGCCCCAACAATCAGCACCATGGCTTCTTCTAAGCAGTTGGCTAGAAAACTGAAACTGAAAATAGTTGACGCTCACAAAGCAGGAGAAGGCTATAAGAAGATAGCAAAGCGTTTTCAGATGCCAATATCCTCTGTTAGGACTGTAATTTAGAAATGGCCGTTATCAGGAACAGTGGAAGTTAAAGCAAGATCTGGAAGAACAATATCAGACAGGATTGTGAGAAAAGCAAGTCCAAACCCACGTTTGACTGCACGATCGATCCAGAAAGATGTGCTACTAAGATGTGTAGTTGTGCTACACCATTCCACTATAAAGAGATACTCGTACAGAAATGGTCTTCATGGAAGAGTCATCAGAAGAAACCTCTTCTACATCCTCACCACAAAAATCAGCGTTTGAAGTTTGCAAATGAACATATAGACATATATATATCAAATTGTGGACGCTAACTTGATGTCATTTGTGAAAAAGCTGAAGTTAGAAAAGAATAGAATAGAATGCTTTTATTGTAATTATACACAAGTACACAGTACCACTGCAATAAGATTGAAGCAATCCCTTTACAGTGTTGACACAAAATATAAGATAAGAATATAAAATATCAAAAATATCAAAAGTAAAAAATTTAAAAATGTAGGTAGTGCAGAGAAAAAAAAGGGGGGGGGCAGGTGTAATCTGGAGAGCAACTGTATGCATATGCCTTGAATACACATTGTGTGAAAGGAGATAAGTATAAACAAATAAATAAATATTGCACAGTAATGAAATGGAATGGTTAAATATTAAAATTGCACTGTATGAAATTGCACAGATTCTAGTGACCTTTGAGGTATTATATATAACAGTACTGCACAGTTGGAGGGAAGAAGAAAGTGGGGGGGGGGGGTCAGTGCATATGTGAGTTCAGGGTGGTTATGGCCTTTGGGAAGAAACTGCTCTTGAGTCTGTAAGTCCGTGCTCTGATGCACCTGTAGCGCCTTCCTGAGGGCAACAGGTCAAACAGATCAGAGCCAGGGTGGGAGCTGTCCTTGATAATGTTCTCTGCTCTGCTGAGGCAGCTGGAGGTGTAGATGTCCATCAGGGAGGGGAGAGGGCAGCCTTTTGTGCTGACCTTACAACCCTCTGCAGCCTCTCCCTGTCTGCCACGGTGCAGCTGCCGTACCATACTGTGATGCAGTAGGTCAGCAGGCTCTCGATGGACGAACGGTAGAAGGTCAGCAGCAGGTTGGAGTCCAGGTCGTACTTCCTGAGGACCCTCAAGCTGCTGGGCCTTCTTGATGACCGCTGTAATGTTGGCTGTCCATGAGATGTCAGCGGAGATGAGGATGCAGAGAAACCGGAAGGTGTGGACCCTCTCCACGCACTCGCCATTGATGTACAGGGGGGCTAGGTTGGTGCTGTTTTTCCTGAAGTCGACGATGATCTCCTTGGTTTTCTTGGTGTTCAGAGCCAGGTTGTTCTCTGATCACCAAGCTGCCAAGTTCAGGACCTCCTCTCTGTAGGCTGTCTCGTCGGCCACAGGACGGTCATCATTTAGGCTGGTGATGGGAGACTTCTTCGGCACTGGGATGATTAAGTTAAAGAGAGGATGGCTTCTACAAATGGATAATGATCCTAAACACACCTCAAAATCCACGGGGGATTACATCAAGAGGCGTAAACTGAAGGTTTTGCCATGGCCTTCACAATCTCCTGACCTCAACATAATTGAAAATATATGGATAGACCTTAAAAGAGCAGTGCGTGACAGACAGCCCAGAAATCTCAAAGAACTGGAAGACCTTTGGAAGGAAGAATGGGCGAAGATACCTCAAACAAGAATTAAAGACTCTTGGTTGGCTACAAGAAGCGCTTCCAAGCTGTGATACTTGACAAAGGGGGCAGCACAAGGTATAAGGCTCGTTCGGGATGAGCCAGGTCTGCGCAGAATCGATCACCGGCGATTGCTGCTCGTTGCATGCTGGTTAGATTTGTGTCCGACTTGATCCCGATTTGCTCTGACGTCATGCATACGTAGGCAACGATAATCTCACGAGAGCAAGGCGGCCGCAGTTCTGAGACCCAGTCAGCACAGTTGCTTTTCACCGACTGCAAGACCCAGGCGGACCTAGAGCATGCTGGGAAACGCCGGCCTCTCAGCTGATTTAACAGCTGATTGGTTCACAATCGACTCAACATGATGACGTTTTATATAAACTTTTTATTGTTTTTGACTTGAAGGGATTTTAATTGCTATTTGTCTGATTTAAAGACTTTAAAGACATATTATACGAATGTCTAATCTGTCATTTGATGCCTTTTGGAGATTTGTCCATCTTTTCTTGGCTTCTTTATGCACATTAATACAAATTTTTACCTGGGGTGCCCAAACTTTTGAGCCCCACTGTATATTAAAAACCGAAATATTAAATTTTTTCTAACTCAAAGCACTGATTCATCAACAGAAAAATAATGTCAAGACGGTGAATTAGATGGTCAAATATCCAGATGCGTGCTAAAATGGATCCAGCATGCATTATGGATTAATAAAAATCCTTCATGAAATATTTTTTTCATATTGGCATGAAATATAAAAATGTCTGCCAAACTGAGGTTTAACTGCAAGTTCACACAAAAACAAAGTAAGACAACAACAAAAAAGATCAATAAAATCTGATTTGTGCAACATGATCCCGAGGTAAATTTCCAATGACCCATATACTGGAAAAAGGTTGCTAGGAAACAGCTTCATTTCCTGCCACTGCTTGATATTTACAAGCACTTACATAGTTATTATACACTGGAACAGGAAATAACCTCGAAGCCATTTTGACAGATTACATTTTTTAAAGCACACTGATGAGCAAACCAGGCACATTTTGAGTGAATAAATGATCTCTCCTTAATTTATGTAAAAAGGTCAAATTTTGTACTCATCAGTAGCTGACTCATTAACTCAACATTAATGTACACTTGCTCCACCCCTGTCGTTTTCTTGGGCTTCCCTTAGTTACCTGCATTTAAAGGTCCCATGGCATGAAAATGTCACTTTATGAGTTTTTTTAACATTAATATGCGTTCCCCCAGCCTGCCTATGGCCCCCCAGTGGCTAGAAATGGTGATAGGTGTAAAGCGAGCTCTAGGTATCCTGCTCTGCCTTTGAGTAAATGAAATCTCAGATGGGCCAATTTGGAATCTTGCCCCTTGTGACATCATAAGGAGCAAGGTTACCGCCCCTTTCTCTGCTTTGCCCGCCCAGAGAATTTGGCCCAGCCATGAGAGAGAGACATCATGGTTTTCAAATGAGCAAAGTTGGGCCCACTAAGGCCTATATAAAAGAGACTTCAGATACAGTATTAGGGACCACTAAGGCCTATATAAAAGAGACTTCAGATACAGTATTTGGGGACCACTAAGGCCTATATAAAAGAGACTTCAGATACAGTTTTAGGGGACCACTAAGGTCTATATAAAAGAGACTTCAGATACAGTATTAGGGGACCACTAAGGTCTATATAAAAGAGACTTCAGATACAGTATTAGGGGACCACTAAGGCCTATATAAAAGAGACTTTAGATACAGTATTAGGGGACCACTATGGTCTTTATAAAAGAGACTTCAGGTACAGGATTAGGGGACCACTAAGGTCTATATAAAGAGACTTCAGATACAGTATTAGGGGACCACTAAGGTCTACATCAAGATACTTCAGATACAGTATTAGGGGACCACTAAGGTCTATTTAAAAGAGACTTCAGATACAGTCTTAGGGGACCACTAAGGTCTATATAAAAACATCCAAAGAGCACCATGTCATGGGACCTTTAAAGCTAAATAACTGATGAACTGCATCAGTTCTTTTTTTTGCTAAAAATGAGTGCCATAACAATTAAAAAATATGAACAGAAGGTTGTCTGCAGGGCCCGAAGTTGACCTGTTTGGCCACCAGCCTGGCAGGTGGATTTTAAAAACCACTTGCCAAACAGACATTTACCTTCCAATTTACCTGCCCGTTCCCAGGCCAGGTTGGAGATATAATCCCTCTACCTAGTCCTGGGTCTTCCCCGAGGCCTCCTCCCAGCTGGACGTGCCTGGAACACCTCCCTAGGGAAGCACCCAAAAGGCATCCTTACCAGATACTCGAACCACCTCAACTGTCTCCTATCGACGTGAAGGAGCAGCGGCTCTACTCTGAGCTCCTCTCGGATGACTGAGCTTCTCACCCTATCTCTAAGGAAGACGCCAGCCCCCTTCCTGAGGAAACCCAATTCGGCCGCTTGTACCCTGGATCTCGTTCTTTCGGTCATGACCCAGCCTTCATGACCGTAGATGAGGGTAGGAACGAAAACTGTCCGGTAGATTGAGAGCTTTGCCTTCTGGCTCAGCTCTCTTTTTGTCACAACGGTGCGCTAAACAGAATGTAATACCGCACCCGCTGCTCCGATTCTCCGACCAATCTCCCACTCCATGGTCCCCTCACTCAGGAACAAGACCCCAAGGTATTTAAACTTCACTTGGGGTAAGGACTCATTTCCTACCAAAACGGCAAAGATTAGCAGCACCTCAGCAGCTTGATGGCTATATCATTCCTTGTTCATTGTCCTGATGAAGCTGGTGTGTTTCAGAAGATGAAGGTGACCTTCTAATGTCGCCAGGAACTAGTGCATGACCCGCAGAAAACCACAGATGTCTTCAAGATATTTCCACGTATTTTAGATGTCAAAGGACTAGTGAGTTAAGCATATTTTATTTAAGGTCCAGTTTTTCACTTTGTTGGTTGTAAGCCATTAACAATGCACTCACCATTCATTCAATGTATTACCATGTATGTATGATCAACAGTTGAACCAAGACTTTCTGTTGTTGTTTGGTGCTGAAACTGCCTCTAAGATGCTTGAGAAGTGGGACACAGCATTCAAGGTTATTGAGGAGGCCAAACATCTGAATCGGTCAACCGAGTTGTGCCAATGTCTGAAAGCTGGTGAGAAACTCAGAACGATGACACCAGTACGCTACATGGCATGCTTTGTTTGTATTCCAGAAAGCTGGTGCAATTTACTTATGCATTCTGTGTAGATACTAGATAATGACTTTTTCTCCTTTGTATATTATAGGGACATATATGGGACAGTGATATGGCCTCCCTGCTGCTCTTTCTCCATCTCTTGCCACGCATAGCTGGACGGAAGAGGATCAAAATAAGTCCCAGTGATGCCGTGGACAAAATGTTGCACTTTCCCAAGGTCCATTGGTTCTAATCTGTTAAATTCCATGAGGCAGTTGTTCATCCTTCAATCAATTAAAATTTATTTGTAAAGCACTTTAAAAAGCACGAGGTGCTGTACAGAACAACGTAGTAGTCATTTAAAACATGTACACACAAAATACACATAAAACAGTGTCACAGTAATAATTTTGCACAAAAATGTATACTAATAGTAATAAGAGACAACTTGCAGTGGTATTTTCTTCCCCTGGAGAAGCAAAACCACTGCATGGATAAGAATCAGAACAGTTACTTCAGGGTGTTCATGTTGTTGTTCTGTTTTTCAGTCATGCTGCAGCATTGATGAACACCTGTGGGGTAGAGGTGGCAAACATAAGATAAGATAAGATAAGATAAGATATGCCTTAATTGAGGAAGGCATTGAGAAATTGGTCTTGGGCAGAATGTGTTACTGCTGCTGGCTTCATTTTGCTAAGAGAAGAACTGTTGTGTCTATCTAGCTCTACATTGGAGAGTCTATCTTAGAACTGCAAGGATCAGTTGATTAATCAATTAGTTTTAGATTAATCACCAACTATTTTAATAATCAATTAATCAGTTTGATTCTCGGATTCCAGCTCCTTAAATGTGAATATTTTCTAGTTTCTTCACTCCTTCGTGACAGTAAACTTAATATCTTTGAGTTTTGAACAAAGACATTTGAGGACTTTGGGAAAACACTAATCCACTTTTTCTTTTTTTAGACCAAACAACTAATCAAGAACATAATCAACTGATTAAGCAACTATGAAAAAGACGTATTAGTACCAATCCTAATAGACTATTTTATTTAAAAAATTTCTAATAGTTTTCGAGGTGCATAACAGTGACTAACGTTTTGACGTAAAGTTACATCTTCATCAGAGTCCTCTAAAACTTTTCATTTAAAACCATACTTAATACTAAATGTTACTGGCAGTATCTTAGTCGTCATGGATACCAAGCGCCTCTGCAAACATGTGAGCTACCAAAGCAAATGCTCTATCAACTAATTGACTGAATACACGTGCACACATCTTTCTAGCAAACTAATTGTGACTAATTGACATAGTGTTGGTCTGTGCTGTACGTGTGTGTTTTTCTTGTTTAACTATATTCGTGGGGTCCAAAAACCGGGAGTCCAGTAAACTTGTGGGTTCCCGACAGCTTTGTGGCTCCAAAATGCTGGACCCCACAACTTTAAAGGGCTGTTTGAGGGTTAAGACTTGGTTTTAGGAGTAGGGTTAGAATTAGGTTATGGTTAGGTTAGGGTAGAAACGTAGTGCCCTGGATGGGCGCTGCGAGGGGCAAGGGCACAAGGGGACCCCCGGTGTCCCTGGTTTGGGTCTAAAAAGCTGTTTAAAAGAAGGCAAAATGATCAGAGCAGGGCCAAAGAACCACAGGACAGGACGGACAGCGGGAACATAAAACTTTAAATAAAAGGTGTCCTCCACTCCTGCTCCGGGTCTTCTCCCCGAGACACTACCACATGATTACAATAAATAGAATTACAATAATTGAAATATGTATATATATATATACATATATATACACTGTACATAGAGAAAAGAGAGGGGGGGAGTTATAAAGATAAATAAAATAAATTCTATTTAAATATATTAAAATATATTAAAATCATTTTTTGACATACATTACTTTTGAAACCACATTTAAAAGTACTAAAATACAGTTTGAATTACTTGCCCCTAAGGATAAAAAGTACACATACCATTAAAATTAGTAAATAAGTGCTTTCGTAAAAAAGTGCTATAAAGATAAAAAGTGGCACGCGATAATAAATAAATAAATAAATAAATAATAATAAAACATTTAAAATACATCATAGGATAAAACCACACTGTTAGTAGCATGCATAAAACCGATGGTATGTGTATCATCATGTTAAAATCCAGAGGCAGGCAATTCATGGTGTAAAACAAGATAATAAATATTAATAATCCCATTAAAATATACCATATAAACACCCGAGAATAAAAATCATAAAGGACCGCCAAGGCATCTTTAAATAACTTTATTTAAGAACGAAAACATGTAAAATTCTGTCTATATATAGGTCGGGCCCCCCCTGCAGGCAGAAATGAGTTACCAAAAAAGTAATAAAATCTGAAAAGCATTATATAATAAAAAAATCATAAAAATAGAAAGAAAGGAAAAAGAAGGGAAAGAGAACATGTATGGGGGGTTAAAAGACTGGATTAAGGGTTAAGGTTAGGCCTTTAGTTGTGATGGTTATGGTTAGGGTAAGGGGCTAGGGAATGCTTTATGTCAATGACGAGTCCCCACAAAGGTAGTGCCAGGCACTGTGTGTGTGTGAGTGCGTTAACTCACATTTGATCATGCATATGCTGATGTCAAGCCAAATTTAGGATTTAAGTTTTACCACCACAACCTGTTGCCATGGAGACATGAAAGTGGTTACAGCATGTCATGTTTCTCAAATCTAATTATTCAGGAAACATAGAGACTCTGTCGTATTTAATCAACAAGATACTGAACAAAAGAAACTGGAGAAACTGCAAATGCAGATGCAAAAGTACAGAAAAGTATTATAACAATAAGGTTACAACTTCTGTCACAGAACCTGAATGTAACAACCAGCTTCACCCCACAACATGTTTTTTATAACTATTACTTTTACTTTTCACATATCCTGCAAAAAAAACGCCTTTTTGTCTTATATCCTACATACTTTGGGCTTGGTTGAACTGAAGCTTTATAGTTCTTGTCTGTACACTTAAAAAATAAACTTGTGTGAGACAAGGTGGAAACCAATGGAAGGCTGATACATTTGCAGGCTACTCCTGAAAGGATCATCTTCCTGCCGTCGAGAACTGTTGCCTAGTCTGAGTAAGCATATTTCAGATGGATTGTGGGAAGTCACCAGTGGCTGCCTGCACTGGGGAGGTTTAGTGACCAAAATTATCGTTTTCAGTATTATCGCTGTATTTTTAAAAGTGCGTTCAATGCCTTTAGCAGCAACTATTTTCCTGCACGTTCTACATACAGGATAACTATCTTCGGTGTTCTTATAATAACCAAAATATGCCCATGCTGCAGACTTAGTCCAATTAGAGGGCTGATAAATGTCCTGAGCGCTGTCGTCTCCTCCTTCCGCTACCATTCTTTGGATGTCAGGCAATTATCTTTGAATAATGTGTGATTCGCATAAAGCAAAGTAATAAGTTGAGCCCATCCTATATTCTAGGCATACTAGATATACTAGGCATGGATGCAGGTAAAGGGACAGGCTCAAATAATTAGATTTCACAGCTTCCATAGAAATAGTAATATTAATATTTCTTTTGCAGATCTACCAGTGCGCAGATGAGCGTAGCCAACATGTAAAGGGAATCCTCATTCACAGCAGATCAGCAAGCAAACATAAAGAAAGAGAGCTACAGCAAGGATCAGTCTTCAGTGTTTGTCTTTGTATGAGAAAATTAAACTATTTCACATTCACCTTCTCTTCGAGGGGTAAATGGCGCAACAACAAACCCTAATGGATCGGAAACAAAAAATTGCTGTCCCATCTGTCTGGATCTACTGAAGGATCCAGTGACTATTCCTTGTGGGCACAGCTACTGTATGAGCTGTATTAAAAGTCACTGGGATGAAGAGGATCAGAAGGAAATCCACAGCTGTCCTCAGTGCAGACAGACCTTTGGATCGAGGCCTGTCCTGGTGAAAAACACAATGTTGGCAGATTTAGTGGAGGAAGTGAAGAAGACTGGACTCCAAGCTACTCTGGCTGATCACTGCTATGCTGGACCTGAAAATGTGGCATGTGATTTCTGCACTGGGGGAAAAGTTAAAGCTCTCAAGTCCTGTCTGCAGTGCCTGGTCTCTTACTGTGAGCAGCACCTCCAGCCTCACTATGAATCCCCGGCCTTTGGAAAACACAAGCTGGTCAACCCCTCCAAGAAGCTCCAGGAGAACATCTGTACTCGTCACAACGAGGTGATGAAGATTTTCTGCCGCACTGAACAGCAATGTATATGTATTCACTGCTCCTTGGATGAACATAAAGGCCACAACACAGTCTTGGCTTCAACAGAAAGGACTGAGAAGCAGGGAGAGCTCGGAACGAGTCCGCAAAAGATCCAGCAGAGAATCCAGAACAGGGAGAAAGAAGTGGAGCTGCTTCAGGGGAAGGTGGAAGCTATCAATCAATCTGCTGATAAAGCTGTGGACAACAATGACAAGATCTTCACTCAGCTGGCCCGTCTTATCAGGAACAGGAGCTCTGATGTGAAGCAGCAGATCAGTTCCTGGCAGAAAACAGAGCTTAGTCGTGCGAGAGAGCTTCAGGGGAAGCTGCAGCAGGAGATCACTGAACTGAGGAGGAAAGACACTGATCTGGAGCAGCTCTCACACACAACGGACCACACCAAGTATCTACAGAGCTACCCCTCACTGTCATGTCTTAGGAAAACTACAGACTTACCCAGCATTAACTGTTCTATGCAATACTTTGAGAATGTGACAGCAGCTCTGTCAGAAGTCAGAGATAAGCTCCAGGACATTCTTAGTGATGTGTGGACCAAGATATCCAAGCCTGAAGTGGATGTTTTACTGATACAGGCAGAGCCAAAAACACGAGGTGAATTCTTACAATATTCACATCAAACAAGACTCGATCCAAACACGGCTAATACACAGTTGGTATTATCTGAAGGGAACAGAAAGGCAACAGTGATGAGTGGAAAATAGGTGTATTCTAGTCACCCAGACAGATTCACTGACATGTTTCAAGTTCTGAGTAGAGAGAGTCTGAGCGGATGTCATTACTGGGAGGTGGAGAGGGGCAGAAATTAGGTTTTGGTAGCAGTCACGTACAGGGATATCAGCAGGACAGGGTACAAAAGTGGTTTTGGAAATGATGACAAGTGTTGGTCATTAGAATGTTTCAACAACAGGTATGATTTCAGACATAACAGTATTACCACTGTTATCTTAGGCCCTCAGTCCTCCAGAGTGGGAGTGTACCTGGATCACAGTGCAGGTATTCTGTCCTTCTACAGCGTCTCTGAAACCATGACCCTCCTCCACAGAGTCCATATAGTAATGGTTCTGCTAAGTTCTCTGAGCTTGAGTAGATAGAAGTTAGGAGGCAGCAGCAATGGAGTACTCGAGTCCTGGACTTGAGTCTGACTCGAGTTACTATTCTCTGGACTTGTGACTTGACTTGGACTCACACACTGATTACCTTTGATCATTTGATTTTATGTTTTGGACTCCAGGAGGACTAGCTGGTCGTCTAGGTGTCAGATATTGGGGATGCTTAAATTTGGAGTCGAGGTTTCATAAAATAGGACTCGGACGTTGGATGAAGTTTCTGACTATTTTTGTGTGTAGTACCTTGATGGAGTACTCAGATTTGAGTACTGGACTATAATCTGATTTGAACTCAGATAATGGTGACTCGACTCTGACTCCTCTTTGGTGATTTGGCATTTGACTCTGACTCAAGCATTCATGAAATATGATTCAGAAGTTAGATGAAGTTTCTGACTACTTTCGTGTGTAGTAGGCAGTGTTGAAGTTCTCGAGTCCAGCTTGGGTCACTTTTCTCGGACTCAGGTAATGGTGACACGACTCGGACTACACTTGGACTCGTCTTTGCTAGTATAAGTTTTTCAGAAAGGTTTTGTTTTTATATATTTAGTTTAAACCCTCATGTTGTCCTCGGGTCAAATTGACCCGTTTTCCTATATCAATGTTCTTTTTAATTCCCCAAAATAACATGATTGATTCCACACAACGCTCGTTGGAAAATATAAACCTCTACTTTCATTCATTTTGGGGTATCTTGCTCAATTTTATAGCATTTGGAGAAAAAAATGTGTGATTTTGAAATAGTATTAGTAAAAGTTGACTTATTCCAATCTGTGATTATCCATCAACATCCATTCCTTTAATTTTAGTCGAAATAATTCCTAATTTCTGCTTTTCTAACTCAAACATTAGGTATAATTTTCTATAAATGAGCTTTATTGATCATAAATTCCAAAAATAACTGTAAAACTAAAGTTAATAAGTTGGTGTTACGTAGTGTTGAACGACAAAAAAGTGACAAACGTTGGAAAAAAAGGACAAAAATGTAAGAAAAGCTAAAAAGCATCAACAAAAGTGTAAATTTTCAATTTTGAGGGTTAAATCTTTAAGGGTTAAAGTAGTTTGAGTTTGTTTTTGTAAGGGCCAGCTATAATGTCTCACATGTATATAGCTACATATAATACATGGTTGTAAAATAGCCATAATGTGTCATATTTGGGCTACTTTTGTCTGATGTGAAGTAATTGCGACACAGCCCCATCTTATGTCAAGTCTGTTCAATTTCTGTGGTTTATTTTCAAAAGAGATGACCGAAAGTCATGCTGGCTCCTTTTTAAGTACTAACTAGGAAATATAGTTTCCGTTTAGTTATAGTGTTTCTTAAATGTTTTAGTTTTTATTTAGTTTCAGTCTACTAACAATATTTTTCACTGATTATTTAGTTTTAGTTTACTATAATAACCCTGCAGAGGAGATTCAACTTGCCTCGTGGTAATGATTAATAACAGGCATTGCTTTTTCTTTCTGATTCGATCTGACTCTGTCATTTATTATTTGAGTCAACTATAAGCCAGGGTCGTATAACCCTTATCATCTTAGACATTATGGGTTTCATGTTTATTGCAGCTGCTCTTCTTCCTTTGGGGAGACAACATATGGCACATTGGATTCATGTGAAGGATTAGAAACAATCTGGATCGAATGTGAAATGAATAATGTTTAGTTCCAGTACATTTTTATTATGAAGGGGGGGGAAAAGTCACCAATAGATTTATGGTTGCATTTACAGTCATCCAAGACACAGTTAGATGTTATGTATTTGTATATTTGCAGAAACTCACTATACTATACTTTACTCTTTACTCCAATCAATGAACGTTCAGAGTTGCTGTCTTTCAATACATTCTCCTTTACTACATTCTAAAAGTAGTAGCCTTAGGTATAAAATAGATACAGTAGCTGAAGGGCAAAGCCAGTGCACCCATTACTCATTATGTATATAAATATTTTTTCTTTGCAAAGCCCTTACTTATTGTGTTCCTTTATTGTATGTGATGTATTGCACTTTGCAAATAAACTTTATATTGTCCATTTGGCTTCCTTGATCATGAAATGTACTATTTCATGGCACTCCAAAAACAATAACAACCTAAAGCAACAGCCTTAAAATCGTGACTTTAAAGTATTTTGTACTTAAAGTGGCTATATATATGTACAGTAATTTTCATTATGTGTTGATTCTAGAGGCCGCTGTGGACAAAAGCAGTTGTGTTTTTACTGTTTTGCTGTAGTAAACATAGTAATTTGAAAAGGTATTTTCTTTACGGTGCTGTATTGCCCACTTTAGATTACTGAGATAGTGTTACGAGGTCATATAGTTGCGATGAATGTTTTGCTCGGACAGAAAATCATTCACACACAATAAGAGAATACTTTACAGATGCTTCGTTGCATTTCAAGTGTAGCATACGGTAACTTAGCCTAGTTTGGATGTGTTGTGAGCTAAACTGGGTATCACTACCCGATGTGAGTTGAGTTCACGGCACAACGTCGCCAAGGGATCCGGATCCGGCTGCAAGCAAGGTGGTCTGTCAAACTGACATTTGTGAAATCCATAAAATAGTAATAAACTTCTCTTCCACCACTTGATTTTTGCCCCAATGCCAGTGGCCTCCTCAGTGACCCTTAGTAGCTCAAAGCTTTATTAAAAATAAATCAATAAATTCATCTTGTACATGTATGGGTACATAAAGCAGAGAAAGAACAATTCCAGATAAATTGTATAAGGGGTCACTTCCATGACCCCTTTACTCCACAAGACTCCAAAAACTGCAGGAAAACATACTGAAGCTCACATCTGCACTCGACTCACATCGGGTAGTGACACCGGGTAACGTTCATTGTTGTTGTGAGAAGAGTTTTCTGTAGCAGCCAACGTAATAATAACTCAGATTTATATAGCGCATTTCATGAAAGCCACGGACGCTTTACACTAGTAGGCTACAAGTTGACAAGGTAGAAGAAAATAGTCTCAATCATGGACTAAAAGGAATAAAGCGCCCGTGCTAAATGGAAGGGGGGTGCAATTTAATATCAGCTACTGACATACAACCACATTCTAACATTATTTTATCAATGAAATAGACCTATTACATTCCTGAGGGCCAATTCGGGGTCAGTTTTGAATCATTTACAATCCCGTAACTGGTTCCATCTGTTGAAAGCCCGAGAAAACTCGGTTTCACCCGTTGGCTTTTACTTTCCCTTTTAGCTTTTAGTTGTTCTTCGTTTAGCTTCCTTCTTTCCTGTGATGGCCCTGCTCCAGGATCAGCCAGAATTACAGCAGATACCTTCTAAAATAAAATGCAAGTACAATTAGGCCTAGATAAAGAAATCTCAGGCTTTTCTGGGGTTACAAAGAAATCTGCGACCTGTCAGAATGTGTGCTCTCTAGCGCCGTCTACCTGCCACAAATCATTCTGTGACTTTGCGGGAAGAATCGGACCCGGGCAGACGCACTAATAAAAACCATATCAAAATAGAGTTCTTTTCACTGTAAGTCTCTTGCTGTTACAGGTCATTTATGATCATCAGATGGAACATTACACAGCTTCAGAAACATTTAAAAGTTACATATAGTCACTTTAAGTAGCCAACACGTCAGAGGCAAATATAGCATTCTTTTGAAAATATGAATTTGACACACTTTAAGTAGCCTATACAGGCTGTAGTACTCAACAGTTGCTGAAATGACTACATTAAAAATGCTTTACTTTATTAATAACAGCAATCATAATAGCATTTATAATATGACACTGGTATTTGTTATTGTGCTGCTTAATGAGGACTTTTACTGTTACTCAAGTAGGCTACATTTTTCCGTTTGAATGCATGACATATGTCCATTAGTAATATATAGCCTGTTATTTTGATTAGCATTAATTTATTATATTTGAATCACAGTGGAATCAGACAGAAACCATTTCACCAAAATAATGATTTATATGCCCACATACACATAACATTAAAACACAGACAGAATCAACAGTTGCATCAATGAAAATATGTAGGCCTATCAACTTTATGTATTTTCATTTTTTATTTTTATTTATTTCTTTATTTTTTTATTAATTCAGGACAATGCACATTGATGAACATGCACGGCAGCACGACAGTACACGTAAATGTGCCAGATTGTAGCTCGAGGGCTAATTTCCATCTGCAGTCCAATAGGCAGGTTGGAGTTACAGTAAAAACAGACATAGGATAGTAACACTTAGTATATAAAAACAAGAAGAAACAAAAAGAAAAGAAGAAAAAAAGGAAAAAACAGGACAATTCAATAGTAAAAAAAAAAATGTAAACACAAGTTAGCGGTGATCACATGTTTGGTTAGCGCTAAGCCACAGCTTTACCTGGCTCTTAAAGGAGGCCAAAGTGGAACGCTCCCTTATAGTTTATTTTTATTATTTTTTTACAACGCTTGAAAAATAAGCGGAACCTTCAGTCGATGGAAGAGCCCGGCTGCAGCACCACGGAATGTTTGTGTGCAGCACTTCTGAACACGGAAGTGAAGTTGCCGCTGCTCTTGTCTATGTTTACGTTTCGCACTTATCCAACTTAATTTGTCCGCATTATGGCGGTGAGCGCCGTTCACCTGGAGTCAGACGCCTTTCTGGTGTGTATGAATCACGCGTTAAGCACAGAAAAAGAAGAGGTGATGGGTTTGTGCATCGGAGAAGTGGAACTCAGCCGTATCGTCCATATTTACTCGGTCATCATCCTCCGGCGCTCGGACAAGAGGAAGGACCGGGTGGAGATCTCCCCCGAGCAGCTGTCCGCGGCCTCCACAGAGGCGGAGCGGCTGGCCGACATAACCGGCAGGCCGATGCGGGTGGTCGGCTGGTACCACTCCCATCCGCACATCACCGTGTGGCCCTCCCACGTCGACGTGAGGACCCAGGCCATGTACCAGATGCTGGACCAGTGCTTTGTGGGCCTCATCTTTTCCTGCTTCATAGAGGACAAGAACACTAAGACAGGTCGGGTGCTGTACACCTGCTTCCAGTCCGTGCAGGCGCAGAAGGGCTCCGAGTACGAGCGTGTGGAGATCCCCATCCACGTCGTGCCCCGCGAAGCCATCGGTAAGGTGTGCCTGGAGTCGGCCGTGGAGCTGCCGCGGATCCTGTGTCAGGAGGAGCAAGACACCTACCGCAAGATCCACAGCCTGGCGCACCTGGACCCCGTCACCAAGATCCACAACGGATCGGTGTTCACCAAGAACCTGTGCAGCCAGATGTCGGCGGTGAGCGGGCCGCTGCTGCAGTGGCTGGAGGACCGGCTGGAGCAGAACAAGCAGAGCATCGTGGAGCTGCAGCGGGAAAAGGAGAGGCTGTTGCAGGAGCTGGCTCTGTGAGCCGCTATTGGTTATTGGTTGTAAAGGGTGTGGGGGGGGCTGTTTAACAGCTAATGTAACTTTTCTAATGCCACCGATTGACTTCTGTTCTTCTGTTTGCTTTGTCTTTTTTTTAAAGGAGCATTATTTAGGTGTGACTACTGTGGTGTTTTTCTCTGCATCCACCTTCTGTAAAAATAAAACACCTCTTGTGTTACTTTAGTGGGACCCAAAGATGTCACTTGACTTTAGTTTGAAACAATGAGGTTGTAATACTTACTGAAACAAATCTCTTTCAAAAAATTCTGTTTTGATATTTGGTAAGAGTTTTAGGAATAAAAAGTGAAGAAATCTTGAACATTTGCTGAGTACAGCATTCTGAGTTGCTTTTAATATTCTGATCAATTTACAGCATTGATTAGTGTTTTTTTTAGGTGTTAGGTACAATCATTAGTCTTGCAGTGCTAAATTTACTAAAGCAAATAAAAAAACACAGTCATAAGTCCTAAACATTTTTAATTTAATTTGACTTACATAGGTTTTGATTATCTCCGACATCTGCCGTGAATAAACGTCCATAAATCTGCTTCAGGAATCAGGAAAAAGACGCTCCCGTGACTCCAGTACTGCTTGAAAATTATTATGTTTTTAAATTGTCTTCAATATCAAAGTAATCCAGTGATACTTGTCTGTATATCAATGGGTACATGGGAAACAGGAACTGCAGTTGACAAATTCAGCATCCTTTAAATTATTCCAATTCCAATTCGCCAACATTTAAAGGTCCCATGGCATGAAAATGTCTCTTTATGAGGTTTTTTTAACATTAATATGAGTTCCCCCAGCCTGCCTATGCCCCCCCCCCGTGAATAGAAATGGTGATAGGTGTAAACCGAGCCCTGGGTATCCTGCTCTGCCTTTGAGAAAATGAAAGCTCAGATGGGCCGATCTGGAATCTTCCCCTTATGATGTCATAAGGGGCAAGGTTACCTCCCCTTCCTCTCTTTTGCCTGCCCAGAGAATTTTGCCCACCCATGGGAGAGAGAGACATCATGGCTTTCAAACTAGCAAAGCCCCCCCCCCCCCCCTCCTCAAAACCTACAGACTCAGAAATGGCACATACTAAGGAAAGCTTATTGTGGGACTGGCTCTAGTGGCTGGAATTCTGCACCAAGGACCACTAAGGTCTACATAAAAGAGACTTCAGATACAGTATTAGGGGACCACTAAGGTCTATATAAAAGAGACTTCAGATACAGTATTAGGGGACCACTAAGGTCTATATAAAAGAGACTTCAGATACAGTATTAGGGGACCACTAAGGTCTATATAAAAGAGACTTCGGATACAGTATTAGGGGACCACTAAGGTCTATATAAAAGAGACTTCAGATACAGTATTAGGGACCACTAAGGTCTATATAAAAGAGACTTCGGATACAGTATTAGGGGACCACTAAGGTCTATATAAAAGAGACTTCAGATACAGTATTAGGGACCACTAAGGTCTATATAAAAGAGACTTCAGATACAGTATTAGGGGACCACTAAGGTCTATATAAAAGCACCCAAAGAGCACCATGTCATGGGACCTTTAAACAACTATATCACAAAAAGAGGGGTTTAAGTTGAATCCGTGATGGCAACATTAAAAACTACTTGTTTAGTCATACAGTGCCACAGAATATGGGAATATGTTGCCACCTGAATTTCTTAAAGCCAAAGGGAATAGGCCTTTGGACAGAAGACATTGCCATTACAGGTATAAATAAATTCCATTGAGCTGTTATGGTTACAGGCTCCTTGTATTGTGCATGCTGGCACTCTGTAACACTATGGCTACTGGAATAGAACAGAGTCATCTGTGCTTTCCCTACTATGACCAGTCAAAATACCTGCAGTGAAGAATGAATCTAGTATAAATGTTGAATTCAGTATAGCAGTGGCGTATTTGCTGTCACGCGTTAAATAAGAAACCCATATCTTTGCTTTATAAATTGACTGTTGCCACATCCATCTCCATCCCAGTGTAATGTGTGATAAATGGCTGTGGGCGTCTGTCATGTCTGTGTTGTACCACTAGGTGTCCCTACGTGCTGACTTTTCCCTTGTCAATTGAAATCTTCCTGGCCAGTCTGTCCATACTATTATTGTGAGCTTCCTGAAAGGAGTGTGCTACAGGTATTATTATTTTATTGTCTTCACCTGTGTTAATTACAGTTCTCACCGATGTTCAGACCTGTTTCATTTACCTCAGCTTTTCTTAGTCTTTGTTCTTGTTTTTCATTAATGACATCAGGATTATTAAAAAGTGATTAAAAAGTCATAGTATAGTATGTCAAAAATGTAATAAGATGATAAAAAGTCATAGTATATACCATGTCAAAAAAGTCATAAAATGAAAAAAAATATATACTATAGCATGTCAAAAAAGTCATCAAATGATAAAAAACAAAAAAAAACATTGTATAGTATGTCAAAAAAGTCCTAAAATGATAAAAAGTCATAGTATGTCAAAAAAAGCCATAAAAAGTGACAATAGTCAGTCTAAAAACTGTTGTCCCAGAGACACAGAACACAATATACTGACTTTAACATATCCAATCAATAAATCTAGTTCAAAGATTTCATTTTATTATTCATATTTAGCAATTAAAAATGTTGAAAAAGAATTAAAAACCACAAAAATAAATCAGAATGTACCCTTTTACTTATTAGGTCCTGTCCCTAGTTCACAATATCATATTATAACAAAACAAATAGATATGCAAATACAGCTACACGCTTTACAATCTTACAATAACTCACAGTACAACAATATACATACGGTCTACTCTTTCCTGTATGGATTTCTTTAATCTATTTTTGAAGTGAATGATATTATGGCTGTGTTTGATGTCATTGGTCCATCCATTCCATAAGGTCACCCCACAAACTGATGCAGCGATTGCCTAGTTCCATTCACTTTTCTAAACCCTACAAAGTGACAGGAACAAAACAAATATGATCAAATATGAAACTATTAACCCTTGTGTTGACTTGTTTCAATGTGTTTTATATCAGAAATATGGATTTCTTTCAACCACACTGCCCAATAATAACATGGATGATTCCATACAACGTTCTTCAGGTAAATTAATGATTACTTTCATTGATTTTTTGGGTGTTTTATTTAATATTATAGCATTTCAAAACAGTATCCGGACTAAACTTTGACATATACCATCTGTGATCCACTCAACATCCTCTGATCTTAACTATTAGTCAAAATAATTCATAATTTCTGCCTTTTTAACTAAAAACGTATGTATAATTTGATGCAAATGAGGTTAGTTGACCATGAATTCCAAGAATAAGGGTTAAACTTATTATTAAACCAGCTCAGGTTTAAAAAAAAAAAAAAAAGTGCCAAAAGCGTGGAAAAAGTGAGAAATAAATCAGAAAAAATGACAAAAACATTGGAAAAGCACAAAACAAAATTCAATTTTGACCTGCAAGGGCAAGTTCAGGGTTAACGGGAAGACAACACAAGGGTAAGACATGTGGTTTAGTTCATACAGTAGGAACCGAAAAAGAGTGGGACTCCACCCAGAGACCAAGACTACAAGCAAATCCTGCAAAGAAAGCTAAAGCTCGTTATTGATCGACTGGACATGAGGAATCAGTAAATTATATTAGGACTTATCTTTCCATCTATGAATTCTCTTTATAAACAACAGCACTGTGGAGGAAAAAGAATTCAATGAAGATTAAAAAATATATGACTTAAAAGAAAAACTTTACTTTTCTGAATACATTGACAATGTGACGATATAAAAACTAACCCATAATGAACTATTCAACTGGGATTTATAAAATAAACGTGTAGTGCTGCTCAATGAAAGCCAAGTAGCCTACAGAGTAGAAATATTACTCATCAATGCAAAATATCACCTCACTTTTTAACATACTATACTATGACTTTTTAACATGCTATACTATGACTTTTTATGACTTTTTTGACATACTATACTATGTCTTTATTATCACTTTTTTGACATACTATAATAGGACTTTTTATCACTTTTTTTAAATACTATAATAGGACGTTTTTGACATACTATAATAGGACTTTTTATCACTTTTATTTAAAATACTATAATAGGACTTTTTTGACATACAATGTAATTTTTATCACTTTTTTGACATACTTTAATAGGATTTTTTAGACATACTATAATAGGACTTTTTATCGCTTTTATTTAAAATACTATAATAGGACTTTTTTGACATACAATGTCATTTTTATCACTTTTTTGACATACTTTAATAGGACTTTTTAGACATACTATAATAGGACTTTTTATCGCTTTTTTGACATACTATACTATGTCTTTATCACTTTTTTTGACATACTATAATAGGACTTTTTATCACTTTTTGATATACTATAATAGAACTTTTTATCACTTTTTAAAAATACTATAATAGGACTTTTTTCACATACCCTACTAGGATTTTTTTTTTTACTTTTGACATAATATACAATGACTTTTATATCACTTTTTTGACATGCTATGATTTTTTACCTCTGTTTTTTTGACATGCTATCCTATGACCTTTTTCGACACACTATACTACGACAAACTAGTAAGTAAGTATATACACCACATGAAAACACTTTCATGTAGGTTGCATCAGGCATCCGTCATGGGAAAGCCCTCTCTGTTTCCTGGATTTAATCCACTCTAACTCTTGTTTTATCACAAAACTCCGCTGTAGACCCCTTATAATAAACACCCAGCCCGGCATAGACAGGCTGAGTGAATGTGATCTGCTCTTTGTGGAGGAGAGTGGTAGTTTCAGAGACGCTGTAGAAGGACAGAATACCTGCTGTGTAATCCAGGTAAACTCCTACTCTGGAGAATTGAGGACCAGAAATGGAAGTTTCCTTACTGATTCTTTTAGATTCTTCTTTCTTACAGTTATGTTTGAAATTAGCATAATTACCAGTAACTTTGGTCACACACTCCAATGCCCAAGACTTGTCATTGTTTCCAAAGATACTTTCCTCTCCTGTTCTAGAAATATCCTTGTATGCGATGGCCACTGTAACTCCTAAGCCGCTCCACTGCACTTCCCAGTAATGACGTCCAGACGTCACACCTTTGCTACTCAGAACCTGAGGCCTGTCCATGAATCTGCCTGGCTGACTAGGATATGACTGTTCATCTTGGACTGAGGTTGCTTTTCTGTTCTCTTCAGATAGTACCATCTTCATGCTGGCTGTGTTTGGATCCATTTTGAACTTGGGGTCTTGTGGCAGTAAAACATCTACTTTAATCACTTCCCCTGAGATCCTTTTCCATGCCTCATTTAGTTTAACTCTGGCTTCTGACACTGTTTTTGTCACATCATCAAAGTGTTGCAGGTGGCGGGTATTGATGCCGGGTAAGATGGAAGACTTACTGATATTTGAAAGCGAGAAGTAATCATGCAGAAACTGAATGTTGTCCTTTGTGTGAGAGAGTCGCTCCAGATCAGCGTCCCTCTTCCTCAGCTCAGCAAGTTCCTGGTGCAGCTTCTCCTGTAGCTCTTTGGCCCGACTCACTTCACTTTTTCGATGCTCATTGATCTGCTGCTTAACATCAACGTTTTTCTTCAAGCTCAAGTTTAGCTCAGTGGACATCATCTCGCAATTCCACAAAGCTTTATTAGCAGAGCGATTGATATCCTCCACCTCCTTCTGAAGCAGCTTTTCATATTTCTCTCCATTCTCGATCCTTTCCTTGTTGTTTTGCCGAGTCCCCCTGAGCTCTTTCTGCCTCTCGGCCATTTCATTTGCAACTTTATCAGTGTCATGGCCCCTATGTAGTTCAAAAGCGCACGTATAACAGATACACTGGTGATCAGTGCGGCAGTAGACCTTCTCAGACGGATGAGGGCAGATTTGAAGCTTTGTGGAAGCCTCATCCAGCTTTTGTTTCTTTGGTGGAAC